>CM045764.1:170521916-170991916 GCA_025200525.1 Camellia lanceoleosa
CCGGGATACGTCCCTATGGTTCTTCCTTTCTGGTTAAAAGCATTTGGAATACGTTCCGGTGCTCACACCATTCAGAGACACGGGGATATGTCTCCGTGCCCCCTCTTCTTTTGGAAACGCGGGGTGTTTCCCTCTGTTTCCCTCGGTCAGTTGGACCTCCTCTCACGTTTTCAGCGTGGTTTGAGTGTCCCGTTCCTTACGGGATTTCAGCGTGTTTGGAATTTATCCCAGGTTGCGTTGGAAATGCACTGGGCGGTTTGTTGGACCTCCTCTCACGTTTTCACCGTGGTTTGAGTGTCCCGTTCCTTACGCGATTTCAGCGTGTTTGGAATTTATCCCAGGCTGCGTTATAGATGCGCTGGGCGGTTTGTTGGACCTCCTCTCACGTGTTCATTGTGGTTTGAGTGTCCCGTTCCTTACGCGATTTCAGCGTGTTTGGAATTTATCCTAGGTTGCGTTGTAGATGCGCTGGGCGGTTTGTTGGACCTCCTCTCACGTGTTCATCGTGGTTTGAGTGTCCCGTTCCTTACGCGATTTCAACGTGTTTGGAATTTATCCCAGGTTGGGTTGTAGATGTGCTGGGCGGGTTGTTGGACCTCCTCTCACGTTTTCAACGTGGTTTGAGTGTCCCGTTCCTTACGCGATTTCAGCGTGTTTGGAATTTATCCCAAGTTGCGTTGTAGATGCGCTGGGCGGGTTGTTGGACCTCCTCTCACGTTTTCAGCGTGGTTTGAGTGTCCCGTTCCTTACGCGATTTCAGCGTGTTTGGAATTTATCCCAGGTTGCGTTGTAGATGCGCTGGGCGGGTTGTTGGACCTCCTCTCACGTTTTTAGCGTGGTTTAAGTGTCCCGTTCCTCACGCGATTTCAGCGTGTTTGGAATTTATCCCAGGTTGCGTTGTAGATGCGCTGGGCGGGTTGTTGGACCTCCTCTCATGTTTTCAGCGTGGTTTGAGTATCCCGTTCCTTACGCAATTTCAGCGTGTTTGGAATTTATCCCAGGTTGCGTTGTAGATGCGCTGGGCGGGTTGTTGGACCTCCTCTCACGATTTTGGCATGGTTTGAGTGTCCCGTTCCTTACGCAATTTCAGCGTGTTTGGAATTTATCTCCGGTTACGTTGTATACGTGCCTGCTTGGTTGTTTTTCTTCCTCTAATGATTCCGGCATGGTTAGGGTTTGCCACCCTTTGGCATCTTTACTATCATAGCATTCATGCATCGCGTTGTCTTGCGCACCTTACCTGATTGCATTTTGCATGCATTCATTGTTCGCGCTATTTTGCGCATCGTGCTGCCTTGCGCACCTCACCTCTTTGCATTTGGCATGCATTTCCATCGCGCTATCTTGCGCACCCTACCTGATTGCATTTTGCATGCATTCATTGTTCGCACTATTTTGCGCATCGCGCTGTCTTGTGCACCCCCCTGTTTGCATTCTTGGTATGCATTCATTGTTCGCGCTGTCTAGCGCATCGCACTGTCTTGTGCACTCGCGTTGTCTAACGCATTCGCGCTGTCTAGCGCATCGCACTATTTTGTGCACTCGCGTTGTCTAACGCACTCGCGTTGTCTAGCGCATCACACTGTCTTGTGCACCTCTTTGCATTTGGCATGCATTTCCATCGCGCTGTCTTGCGCACCCCCCTGTTTGCATTTTTGGTATGCATTCATTGTTCGCGCTGTCTAGCGCATCGCACTGTTTTGTGCACTCACGTTGTCTAACGCATCGCACTATCTTGTGCACCTCTTTACATTTGGCATGCATTTCCATCACGCTGTCTTGCGCACCCCCCTGTTTGCATTTTTGGTATGCATTCATTGTTCGCGCTGTCTAGCGCATCGCACTGTCTTGTGCACTCGCGTTGTCTAACGCATTCGCGCTGTTTAGCGCATCGCACTGTTTTGTGCACTCGCGTTGTCTAACGCACTCGCGCTGTCTAGCGCATCGCACTGTCTTGTGCACCTCTTTGCATTTGGCATGCATTTCCATCGCACTATCTTGCGCACATCATATGCACTTGTTGGTGCATTACATCTCATATTGCATTTGGCATGCATTTCATTCAAGGCTACCTTTTGACTTCATCTCAGACTTGTTAGTACATTGCATTGTTTTGATTTTCAAACCGGCTTCACGTAGCGTATAAGTCCAATTACAAACCGGCTTCGCGTAGCGTATAAGTCCAATTGCAAACCGGCTTCGCGTAGTGTATAAGTCCAGTTATCAAATCTTGCATCTTGCATATCATTTGCACTTTGCCCCAGCCTTCAGGCGCATCGCTACATGCTTATGCTAATTGATTGTCTGAGTCTTCGGCCTTGTCAAAAATGGGTCGTCTCTGGGCTTTGACATTCACTCTCGTCACTTTGTGACTTCTAAGTTCTGTCAAAGAGGGGCAACTATAGACACCCCATTTTTGACCGCCCTCAAGACTTGGTTGTGCTTGTAGGTACACCCAACAACTGGTTCGATTGCTCGCCCAACTTTCGATTGTCGCGGCGGAACGTCACCGGTTCGAGTTCCCGGACCCTGTATCCTTTCTGCCTCATTTTTGGACCCTGACTAGGTCCTATCAGAGTGGCCCTCCTAGTGCACTGCCGGCCATAGGCATGGCACTGCCGGCCATGGTTTTGCCCCTGCCGGCCACTGATGAGCACCTGCCGGCCATTAGTGTGGCGCTGTCGGCCATTGCTGATGGCCGGCACCCTCCCTATTTCAGCTGGTTTCCGGGAAGATATTTTATACCAGCTGGATTCCTCATATCTGCCCTCTATACACGTGTATGGAGGGATCAAAGCCTTTGGAAGCTTGTTCAAGAAGCCTTAGCCTTGCATTCCTCTATATAAGCAAGAGGCTTCTTCCTTACACCAGGTTCTGAGTTTTTAGGAAGGGAAAAGGGCTGCCTCTCTCTATATTGTGTGTATTTTGTGCCTTAGAGTTGGTTTTTTTTGCATTTTTGCACTACACCTCATAGCACAAGACCTCCATCCTCCATTCGAGCACCTTGAGGCTGATCTTCAGAGGCTAGAAGCTCAGATTTTTGGATCAAAAGGCTGCTAAAGACTTGTTCTTCAAGGGTAAGTACACTTTTCCCTAAAACTACCCTTTTTTTGTTTCATTTATAAGCCTTACTTGCAAGCATTTTTGGGCTCCGACCCTAACTGAAAATAATCATATTTTGAGCCCCTTTTCATGTTTGATCAAGGGTCTTTCTCTGTTTGAGGCTTCCTTCTATCACTTGTCTCTTTAACTTTCTTTTATGCCTATTTTTGCATAGTATTTTAGGCTTATTTGTGAACTGTTTTGAGCTTTGATGTAAACTGTGAAATGGCTTGTTTTGAACCCTTCTTCAACTTTGTTGAAGGGATCTCCTCTGTTTGAGGTCATTTACTACCACTTCCCTCTTTACCCCCCTTTTAGGCCCTTTTCTTGCATGCTAGTTTAGGCCTACTTCTGTTTACTTTCGTGGTTTGATATAAACTGTGAAGTCCCTTATTTTGAGCCCCTCTTCAACTTTGTTGAAGGGCTCCTTGCTGTTTGGGGTCGGCTACTGCCCCTTGTCTCTATTCTCACTTTTAGGGCCATTTTTGCATGATAGATTAGCCCTATTTGTGTTCTTTTTTGAAGCATGTTGTAAACTGTAAAAAGTTTTTTTTTTGAGGCCCTCTCCATGTTTGATTAAGGGAATTTTCTTATCTGAGGTCATATGCTATCTAGTATGCTTAGTTGCCTCTTGTTTGGAACCTTAAGCCTAAGCTGTTGTTGCATGCCTTGTTTGGCTTTCTAGCCACTAAAATCTAGTAGATTTTCAGTGGCTAGGACCCTATTTTGAGCCTCCAAATCAGAGGGGGGGTGACCCCCTCTCACCTTCACTTGCTTGATGGCCATTTTGGTCTTCTAAAGGGCCCCCATCTTGCATGCTTTGTTGACTGATTTTGGGGCCAATTTTGTGAGTTTTAGGACTACCATATTTGATTTTCAGAGTTGTATATGTCATGCCACTTGTCTATCTTGTATGTGCCTAATAACTCCTTGCATGGCCCTCTAAAGGAGCCCCTCATTTTGGTATGCATTGGCTGCATTTCCATGGTTATTTGGGCCTATTTTCACATGGATTATTCACTGATTTTTGCTGGTTTGATGAGTTCTCACTTGCATCATATATTTTCCATGTAAACCATGTTTGCTAGCCAAATTCGCATGCTAATTTAGTCCATCTTGTTAACACTTTTTGGCCTTTCTTTAAACTAGAAAAGTCCATGTTTTGGGACTGCCTTGACTTTGTCTTCATGCTTCATGATCAAATAATGCATGCTTTGTATAGCTGTAAGTCATTCTATGTGCCTAGTTTTGCATTTCGGGGTTCATCTCATGCATCGGGTGCCATGTTGCCATGTTTCGGGGCTGTTTAGCATCATGTTTGAGTGCTGAAATTTTCATGTTTGCATACCATGTTCCATGCCATACCATGCTTTGGTAGAGTGGCATTCGTGCCTTAGGTTCGGTCCTCGGTTTGCGTGCATGTGCGCACGCATTTCGAGTGTCTCTTTTTCGTCTAATGGCTACTAATTTGGACCTAGTTGAGAGCTGTCCATATTGGTGTAAGCCCATTTTACCATGTTGTCGCATGCTTGTTACACATAGTATGTCATTGCGTACTTGCTTAGCTTTACATGCCTCGCATGCTCGCATGTTCACATTGCATTTTGTCATGATTATCCAAGGTTGTCGCCTTACATTATGTTCATATGCTTGTCGCATGTTTGGTTTAGTTGCATGTTTGCATACTTAGTCCATATTGCATGTTTTCCATGCTTATGTGTTGCATTGTTCGAGTTAAACGTTAATCTGAGCACAGGAAACGAGGGGTATTTCATACTTCAAGTGATGGGATGCGTCTCAATTCTCGATCGCCGAAGCTCTTGATGATTCATGATAGAGTTCTAGGCTTTACTTGCTTTACATGTGCATTCATTTCACATCAAGTCGTGCAATTCGACTCCTCGGCCATCATGCATCGATATGCGTGATTGGTGGCACGGGGATCGAGGACTACACTCCCTGAAGAGTAGTCATACATACATGTGTGAAAATACTTTGCCATGCCCCTTTGTTGCTCTCTGTTGCAGTAAATCAAGAATCAACAGCCTTCCGGAGCTTGGCATGCATTCCAAGAACAATTGCAAACAGAGGTTAATTGGTGCATCGCAGTGGATTTCCGCGCAAGGCAACCTGAATATGCATCACTCATCATCTGGATCAGAGCTGAGGCGGTCCCTGGCTTGCATGCCAATTTATTGCTTTCCAAGATTAATTTGTTAATTAATTAGGATTTTATATTATTTATTCGGACTGTATTTATTTGGGACTGTATTATTCTTTCGGACCCTTCGAGTGAGGGCCAATTGTTGTAATATGGGTGCGTGCGTGTGTGCATGTCTTTCAATCCCCTTTCTTTCTCTCTTTTATTTAACCGCTTATGATGGTTAGGTTAGGGCATATTTCAATTTAGCATACAGTATGATCGCATGTTTGCATTCATTCATCTGTTTTGCATGCACCAGGCTCGGCGCATCATACTAACTACATTTGAATTTCAATTTCAAATTGAATATGTGTTAGCTGTAGCATTTCACATGCCATGTTTAGAATAGCCGAGCCTACTATAGTTGCATTTTGCATGTGTTGCATTAGGCATTTCTGTATAGTTAGGATCATGCATTGATTTCTAACTGATTTCTATTTTGGCGCGGAGTATGATGTAAGTATTTATGCTTTAACATCTCGCATGAGTGTGAATGTTAACATGACAACATGCTTACCATGTGGCTAAATACTTAGTTGATATAACTACCTGAGTGCCTGTGGGTGAAGGTTGGATTACTTGAATTGGTATAATTCATTGAAATCTGCGTTTTAGCCTACTTGCGAGTAGCAAATTTCAAACATTTTCCAAACAAACGGATATGCAATGCTTTGTTCCAAATTAGGCGATCTAGTCTATACTTGTTGTGCTGTGCGCATCACATAGTAATTCTAGCTAATTAACCGGAATAAGAACGCATGTGTTTTCAAAAATGAGATATCATGGTTAGTAGAGGCCGATCTTCGGATCGGGCGAGAGGGGGTGCATCATAGCTGACCTTCCCCAATCGTACCCAAGTTCCCGAGCCGAGGCAACTTTGGTGATGACGGACACGTGGCCTTTGGTACCGAGTCAGGATTTCCTAAATTTCCCAAAAATAAAATATTTAGGTGGCGACTCTGTATCTGGCAAAGCAGTCCATGTTTGGCACTTCTTTCAAAAATCTATTTTTTCTCAAAATGATTTGCCGGATTGGGACTCTTTGGTTCAGATTAAGAACCATAACAATTTGAGTCCGAACTGTAGTGAACCCCAATAACGAACAGAACGGGACTCACCTTCCTGGGGCGTTCGGGGGACGTCTACACTAGCTAACATAATGTCTCCAACTGCAGCTATATGGCGGCAAGCTAATGGCATTCCCAACTGAAGCGAAGATGTACCATCATACAAAATTGAATGTGGAGTCCAAACCTGAGGTTTTGTCAAGTGCACCAGCAAAGAAAGATGAAAGCAATGATGATGAAAGTAAAGACAGTCAACGCAGTGACGACAGCGATGGATTTTCTATCGATGCAATGGACCTAAATAATGTTGGACATGACATCAACCCCAGCTTTAACACCCCCAATGCTGAGAGAGGTATCATCATAGCACAACCAACTGAGCCGGACATTGTAGATGTACTTATAAAAGAAAACCAAAAAGCTTGGGGTCTTGTACGACAATGGGAAGCGAAATACAAACAGTTGGAAGAATCATGGGAGTTGAATGCAAGAGTGATTGCTACCCTTAAAGCCAAACTATTTGACCAATTGGGTCCATCCAATATGGACATGGACATCAAGAATTGCATGGAGTGGAAAGATACAGAAATTCAGCGGTTGACAAAGTTGGTCATCAACTTGGAATGTGAAAAAATAATTCTTCAAAACCTTTTTGACGATCAGTCCGTCCACATTATCACTCAAGTTGAAACACAAAAGGCTAATGACAGCCTTAAGAAACATCCCACTGCAGCATTGGAACACATTATCAGCCCACCATCGAGGATAAAGCGCATCAAGTAGAAGGAAAGGAAAGAGCACCGGTTGGATGAGTTTGAATACCCCAACTTGCCTGGTCAAAAGAAAGGAAAAGAAGGAGCAGAAGAGCAATCCCATACAGTCCAAATTGCACAAGATTTAGACAAAGCATCTACAAAAAAAGCACCGAACAAAGTACAATAAGTTAACCTTGAACAACAAATTGAAGGTTTGGGCCAACATGAGCAAACTCAACAAGAAAAAGATCCAAAATTTGCACAAGAACGGCGGTGATGAGTAAGTGATCTTACATATCCCCAACTGAGTTTTTTTTTTTTTGCTCATGTTCAATTCACATACATACTTAATAAATTAGATCATTTCATAAATGTGCAATGTTGACATTAACGTTTTCTGTAATCACAATGCACAGGTTGCTAGTGTGGCGAGGAGACTCAAAGACTAAAGATGTGTATTTTGATGACATCATACACATCATCAAGGAAGAATCAATAACCAACAACGTATGGCAATTGTAAATGTGTACAAAACACACACACACACACACACACACACACACACACTGTAAAGACACTACAAATAATGTACTATCACCCCTCTGTTTCTGCAGGTGATAGATGCATATGGTGAAATTCTACTTGAACTACAAGGGCTAGTCAACCCAAGTTTGAAGGATTCAACATTCATCTTTACAAGCACATGTTTGGTACCACTAGACTTTTGGTTTGTTTATGTTTCAATAGATGTCAATGTTCATCTCAGCATTATATGCTTATATTGTTAACTTAAATGATAGGTAGATGTGAATGTTAACAACAATATAAAATGACAGGTATGAACATTCACATTGACAGATGTGAACATTAACATCATTCGCAGTGAACATTATATACTTGTTATGTTGTTAACTTAAATGATACACAGATGTGAATGTTAACAACAACATAATATGACAAGTGTGAACATTCACATCTGTAATACATTGCATGACTGTTTCACAATTTAATAAATGTAAACATTCACATCATTCACATCACTCATCATTAACAGATGTGAACATTCACATCATTCACATCACTCACCATTAGCAGATGTGAACATTCACATCACTCACATCACTCACCATTAGCAGATGTGAACATTCACATTATTTACATCGAACATTGATATAAATACTTGGTACATCATTGTATGCCCTTAGTGTGCAGAAAATCATGCAAGAGTACCCCCCTCCCCCCCCCCCAAGAGAAATAAACTGGTTGATGTACATATCAAGGAGTATCAAGGCCAGAGATTCTTAATCTTCCCAATACACGACAATTTCCACTGGACAATTGTTGTGTACGACGTGAAAGAGAATGTATAGAGGCATTATAACTCGCTACGCCCAAGAGAAGGCATACATGACCTACATATTGACAAAGCACAAATAGTGGTAAGTGGCTGACACATATAATACTTGTCATGATGTGTAATATTTGAACTTGGACGTATGCACTATGTTGGTTGGTGCCTAATATGAAATTTCATTGTTGGCAGAGGGACTACATCGAGGCTTTGGTGCACAACATCGGGCCATCATCACCATTATGGACCAAATTATGAAGCCAAAATACTTCGTAACCAATCATATCAGTAGATATCTGTCCTCAGCAAGCATCAAATTCGTAAGCCTAAAATCGATTTGTACACATGTTCCACAACCATTACCCACCTAAATTTCAAAATCTAACAAGAAGTTTGCATTTTCAGGGTGGATTGCGGGCCTGCAGTTTGTTACATCATGAGGGCACATGTATACCGTGAAGACACTGTTGCCAGCCTAGATCACTTTGAATGGTGTCAAATAAGTGACTCATTAGCACACCTTTTTCTGAACGACAGAAAGACAGTCCAATGTGAAAACCTATAAGTGGGGGGTGTCCACCTATCACTGTTACCCAAATCTGTTATCCACATTTAAAACAATTTAGTGTCAATAGATTTTATATATTGGAGCAGACTAGCTTAATTGTAAATCAAGTCTATATCACTGCTTGTACAGATATTTTTCAGTCAATATATGTATATGCATTTTGAGGCCTATTTTGTGTTGGTCATGCACATTGAGATTGTATTTTCTTTTCTTTTCTTTTTTTTTTGACACATGACATGATGTGAATTTTCACATTACAGAATGATCATACACTTTCTTTTGTTTTAAAGCCATACTACATGGATGTAAATATTGCTTAAAGTGTTAATATAACCAAATGACTGGTGTGAATATGATATTTCTTAACACAAGTCAATATTCACATCTAATAATTTGATGATGTGAATATTCACATCATAACTTCTGCTTATTTGAATGGCAGCAACGATGTCATGAATATTCACATCTTATAAGTTGATAATGTAAATGGTTACATTGATGTAAACGTTCATGTCCTCTACTTTGATGTTGTTAACAGTAACAAGAATGTGAACATTCACACCACAGAAAATGTTTAAAAGTTCAACCCATGTGTAATTATTCACATAATGTGATTATATTACACAAGTGTGAATGTTAACATCATGTATCTAAAACACAACAACATAAATGTCAGATTGGTACCTTAAACAATTAAAAATAAAACACAAATCAAATACTAATGCATTATTATGTTTGCCAACGCAACGTAATCTTATTGCAACACAATGTTTGCCAACACAACACAATCTTATTTCAAAAATGAATATAAGAATCCAATGTAAAACACAATGTTGAAATGAAAAATGTACATCCTATATCGGCTCCTTGCATGATTTCCGATTATGGCTCCCCAACTTATCATATCTCCCGCACCTTATTTGCTTCAGTTTCTCACCCCTTGATGGGATCCTATTCTTTTTCGGTCTTCCGGGTGGTCTTTTCACAATTAGCGGGTATATAGTGAAATCCGTGGGATCAAAAGGCGGCTTCTCCACCGATGGTATAAGGAATAAGGCACCCGAATAGGCTGCACGATATGTCTCTACATGAAAGTAATGTTCCACACAATCATTGAGATTGTAGCGGCTCTTCTGAATAGCAATAACAGCATGGTCACATGGGAATCCGTTGATTTGCCATTTGAAACAAGAACATGTACACCTCGCAACATCAACTATAACAGATGGTATCAAATGTACTTCAAACACATCCTCATTCGCTTTGCTAACTTGCCAAGACCTGTTGTCATTGAACGAATCCATAAGCATTGTTTCGAATATAGGACAAATAAGCTCATTCCATTTGTTTGCTTGGTCACGCCGTGCAGACATTTGCCGCATCAACTGAGTACGAATTGTGTCCACCATTTGAGTGATAGGAAGATTATGTGCTTCTTTAATCTAGTTATTAAATGACTCCGCCGCATTGGATGTCATCTCCCCATAACGCATGCCCCTACACAATATCACAAACGTTGTACAATATGGAATTTAATAGGTCTGAACATTCACGTTGAGAAATGTGAACATTAACATCATTCGCAGTGAACATTATATGCTTATTATGTTGTTAACTTAAATGATAGACAGATGTGAATGTTAACAACAACAAAATATGACAGGTGTCAACATTCAAATCTGTAATACATTGCATGACAGTTTGACAAATTAACAGATGTGAACATTCACATCAGTCATCATTAGCAGATGTGAACATTCACATAATTTACATTGAACATGAAACACAATTGGAAGATTGTTACCATTCTAAACTGAAAATTCACATCGCTACCATTTGTAGACGTGCCCGAACGTCCCGGCTCCACGCGCGAATGGCACAAAATCCGTTTTGTTCATTAGGCTTACTACAATTCGGACTCAATGTCACGGTTCTGAATCTAATCTCGCAAAGTGTAATGCAAGACCGATAAATCACCAAAGAGTCCAAATCCAGCAAATCGTTTTGGAAAACTGATTTTTATAAAGAAGTGCCAAACATGAACTGCTTTGCCAGATACAGAGTCGCCACATAAATATTTGGTTTTGGGAGATTTAGGAAACCCTGACTCATGCCTAAGGCCACGTGTCTGTCATCACTAAAGTTGCCTCGGCTCGGGAACTTGGGTACAAGAGGGGAAGGCCATGCAATGAGCACCCCCGCTCGCCCGATCAAAGATCGACCTTTACTAACATGATATTTTGTTTTTGAAAACACATGCACTCTTATTCCGGTTTATTAGCTAGCTTACTACGTGATGCGCACAACATACAAGTATAGACTAGATCGCCTAAGTCGGAATAAAACATCTTATGTTTGTTTGAAAATTGTTTAAAGGTGCTACTCGCAAGTAGGCTAAAACGTGGATTTTGCCACCCTCAAGTGGGCTTAGAAAACAAGATTTTGCCACTTCACAAAGTAGGCTTAAAACTCACATTTCGATGAATTGTTCCAATTCAAATAACCCAGCCTTCACCCACAGACATTCAGGCAGTTATATCAGTTAAGCAAATAGCCTCATGGCAAGCATGCTAACATTGTAACACTTACATGCGTGCAAGGATGCTAAAGCATAAAGACTTACAGTGTACTCCGAGCCAAAGAACGAAGCTAGTTAGTAATCAATGAATGATCTTAGTTATGTCAACAATGCCTAATGCAACACATGCAAAATGCAGCTAAGATAGGCTCGGCTATTCTAAGATGGCATATGAAATGCAACTTGATAACATGTATTCAAATTGGTATTGAAATACAATGCAGTTTGTATGATGCACCGAGCCCGGTGCATGCAAGACAAATGAATGGATGCACGCATGCGAAGCATAAGGTATGCTAATTGAAACATGCTCTAAAACTAACCATCGTAAGCGGTTAAGTAAAAGGAAGAAAAACGTAGGGTTGGAACACATTCACACACTCACGCACACTTATTACAAAATTCGCCCTCTCGATGGAGTGTCCAAATGAATACGCTATGCTAGCTACGTTAAGCTAAGCTAAGTAACTAATCTAATAATCTAATTAGACTAATTATTACAATACCAAAACTAATTAACTAACAAGCTAATTAATTATTACAATCCAAGTTGAAACAAATAGCTACACTAAGCTAAATGAATATTACAAAACCAAATAAATGATTAAATTACACGAACTAATCATGAATACTGAAATGGCCTCGCGGGCGATGAAGAGATGCATGCTCGGTCGGCTTCACTGCGAAATCCGTTGCCATGCCCCATGTTGCCTCTGTTTGCACTGTTTTGCACCTCTGAAAACTGTGAAAATCTCTGTGATGCTTCTGAACCACCTCATGGACATGCTGAGAGGCCATTGGCCAAAATATATGGCCATCAGCCAAGGGAAATGAGTCATCGACCACTTTTTAGGCTATCGGCCAAAAATGGTTAGTCGATCGGCACTTCAGATAGCCGATCGGCCATCTTTTCCTGCAGATTGCTCCTTTTGCTGCAGCAGAGGACAAACAAGGGCATGGCAATACATTTGCAAGGTAATGTTGTGCAACTACACCCCTTATCATGTTTAGAACTCAAATGAGTGTAGTGCTCGACTCTTGAGCCATCAATCACGCATTCCGATGCATGATGGCCAAAGAGGCCGAATTGCACAAATCAATATGGAATGAATGCACAAAAACACATGAATGCCTCACACTCTATCATGTTGGATCAAGAGTGTCGGCGACCGAGGATTAAGGCACGTTTCGTCACTTCAAGTGCAAAACGTCCCTCGGTCCTCGTGTTTGGTTTGACACCCCAAACCAAACACAATGCAATACATGCAACATGGAAAAGCTATGCAATGCAACATAAGCATGCTAAATGCAATATGACTCAAACATGCACACAAGGCTAAGGTAACAAGCATGCCAAATATAATGCAACCTAAACAAGCATGTAACAAAATGCAAACTAGCAAGCATACAAAATGCAACCTAAACATACAAACATGCATGGCATGCAAAGATGGACAAGCATGCCACAACATGCAAACTAGCAAGCATGCAACAACATGCAACATGTCAAGCATGCAACAACATGCAAAGATAGGCAATGCAACAAGCATGCAAATGTCATGTAACTCAAGCATGCAATCATGATGTAAAGTAGCAACATGGAACCACATGGTAAATGGACTTAAACTAAAGATGGACAAACCTTGTCCATGCCCAAAATCAGTGGCCAAAAGTGCTAAAATGATGGTATGAAAAGCACGAAAAGGCAAAACAAGCATGCATGCCAATTGGCTCAAGAACCAAGGCATAAAGATGCAACTCTTAAGCACACTTAGAGAGTGACAAGCATGGATATGTGATAGCACCATAAGCTCTGAAATCATGTTAGGAATGATGCCAAATCAACCAGACAATGCAAGTATGACATGCAAGAAGGCTCAGAGCTTGAAACTAGCAAAAGGAATTACACCATGGCCATGCAAAGCAAGCCCCAAAGGGCCAAGGGCAACCAAAACAGTCCCAAGGCAGGTCAATACAAGACCAAAATCATGCTTGAACCTAGCCAACACAAGCTAGAACAAAAGACCAAAAGCATGAAGCATGCAAGGCTAACAAAAAGGAGTTACACTACACCTATTACAACCAAGCATGGCACGACTTAACCAATGAAAAACAGAGTTATGGCATGTCAAAATAAGCCCAAAAACCCACTGAGATGACATCCTAAAGACCTAAGCATAGAGGCATGCATAATGACGCACTCTTAAGGCGTAAAACACAAACTTTTCAAAGTATTGAAAGGATGACAAATGCAAGTGTATGGCTACACTATATGGACTGAAATCACATATGAAATGATGCCAAATCATGAAAATGGTCTAAGCAATGCATGCTAACGACTTGGACACTCAAAGCTAACAAGCTAGATTGAACCAAGGCTATACAAAACAGTGCATGCATGACCAAGACAATGCAAATCAGAGCTAGAGCATGGTACAACATAACTAAAAGCTTCTTTGAGTTGAGCCAAAATATGCAAGAATGATGGTCCAAACACATTATTCATGTTAAGACAATAGAGAGGATTGCAAGACAAGTACATGGTGCATGCAAGAGGCTACTAAACCAACTTATGGCAGAGGTATATCAGGGCAAAATAACATCAAATACTTGTTGAAATAGAGCCAAAACAAGCTAAGCAAACATGCTACCAATATGAGCCATTAATGCAAGCATACAAGACACAAGGAGAGGGGGGTGTCCCTCTCCTATTCAAGACTCCAAAACCACTTCTCCACCCGATATCTGTGTAAACTCGAACACATGCACACACACTGCATTTTCATCAACTCTGAACGCATTCAAACACTGTATTTCTAACACTGCTTCGCATCTGTTTGTCTTGAACACAGGGAGATTCCCATGCCTTCCGGGGGTATGGAAATACCATTGCCCGAGGTTGGTACATAGAGCTACCCGACGAGGTTCGCCACATCATTGACGAGGCCAGCTTCGACATTTTCTGCATGAGACTCTCGCGCCTCACTGCGAGTAAGCCCCTTCTTGGCGTGCTGGTGGAGAGGTGGTGGGACACCACCGATTCCTTCCACCTTTCCGCAGTAGGGGAGATGACGATGACTCCTTTTGACTTCTCCATGCTCACCGGCATCGGAGTAGGGGGTGATTCGATTCCCTTTGACGCTGATATGGATGAGTGGAACGTTGCCCAGATGTTCTTGCTCGGTGCTCAGCCACCTCTCTCCCGGCCAGGGTTCATGAAGTATTCTTGGTTCGAGGACCACCTCAGAGTACATGCGCCTACGACCCGTGAGGAGGTGGAGCAGTACGCTCGAGGATTCATCATGTTCTTGCTGGGGACCACCCTTTTCGCCAACCGGGCGAACACTGTCACCCTTTATCTGCTGAGCACATTGGTGGACGTGACGCGGATACGACTGGGGCGGCGTAGGCCTGGCCACACTCTACGGATATATGAGCTCATCCTCTCGCCACAGCGGACATTTGCTCAGAGGCTACTGGCGAGCCTGGGAGGTATATTTTCCCTTTCTATCTTTTCAATTCTGCTTTACATTATCTGTACACCACACACACTGCATACACGCAATCTGCTTTACACTGGCTGTACACTGCACACACTGCACAATACACTGCGCACACTGCACATGATTCTGATTTCTGCTTTATCTGCATACTGTCTTACTGATAAGCATACTCATTCTTACCCTGTTACATTCTGTAGTTGTGGGTGTATGCCTACTTTCCTAGGCTTGCTCCAGAGCCAGAGATGGAGATGCCTCTCACCGTTCCATTTTCCCACCAATTCGACGTGAGGTGCAAGCAGAGGCCGCAAGAGTCTTTCTTGTTCTTCCGCAGATACTTCGACACCATTACCGCCGCATAGGTATTTCAAACATTACAGTTTATTTAAGCTTCGCTTTACATTGTACTTTCAACAGCTGATAACAAATTGTATATCCTGTCATTTACAGATCACTTGGCAACCCTGGCCTCCATTGCCTGAGGCAGTGAGGGAGCAGTATGCCGGTGCTCGAGAGACTGCCCGGTTCAGGGTCTTGTTGGAGGATCCAGTCTGCCGGGCTTGGTACCTGGGGGAGCGCTTCTTGCGTCAGACCCTCGGTTTACTAGAGCAGGCAGTCCCGACGCCACCTCCTTCGCATATGAGGCATACAGTGAGATACACCCCACAGGAGATGATCGATTACACGATTGGTTGGGATTCTAACTTCTTCTGAGAGGAGGGTGACTACGCCGACTTCATTCAGACACATCCCATGCTGCCTCTAGCCAGTACTCGCCGAGATGAGAGGGAGAGGCCTGCAGTGCCAGCAGGGGGAGCAAGAGCACAGAGGGCGACTCAGGCTCGTGACCGGAGTGGTTCCCGGAGGGGACGTGGAGTGGAGTGGCCCAAGCTGCCCACTACCATGACATGCCAAGGACAAGGTGGGGAGATCTACCAGATACCCATTGCTCCTCCTCCGGCTGATCATGAGCTCGTCAGAGTTCGCGGCTCGACCCCAGTATGTGCTATACTCTTTACGCGGTACAATCATTTCATTTGATTTGATATCCCGCAGAATACCAATGACTTTAACACTTTTGCAAGCTTCAATTGAGTATACTGGACAGTCTTTGGAGCTGACGGCCTCAGTGATGGGGATGCTGCAGAGGAGCATAGACCTACTGACCATCTACAGTATCCCGGTAAGTTCCTTTAAGCTCTGTCCCAAAACATTGCACATTCTGTTCCATGCTGATCTGATGCACCACATTGTCAAAACGGTACTTGATACACTGCATCCACATACCACTCACGGCATTGACACACGGCATTCATACACTGCTCACGGCATTCATACACTGTACTCTGCATAGCATAACTAATGCGTTTGCCAATTGTTCTTTTCAGGACCCATTTCAGATACCGGCTACAGGAGGTGCTCCAGCAGGACCTTCAGCACCTGCTCGAGGAGCAGGGAGAGCTGGACGAGGGATCTCAGTACGTCACCGCAGCAGAGCCGGGCACACTCACTCTGGGAGCAGCTCGCGAGCACCCATTCCAGATGACGATGAGTCTGATGCAGAGGCGGAGTCGCCTGAGGATGAGGCTGTGGATGGCTCAGATTCAGATTTTGATGGCAGAGCTGGCGGCGACGGTCCTGGACCTTCGTCCAGGAAGAGGACGAGGACAAACTCCCGTGCTTGAGGAGACCGACCCCGATCCAGACATTTTGCTATTTTTTTCTTTATTTTTCTTTATTTTCCTTTTTACTGGTAGTTTTGCACATTGTACTGCCTCAGGCAGGTTTTACTTTCTTCAAAACTATGTACTTTTGCAAGAAAGAATATGATGAAATGAAACAGCTGTTTTGTTCAAAAAGTGTTACATTTGTACATTATGAGCATTGCATCGCATCTCATCACATTACATGACAATGTAAATGAGATTGAACTTTGTTTTGAAACCAAACACTGAAATTGCATTAATCAGGTAGTGAACCAACTAACAACAAAACAACTCGATAAGCAAAACAAAGAATTTGACAAGCTAACCAAATGTAAATACAACTCGATAAGCAAGACAAAGATTTAAAGAATACAAAATACAACTCGATAAACAAATGTACGACAACTCGATAAATAGATTGAAGTAACACAGGCGCGACTTCGCGAAATCATCATCGAAAGGCATTGGAAGTGGAACCAGTCACAAGTTCTCAACATCTTCAACACTTAGACAGCTCAGAGAACAAGAGGAGAGGCCATCAGCCAAAGGAAGAGGCCATCGGCCACAAGAAATGGCCATCGGCCACCATTACTAGCCGATCGGCCAAAAAAGATGGTCGGTCAGCACTATTTTTGGCCGATTGGCCAAAAATGGCAAGCACCTCCAGAATGTTGACACCTGTCTTCCATTCAACACCTTATCTTCTACAAAAGCCCCAGCTTCGTAGTTTTCTCCATTTCAACTCAGTTTTTGCACCAAATGGAAGCATTTCTTATTTAAAATCTCACAGATTAGATTGCCAACTTGGATGACTCAGAAAAGCTAAATTTTCGAGGCTTCGGCATAAATGCACTATTCACGTTGAGTCGCACCCCGCTGCGTTTTCCATTCCTTCATGCCGCGGCAAGGTTTTGGAATCCGGTAACACACGTTTTTAGCTTTGGCGGACAAGCGATGTGTTCCACTTTGGAGGATTTCCAAGCTTTAATGGAATCTGAGCGCGATGAAGAAATCTTGCCACAATTTCGGTTCGGCTACGTCTAAGCCTTAGGACAAATGTGCGGCCTTACTTTGCATGACACTCGGTCATTGATTCACAACGGAGAGCTGGACATTCCGAGCTTGGTTCCTTAGTTTTCTCATGCTGGTGACCGCGGCGACCATCACTGGCAGGGTTATCGGCAACATGCGCTTTGCTTGTGCATGCTGTCTCATTTCTTGCTTGCCCCAGGCTCCGGTGGGTTTAGCACTCGTTTGATTGAGGTCGCCGAGGGCATGAAATAGGGCAAAAGCTGCATCGCCATGTCGCTAGCCGAAACATTGATGGGTTTGGACGCTTTTCATCGCCGGGAGACGACTAGATTTGCGGCGAGTCCACTACTACTGCAGGTAATGTTTCCCACCCCATCTCACATATCTATTGATCGCATCACTTGGCCCTCAGGCTTGGTTTTTCTCTCAAAATCCTTTTTCTCACTTTTTCCCTCAACGTACACCTCTCTATTCTTTAATCTCTCATTTTTCATCCCTCTCCAGATATGGTTGATGGACAAGTTGAGAGTAGTGGACTCATGCCCGGCATATTCAGCTCGTAGCTATTTCTTCCGGTGGCGTCTAGTCGATGCCCCGGATAAGGGATGGTGGTGCAACTGGATGTGCAGTTTGTCTGCTCTTGACACCGCTTGGCGTTACCCCTGGCTTAATTTACCGGCGATGAGCTACAGCATGACTTGCCAGCCCGGGATTCAGTTGATTGGCTTGACACACTGTGTCTTTTACTCCCCGTTCTGATTCCGGCACCAGTTCGAACATGATCAGATTTGCCAAGAAAAGGGGATAGAATACCCTACTGCATTTCCGGTCTGAGGCGCACAGTTAGCTCGGTATGCCACAGCATGGAGGATGAGAGAGCTTCTAGCGCCCGCTCCCATTTTCAGTTGCACCCTCTCTGATGAGTGCATAGCTTGGCTTGATAAGGAGGCGCAGATCAGGCCCACTTTGGCATCAGAGGCTTCCACAAGCTCAAGGAGGGGACGCAGGAACACCTGACTATGCCCCGAATTTATTTGTTTTAATCAGTACTTTCAAGTTTTCTTTATGAATGTAATAAAAAGCAACTTCAATTTGTATTCAAGAGTAGGAGAACTCTGTATTGAAATCAATGTAATCGAAGGTTATGGGTACTGAAAATTTTCCGTTTGGTCCAAAAATGGTCTAAGTTGTAAAAAGATTAATTTGAGCAAAATCAACTTTTATTAAAACTTTTCAAAACCATTTTCGATTTGGATCAGAATTGGACACGTTTGAGATCTATCCCTGAGATGTACAACCCCGGATCCTAACAATTGGAAAGTTGCCCCTAGTCTGAATAGCACTGCACTGGAGATCACAACCGAGCTCTTGAATGCAGAATAGACAAAGATGACCAAACATGATCACATGGACAAAGTTGATCGGGGAAGTGTTTATGGCTGGACTTCAAGATGAAGTTGCCTACGTATCCCGAAGATGGGAATCAAGCCTTGCGTAGTTCGGCTTGTGTTCACTCGTGTATTAACTCTCTCCTTTTGCGCTTTAACTTTTGGCAAGGCCGCCCTTTCTGGGTTTTCAACCTTGCGAGCTTAGTTTTTATAATTTCAAATTTTCATGCTCTAACTTTTGCCTAGGTCGCCCTTTTGGGTTTTCGGCCTAGCGAGCCACTCAAGGAAAGTATTTCTTCAACTTGTCCATATTGATCGGTTAGGAGAACTCCTAGGCCATCTAGGTCCATCAGAACGACAGCTCCACCCGACCAGATAGACTTGATGATGTAAGGGCCAGTCCAATTAGGTCTAAACTTGCCCCTAGGGTCGTGGATGGGAGCTCGGTTGTCTTTGAGCACCAAATCTCCTTCTTTCAAATTCCTGGACTTAACTTTCTTGTTGAAAGCCCTGGCGATTCTTCGTTGATAACCCTGAACATGGTACAGTGCTTTTAGCCTCCTCTCATCAAAGAGCATGAGTTCTTCGAACCTGCTTTGCTGCCAATCTGCCTCAGCTATCTGGCACTCAGCCAGTACCCGTAATGACGGAACCTCAACTTCGATAGGGAGAACAACCTCCATCCCATAAACCAAGGAATACGGAGTCACTCCAGCAGAAGTTTGAATTGAAGTCCGGTAGCCCCACAGAGCAAATGGCAGCTTATCTGGCCAGTCCTAGTAGGTTTCCACCATCTTTTGCAGGATGTGCTTGATGTTCTTGTTGGCGGCCTCAACTGCCCCATTAGTTTGCGGCCGATATGTAGATGACTTGTGAAAAGCCACGTTGTACTTGTCCAACAAGTTGATCACCTCCTTCTTGAAGTGGGAACCATTATCTGAAATAATCTCATTCGGGACCCCGTAGCGATAGATGATGTTGTTCCTGATGAACTTGGCAACATGCGATGCCTTCAACACCGCATAAGATTGGGCCTCAACCCACTTCGTGAAATAGTCTATCGCGACCAAAATGAACTCATGCCCATTGGACCCCTTCAGAGTGACAACCCCAATCACATCAATCCCCCAGACTGAAAAAGGCCATGGCGAAGTCATGTTGTACAGCTTCGATGGCGGAATGTTTATGCGGTTTACATGGATCTGGCATTTGTGGCGTCACTGGACAAAGCCTATACAATCCTCCTTCATGGTGGACCAGTAGTAACCCTGTCTAAGGATCTTCTGGGCTAGCATCACCCCGTTCATGTGCGCTCCGCATTCTCCTCCATGGATGGCCTCCATCAGGCGCTTCGATTATTCGGCATCAACACACAGCTTATGCATCCCAAGATGACCTCTCTTATACAGTTTACCCCCGCAGACGATGAACTGAGTAGCCATTCTTCTAATTGCCCTCTTATCTTTGGCATTTGCCCCTAGTGGATACGCCTCTTTTTCCAAGAAGTTCCAGACATCGTAATACCAGGGGTTCTCATTTTGTACCTCATCTATGGCAGCAATCAGCTCGTAGGCCGGCACAAATTTATGGTCAATGATGATTGGATGCATCCGGACTCTAAAAGGGATGTCTATCATAGAAGATAGAGTTGCTAATGAATCTGCGAACCTGTTGTTCTCTCTTAACAGATGAGCGAAATTCAATTTCTCAAATCGAGGAATCAGCAAGTCCAAGGTCTGGTGGTAGATTCTCATCTTTTCTTCTTTGACTTTCCAATCTCCTTTAGCTTGAGATACAACAAGGTTCGAGTCCCCGATGACGTCCAACCGTTTTACCCCTAGTTCTAGGGCGGCTTCTAAACCAACAATGCATGCCTCATACTCTACTTCACTGTTCGATACTTTGAACCGGCGTTTGAATGCTAGAGGGATACGGGAATTGTCGGGTGCTATCAGCAACACCCCTATCCCATACCCGTATTGGTTTGACTCTCCGTCAAAGTACATCGTCCAGGTCTCGTCTTTGACATGCAAAATGGCCTCGTCTGGGAATAGGTACTTAACTGCTTCATCCCCTTCAACTGGGTGATCGGCTAGGAACTCCACTACCACTCTCCCCTTCACTGACTTGCGCGTCATATACTTTAGATTGAATTCGGAAAGCAGAAGCAACCAACGGGCTAGCCTACCCATAAGTGTCGGTTTTTCGAAGAGATATTTGATGGGATCTAATCTCGAAACCAGTATTACGGAGTGAGCTAACATGTAGTGCTGCAGCTTCCTGGTAGCCCGTACCAAGGCCAGACAAGCCTTCTCTAGCGGAGTGTAGCGGGTCTCGTAATCCAGCATTTTCTTGCTCAAGTAGTAGATAGCCTTCTCTACTTTGTCCTCAGACTCCTGTGCAAGCATGCAGCCCATTGTAGTTTCAGTCACTGAAAGATACAGAATCAACGGTTTCCCAGGCTCAAGCGATGACAACACAGGTGGGTTCTGTAAATATTGCTTGACCTGTTCAAAAGCAGCTTGGCATCAGTCGTCCCATTGGAACTTCTTTCCTTTCTTCAGGAGACCAAAGAGTGGTTCACAAGTCAAGGTTAATTTTGCAATAAACCGTCTTATGAATTGCACTTTACCCAGAAAGCCTCGCACCTCCTTTTCAGTCTTTGGTGGTGGCATTTCTAAGATGGCCTTGATTTTGGAAGGATCGACCTCGATACCTCTCTGCGTAATCAAGAACCCCAGCATTTTCCCTGCTGTAACACCAAATGTGCATTTCTGAGGATTCAGCCGCAACCGATACACTCTGATCCGTTGAAAGAATTTCTACAAGGTGGTGTAGTGGCCCTCTCTTTCTTTGGACTTGACAATCATGTCGTCCACGTACACCTCAACCTCCTTGTGGATCATGTCATGCAATATCGAGGTCGCAGCCCGTTGATATGTAGCCCCAGCATTCTTCAACCCAAATGGCATCAACCTATAACAATAGGTCCCCCACGGGGTGGTAAAAGCAGTCTTCCCCCAATCTTCGGGTGCCATCAATATCTAGTTGTAGCCAGAAAACCCATCCATGAATGAGAGCAACGCATGCCCAGCAATAAAATCCACTAATTCGTCAATATGCGGCAGAGGAAAGTCGTCCTTCGGACTGGCTTTATTCAAATCCCTGAAATCCACGCATACCCGAATTCTACCGTCTTTCTTCGGCACTGGAACTATGTTGGCCAACCAAGTTGGGTATTCAGATGCCAGCAGGAACCCTGCGTCAATTTGCTTGGTGACCTCTTCTTTGATCTTGATAGCCCAGTCCGGGTGGATCCTTCTGAGCTTCTGCTTGACAGGTCGGGCCTCTGGGTCAAGAGGGATCTAGTGCTGTACAATCTAAGGATCGATTCCAGGCAGTCTTCGTAGGACCACGCGAAAACATCTTTGAAATCGTTTAATAAAGCGACTAAGCACTCGCACTCCTCCGAAGACAACGTGGACCCGATCTGGACCAGCCACGGGTCCTTCTCAGTACCAACATTAATTTGGATGATTTCATCAACCAACGGTTTTACAAACCTCTCGTGCTCCTGATCTTGCAAATATTTCAAAACCAGAGGAATTTCTTCCTCGTCGTTTTCATCCAAATTTTGAAAGTCTGAATTAATGCA
This sequence comes from Camellia lanceoleosa, assembly GCA_025200525.1. Taxonomy (NCBI): domain Eukaryota; kingdom Viridiplantae; phylum Streptophyta; class Magnoliopsida; order Ericales; family Theaceae; genus Camellia; species Camellia lanceoleosa. Next base: position 170,544,822 of record CM045764.1, read on the forward strand.
ATAAATCAAGGGCACAGAAAAATACTCAAAGGCCACAGCCATTCCATTCTCATTAATCACTTCTAAGTCACCTGATTCCTTTGTTACAACAGACTCAAAGGAAAAAGAAAAAGACGACCTAGACAGGACTGTGGCATCCTGGTTGTCACCCCCAGGAATACCGGACTCAGACTTAAACGAGCTGGAACCTGATTCTGACTCCACAGACTCAATGGAATCAGATTCCGGCTCACTACCTGACCCGGTGCTGCTCGATAAGAATCCCTCCTCGTACTGCCAGACGATGGAGGGTGCGATGGACACATCCAAAATGTTCAAAGATGGGCTCACAGCCGCTTCATTCCCAATCATAAACACTGAGAGATCATCCCCCAAGCACTCACGTACAATCGGAGGATCTAAAAGTAGACAGGCCAGTGCTACTCTAATTTCAATCTCGGTGCTCTCGGAATCCACTTCCTTACACTGCTCAACCTCAGCTAATGGGTCTGTCTGCTCTTCGGCAACATCATCCCCGGTCAACTGCAAGTCAAAGAATATCTCAAAACTCGACAGGCGCCTCTTCTCGGCATTCAGCCATGGCTCTGGAAAGCCGCAGAATGGAAAGTCTTCCCCCTCCCGGACAAAGCGTCTGTTCAGGTACCTTGGATAGGCCGAAGCATCAACTTAAAATGCTTCCCGGTCTGCTTGGCTCTGGCTCTCCCAGCCATTTCTTTGCCTTTCCTCACCTAGTTCTCTTTAGTGAGCAGATAACCCAAGCCAAAGGTATGCGAGTTATGCGGCACTTCGGCCGATACTGTAATGCCCTTCCGGCCACTTTTTCCTAGTCCCATCCCAGGGATGTGCTGAAGCTTGTTCATGAGGTACATAGACTGTGCGCTGACATATAACCCCTCATCAACAACCAAAATGTTCTGTACGACCCGGGCCTCGGCTAGGGTAAATCCTGACAGGAACACATCCTCCGTGCCGTGCTCGATTTCCAAAACCGATGTAGACACCTCTGGCGGCGGATGGATTGAAGAATTCCCGAAAATTATAGCCACCCCTTTCCCGTGGGGATATTTTAACATCTGATGTAGGGTGGAAGAGACCGCCTTCACCTGGTGCAGCCACGGCCACCCTAGGAGTAGATTAAAGGTTGTGGGAACGTCCAAGACATGAAAGTCAACATCGTGTTGTCCTGGACCAACCTGAGTCCAAATCTACACGGTCCCCATCACCTCTCTGCTCGTATTGTCGTAGGCCCTTATCACCTAGGCAGTTGGCACAAAGTCCGCGGGCTTTAACCCGATTGCATATGCCGTCCTCGACGGGCACACATTGATGGCGGATCCCGTGTCGACAAGAACCACCAGTACCCACTTCTCTCTACACTCGACAGAGATGTAGAGTGGTTTGTTATGGTTCGCGCCCTTAGGCGGTAGTTCCTTGTCAGTAAAGGTTAACGTCGGGGAAGCTCCTCCCGGAAAGACAAGTCCTACCAGCTGCTCAGGCGTGGTATCTATTGAGAGTTTGGCCTTATCCATTGCAAAAAGGACAGCTTGTCGATGAACTCTTAAGGCCATAAGCAGTCCCCAGATGGAGATGTCTGCTTGTATCTTCTTAAGCTGTTTCAGCACAACCTCCTCTTCGAGCAATTTATCTTTCTGTTTCTCCCCCTCCCTGTCCTTTCCAAATGCCTCTGGTTGATCTAAGTATGGGGGCTTGAAGTACCACCCACTTCTAGTCATGTGGTCAACCTCACCCACATACCAGGTATCATCCGGCTGGTTGCTCCCCCAATCTTCGTCGGTGTGGGCAAGATATAGGTCGTCATCTTCCCACCACATGCCATCGGCAGCCAACAGACACCTGTCCGGCTCCGTTACAACTATTCTTGTGCCCGCAGCACCTTCCGTTCCTGTGCCCGCAGCACCTTTTGTTCTTGTGCATACAGCACGTTCTATCCCCACAGGGGCTTTGGCTTTTCTGACCCTCTCAGAATCTTCGATCCTTTCTCGCTCAAACTGCTTCAGTGCAGCCTGCTGTTCAACATCCTCTGTACCCAAACTGCCCGTATTCTGAGCAAAATTCTTAACACCGGTGCTCTCCGGCGGTGCACTCTGTTCTTCGGCCCTTCCGGCCACAATTGATGTCCCCGTCCCTGGCGGACCCTGTTTTGACTGAGGTGCCTCAACAATATCCGGCTCGTCGCTGAGCCACCCGGTAGCTTCTGCTGACCCTTCTAGACCAAACCAGTTGACAGTCACGTCTCCCGGATCCTGTTCATTGAAAAACTGAAGGTTAGCAATGTCCTCTTCCAGATTCGCTAGGTCATCTAGCCCCTGATTAGGTCCATCCTCCCATACTACACAAATCTCTGCCCCCACTGGCAAATCCACATTCGGCGTAGCCTGGCCTGCTAATGTAATGTAACCGCTCGAGTTGTACATGAAGCTTGCAGACCTTTCAGACTTTGTATCATCAATGTCATCTGCCCCCGTAGTCAACCCAATTCTATTTTCGATAGCCACCACCACCGTTTTAGGTTGGGTTTGGGAGATGTCCAACATGCACAAGTCAGTGCGGCCAAGAATGAACACCTTCGGCTTGGATAGGTGAGAAGGGGTGATATATATGCTAGGGTCGTATGACACTACCCCAGTTTGGATCAAGTTGATGCGTTTGGGAGGTAGAGCTTGGTTGTGTGGTGGGAGAGGGTTGGTTGTGACATCCGGTTTCTCCAGAGGCATGATCACCCTATTGTCAATGAAATCCTGAATCTCATGACGTAATCTAAAGCACTGGTCGGTGTCATGACCATGTTGTTGGTGAAAGGCGCAATACTTCGCCGGGTTATAGGTTGGTAGGAGATTACTTGGTAAGGGCCGCGGCTCTAGGGGCTTCAGGTGCCCTTTCCTGATCAAAACCCCCAAAGCTTTGGACAGAGACATATACAGCGGGGTAAAGGTTCTTTGGCCTTGGGGTGCGAATTTGGTTGTTTGTGAGCCACTTCCGGACGCACCGGTGAATAGTGTAGCTGCAAGGGTTTTGGGAGGGGTGGTGGTGACCATTCCCATATCTGAAGATCTAGCAGCTGCAGCACTGCTTGTGCCTGCATTCGTACTGTAGTTGAATGCCCTCTTGACTGCTCTCTCTCATGATCAATGAGCCCCTATTTCATAGCGTCCTCGATCTGCACCCCTATCTCATGTAGATCTACAAAGGTGGAGAGGGGGAGGACGATCATCTTCTGCATGAGCTTGGGTTGGAGGTTGCGCACAACCATCCGAATCTGATCTTTGTCAACGGGCTTGATGGTCATCATCGAGGCCTTGGCCCTCCACCGGGTCACAAAATTGGAAAAGCTCTCCTTTGGCTCTTGCCTAGTTGTCTCGAGATCACGAGTTGTGACCTCGATCTGTGTATTATAGGAGTATTGGGCTATGAAGGCCTCAGCCATCTCCTCCCAACTTCTCTTAACGGAATCCTGCAGTTTTGCATACCAAATGGCCGCTACACCCAACAGGGTCCAACCAAACAGAGAAAGCTTCTGCAATCTGGAGAGGCCCATCGGCCTTAAGATATCCGAGAACAGCCGCAAATGCACCATAGGATCTCCAGACCCATTGAAACGGTCTATGTACGACATTTTAAACCGGTCTGGCAGAGTCACGGCCGAGTCAGTGCACCCGTCCTCAATATCCGAAATGGTCTTCACGCCCTGAGACTTCTTGAACAGCTTTTCTAGCTTGCTCACTTTTAGCGCTGTGGGATCCACCTCAAACTCAAAGGGGGAATCCGGTAGGTTGGTAGGTGTTTTGGATAGCTGGGGTAGGATTGGAGGCAGAGCCGACCCTGTGGGAACGTCCGTATCATCCTGGATATGTGCGGTCTCCCCAAGTATAGAAACTCTTGGTGGGGGAGGAACCTGGTGCGAAGCGGATGCTCCGGCTTACTGTGGTGGTTGTTACTGAAGTCTAGCAATCAACTCCGCTTGTTGGGCCATAACCTCGGCTTGGCGTGTGGCAAATTTTGCTTGATGGGCAGCGTCCTGCGGTATGGCTTTCATACTCTCCTGGAGCTGACGTACCATCTCTTCTGTTCCTACCATAGGGTATTGGTCTATCTGAACAACCGGTATATCTGTCCCTGCAGTAGAAACTGAAACCTCAGCCTGACTGTTCACTGATGGAGTAGACAACTGATCTGACGACCGTTGTATCGATACACTGCGCCTTTTTGACCTCCGTCTAGCAACCGGGGGTAAAGAAAGGAACACTGCTTGTCCATCTATCAGATCCTTGGATCGATTAAGTCTACGACCTCTAACCCAGAGTGCTCGGGGAATATCTACCTGGTCGGATGCAATGGTGCTAAACTACCTTGCAAAAAGATAAATAAAGCATAATAAGGAAACAATGAACAGAAAAACTGACAGCATAACAGCTTAAATAAAGACAACACACAGTTGGCAAACACAAGCTAAAAGAACTGTTCTCAACCACTGATCACTGTTCCCGAATCATCGCCTAAATCTGAATCGATACTGCGGGTAAACCGACTCCCAACATCGATGTCGATGCCCACAGTTCGATACCAGACTTGCAAACTGATACATGCATTCCTATAGAGACGCACTCTAAATAGCACATAACAAGCAAGTGAGAGCCAAAACACCCCTATATTGGGGTAGGGTTTCCCTGTCCTATTTTGTCAGGAGCTAGGTTTTTACTACGCACGCAGCGGTTTCAAACAACCTATAATCGGGTAAGCAACCTGTCCTAGCTTGGAATTGTCACTACAGTTTCCGATATGCACTAGGTCAAATGGTCAAACAGGGTGCCCCGGTAAAATCGAAGTTTGTGTTCCCGTCGTGGCAGAGCCTGCAACCGGTCAGCCTTATGGCACGCTTCTCAAAGCAAGCCTCTGGCAAACTGTTCAGGAATAGCATACGACAAACACGGTGTCCTAGGCGCACCAATGCAAATGCATTGCAAAGAAACACATAAGTGTAATTAAAACAAGATATCATGAGTTCGAGTCAAGTTCTCTAAGTCCCCAGCAGAGTCGCTAGAAACAGTAGACGTGCCCAAACGTCTCGGCTCCACGCGCGAATGGCGCGGAATCCGTTTTGTTCATTAGGCTTACTACAGTTCGGACTCAATGTCACGGTTCTGAATCTAATCTCGCAAAGTGCAATGCAAGACCGATAAATCACCAAAGAGTCCAAATCCGGCAAATCATTTTGGAAAACTGATTTTTATAAAGAAGTGCCAAACATGGACTGCTTTGCCAGATACAGAGTCGCCACCTAAATATTTTGTTTTGGGGGATTTAGGAAACCCTGACTCGTGCCTAAGGCCACGTGTCCGTCATCACCAAAGTTGCCTTGGCTCGGGAACTTGGGTACAAGAGAGGAAGGCCATGCAATGAGCACCCCCGCTTGCCCGATCAAAGATCGACCTTTACTAACATGATATTTTGTTTTTGAAAACACATGCACTCTTATTCCGGTTTATTAGCTAGCTTACTACGTGATGCGCACAGCATACAAGTATAGACTAGATCGCCTAAGTTGGAACAAAACATCTCATGTTTGTTTGAAAATGGTTTGAAGGTGCTACTCGTAAGTAGGCTAAGACGTGGATTTTGCCACCCTCAAGTGGGCTTAGAAAACAACATTTTGCCACATCGCAAAGTGGGCTTAAAACTCACATTTCGATGAATTGTTCGAATTCAAATAACCCAACCATCACCCACAGGCATTCAGGCAGTTATATCAGTTAAGCAAATAGCCTCATGGCAAGCATGCTAACATGGCAACACTTACACACATGCAAGGATGCTAAAGCATAAACACTTACAGTGTACTCCAAGCCAAAGAAAGAAGCTAGTTAGTAATCAATGCATGATTCTAGTTATGTCAACAATGCCTAACACAACACATGCAAAATACAGCTAAGATAGGCTCGACTATTCTAAGATGGCATATGAAATGCAACTTGATAACATGTATTCAAATCGGTATTGAAATACAATGCAGTTTGTATGATGCACCGAGCCCAATGCATGCAAGACAGATAAATGGATGCACGCATGCGAAGCATAAGGTATGCTAATTGAAACATGCCCTAAAACTAACCATCGTAAGCGGTTAAGTAAAAGGAAGAAAGACGTGGGGTTGGAAGACATTCACACACTCACGCACACTTATTACAAAATTCGCCCTCTCGACGGAGTGTCCAAATGAATATGCTATGCAAGCTACGCTAAGCTAAGCTAAGCAACTAATCTAATAATCTAATTAGACTAATTATTACAACACCAAAACTAATTAACTAACAAGCTAATTAATTATTACAATCCAAGTTGAAACAAATAGCTACACTAAGCTAAATGAATATTACAAAACCAAATAAATGATTAAATTACACGAACTAATCATGAATACTGAAATGGCCTCGCGGGCGATGAAGAGATGCATGCTCGGTCAGCTTCACTGGGAAATCTGTTGCCATGCCCCATGTTGCCTCTGTTTGCAGTGTTTTGTACCTCTGAAAACTGTGAAAATCTCTGTGATGCTTCTGAACCACCTCATGGATATGCTGAGAGGCCATCGGCCAAGGGAAATGGGTCATCGACCACTTTTTAGGCTATTGGCCAAAAATGGTTACTCGATCGGCACTTCAGATAGCCGATCAGCCATCTTTTCCTGCAGATTGCTCCTTTTGCTGTAGCAGAGGACAAACAAGGGCATGGCAATACATTTGCAAGGTAATGTTGTGCAACTACACCCCTTATCATGTTTGGAACTCAAAGGAGTGTAGTGTTCGACTCTCGAGCCATCAATCACGCATTCCGATGCATGATGGCCAAAGAGGCCGAATTGCACAAATCAATATGGAATGAATGCACAAAAACACATGAATGCCTCACACTCTATCATGTTGGATCAAGAGTGTCGGCGACCGAGGATTGAGGCACGTTTCGTCACTTCAAGTACGAAATGTCCCTCGGTCCTCATGTTTGGTTTGACACCCCAAACCAAACACAATGCAATACATGCAACATGGAAAAGCTATGCAATGCAACATAAGCATACTAAATGCAATATGACTCAAACATGCACACAAGGCTAAGGTAACAAGCATGCCAAATACAATGCAACCTAAACAAGCATGTGACAAAATACAAACTAGCAAGCATACAAAATGCAACCTAAACATACAAACATGCATGGCATGTAGAGATAGACAAGCATGTAACAACATGCAAACTAGCAAGCATGCAACAACATGCAACATGTCAAGCATGCAACAACATGCAAAGATAGGCAATGCGACAAGCATGCAAATGTCATGCAACTCAAGCAAGCAATCATGATGTAAAGTAGCAACATGGAACCACATGGTAAATGGACTTAAGCTAAAGATGGACAAACCTCGGCCATGCCCAAAATCAGTGGCCAAAAGTGCTGAAATGATGGTATGAAAAGCATGAAAAGGCAAGACAAGCATGCATGCCAATTGGCTCAAGGACCAAGGCATAAAGATGCAACTCTTAAGCACACTTAGAGAGTGACAAGCATGGATATGTGATAGCACCATAAGCTCTGAAATCATGTTAGGAATGATGCCAAATCAACCAGACAATGCAAGTATGACATGCAAGAAGGCTCAGAGCTTGAAACTAGCAAAAGGGATTACACCATGGCCATGCAAAGCAAGCCCCAAAGGGCCAAGGGCAACCAAAACAGTCCCAAGGCAGGTCAATACAAGACCAAAATCATGCTCGAACCTAGCTAACACAAGCTAGAACAAAAGACCAAAAGCATGAAGCATGCAAGGCTAACAAAGAGGTGTTACACTACACCTATTACAACCAAGCATGGCACGACTTAACCAATGAAAAACAGAGTTATGGCATGTCAAAATAAGCCCAAAAACCCACTGAGATGGCATCCTAAAGACCTAAGCATAGAGGCATGCATAATGACGCACTCTTAAGGCATAAAACACCAACTCTTCAAAGCATTGAAAGAATGACAAATGCAAGTGTATTGCTACACTACATGGACTGAAATCACATATGAAATGATGCCAAATAATGAAAATGGTCTAAGCAATGCATGCTAACGACTTGGACACTCAAAGCTAACAAGCTAGATTGAACCAAGGCTATACAAAACCGTGCATGCATGACCAAGACAATGCAAATCAAAGCTAGAGCATGGTAAAACATGACTAAAAGCTTCTTTGAGTTGGGCCAAAATATGCAAGAATGATGGTCCAAACACATGATGCATGTTAAGGCAATAGAGAGGATTGCAAGACAAGTACATGGTGCATGCAAGAGGCTACTAAACCAACTTATGACAAAGGTGTATCATGGCAAAATAACACCAAATACTTGCTGAAATAGAGCCAAAACAAGCTAAGCAAACATGCTACCAATATGAGCCATTAATGCAAGCATACAAGACACAAGGAGAGGGGGGTGTCCCTCTCCTATTCAAGACTCCAAAACCACCTCTCCACCACTAAAAATCCTCTGGATTTTAGTGGTGAGAAGGTCAAAACAAGATGGTTCCAATGCTCAAAAAGAAAGGCACAAAAAAAGGCCAAACAAGGCCTAAGAGGGGGTAGACAACCCCCAACACAAAAGTGACCTTAAACAATCATCTTAAGCATACAAAATTAGAACTTTTTGTAGTAGAAAGTTAAGCTCAAAACAATATGGAAGTAGGTCTAAAAGCTTAACCCAAAATGGGAGATTAAAATGTGGTTTACTCACTCTTGAAGAACACCTTCAAGAACACAACTTCAGCACCTTTTCTGAGCTTAAGCCACTCCAAGAACTCTAAAACCAACTCCTAGTACCTCAGCAACCAAAGGATGGTGTTCTAGTAAGTGTTTGTGTGCAATAGTGTGAAGATATTACACTTTTGGGCACAAACAAAGGCTAAACAAGAGAGAGAGAGAGATATATAGAACTTGTATATCAAATTTCCAGAACCTCTAGAAAGGGAGGGGAGGCTCCCTTCTTATAGAATTTCAATTCTCAAGCTTGTTCAACAAGCTTGAGTCTTGAAAGCAATCCCTTCATACACGTGTATGGAGAATGAGAATTGTGCCCACCAGCTGTCACAGCTAGCAGAAAATATCTGCAAAAAATAGATGAAAAGGTCTCGGCTCAAAAAAAATTGTCGATCGACCAAAAAGAGTGCCGATCGACCAAAAGGAGTGCCGATCGGCCAACACTTTTGGCCGATGGCAAGAAAACAAGGCCGATGGCACCATACCTTGGCCAATGGGTTGAGGGGATGGCCAGCAAGCCACCCTCTTCCCTCAGAAGCAAAACCACAAGTCCTTGGTCCATAACCAAGCACAAAACAAACAAGTCGAGAGATCCTAAGGTAAGGTGCGCGGCCGAGACCTTTGGGAACTCAAAACGAACACGAGCATGGATGATCATCGAGTGTTCAAACGATGACGTTCAAGTCTTGAGGACGGTCAAAAATGGGGTGTCTACACCATTCTAAACTTGACAAATGAAAAACCTTAGGAAACTATTATTACCTGAAGTATGAATTTGCCTAGTGCTCAGGTGCCAAGTCCTTAAAAAAATTATGAGCTCATTGTTTACCGTCCTCTTTTAATTTTTCAAGCTTTTCATGGAACCTTACCACAGTTGGCTCGTAAGCACAGTCACCCAAACTACTTACTAGGTGATCCCTGAATCCATTATCAATTCCTTTCATCCGGTCTCTTAAATTGCTCTTCAAGTGTTGTAAGCAATAACTGTGATGAGCCGATGGGAACACCTTTGGCATAGCTTCTAACAAACCAAGATTACGATCCGAAATAAAAGTAATTTGACGCTTACCATCAACAACCTTCCCAAGTTCATGCAAGAACCACGACCAATTGGCCGTGGTCTCTGAATCAACAATCGCAAATGTAACAGGAAACAGACCTACAACACAACACCAATACACAACTGTTCACAATATTCCAAAGTGAATAGAAAACAGCATAAACGAAACAGGTCATGTGAATGTTTATATCTACATTGCCCTATTACTATTGTTATTTTTGGATTCGGGTTCGTAAACATTAATGATGTGAACATTCACATTAACGACTATTAATAATTCATTGTTGATTGTTGAGTCATTGATAATGTGAACATTCACAGTACTGTTCATTAATAGATCAACTGACATTAGTATACACTGATGTGAACATTCACATCAGTGTACAATAATGTGAATGTTCACATTAATGTCATTAGCAGACACAGATGTGAACATTCACATCAGTGCATACTAATGTCAATGTTCACATTACTTATAATTTCTCAATCACTCATTTATCCAGACTATACTGCTCAATGTGAATATTGACATGAATAGACAGCTAAAAAAAATACTAACCATTGTTTCCGTCTTTCGCCGTTGCCGCAAGTAGCTGACCTTTGTACTTTCCTTTGAGGAATGTTCCATCCAGGAATAATAAAGGCCAACAAGAATTGAACCCAGAAATACATGTAGCGAAGACACAAAGAAACGACAAAATTGTTGACTACTCGCATCATAGTCAATATTGACATAACTCCCCGGATTGTACCGCATCACAGCATCCGAATACCACCACAGCTGGTCAAATGATAATGAGTGATCTCCATGAATACCAGCCTTCGCTTTCTCCACACCCAACCATACGACAGGGTAACTCACATCTAGCCCATAATCCCTCTTCAAAATAGTCACTACCACACACGGCCGAGTCAATGGATTGTCCCTCACAATTTCAGATATGGTACTCGACACCAAATCCGAACTAACTCGTGGATTCTTTGATGTTCGGACATCCGTACCACAACTATGCACATCACTAAATCTCTTGATGTAGAAAAAACCATTTGCTCGTTGTGCTCTACAATGTATAGCCCACAAGCAACCTCTCTCCTCATGCATCGCACATACAGCAGTAACTCTTGTTGTCTCATTCTTGACATACGTAAACTGAAACCCACATTGGATGGCATACTTACATAAAACATCACGAAATTCTTGTGCACCTCCAACAAACCTTTGTCCCACATGCATAATACCATTTGCCCAGCGGGCTGACAACACAACACCTTCTCCTTATGGTGGCAAAATCTCCGTAGTGCATCAATATCTTCCTCAACCCCCACACGCAGCGATCCCGAGCTACTTAACTGACCAATATCACTTTTCAACTCAACAACAACTTCTACATGTTGTACCCCCATCGATTTAGCAAGCAGTAACATGTTCTGAAATTCTTCCTCATTGTCCAAATCACACCTATTAATCCCAGGTAACCAACAGAACAATGAAATAGAACCAGCAAACAACTCCCCCCATTTTTCACACAAACAGTCCACCAAACGCGAATAACACAATGCGCAGACAACATTTAGTACAGTTGTACTACAACCATTTGTACACACCAACATCATAAAGGTATCTATCACCTGTAAAAACACAACAATACAACAATCAACAATAATCCAAACCGATATGAAAATTCACATTGTGCAAAAATTAGATGACTACGTGTACAGTTCAAGTGTTAAATCCATAATTCACATTAACAAGATGTGAATATTCACATTGATACATATACTCTGAATTATATCACCCACACAAAGCCTCATTAAGCAAACATCAAAGTAAAGTGAGAACATCCACATTCTGCACATAATATTAACACGATGTAAACATTTACATTGACACATATACTCTGAATTATATCACCCACACAGAGCCTCATTAAGCAAACTTCAAAGTCAAATGCAAACATCCACATTCTTCACGTAATACTAACACGATGTAAACATTCACATTGTTCCACATACTCTGAATTATAGAAGATCCACATTCATCACTAATCTGATGACCTCCCCTCCACAAGACCACGATGTAAACATTCACATTGATCCATATACTCTGAATTATATCACTCACACAGAGCCTCATTAAGCAAACATCAAAGTAAAATGAGAACATCCACATTCTTCACATAATATTAACAAGATGTAAACATTCACATTGATACATATACTCTGAATTATATCACCCACACAGAGCCTCATTATGGATACATCAAAGTAAAATGAGAACTACATATTCTTCACATAATCTGAATGACCTCCCCTCCACAGGACTACGTTTGATGCATATAATTGAAAAAACAGAGCATCCGATCCATATAAATCAAAAAAACAGAGCATTTGATCCATCCTACAAATCAAAACATAAAGTGAACATGTATTCATAACCAAAATGATACTAACCTTAATCATGCAATCCTACAATCGTCCAAAAACTCGAAAACAACTGCTTTGAAGTAGTTATACTCCAGAAAATGTGAGAACCGAACACCTTCAAATTCGTCGTCTTCACTTGAAAATCACTGAACCAGACTACAACAGCAACAATGAAACCCTAGCAATCAAAGCTTCAGAACGAGCATGCAAGATAGAAACGTATCCATTTGAATTAGAATGATAGAAACTACCAAAACTGAATCCACGAAATCACAGGGAATGTGTTATGTATTTACACAGTACATATATATATATAAGGGCATAATAGTTCATGTAAAAATATAAAATTAGAAAAATGGATTTTATGGAATAAAAAGAAAAGTATATGAAACTAATCAGGTTATAATATTCCTTTGTGGACTTAATGGGTTATAACAACTCTAAGATGGATTTATCAATAAAAATCCCTTGATTTTTATATAAAATCATATTCCCAAATTCGCGCCTATTCCTACCTACGATTATAAAGCAGGACTCTTCCCTTTGCCATCAAGATTGGATTTCCCAAGTAGTATTTTTTTGAACAGCAAAAAAATACCATTTATTGATGGAAATTATCAAAATGAAATTACATCAAATAAAGGAAGAGGGAGTGCAAAAGGCATCACAGCAAGCCTCACGATCCCAACTGGGTTGGCACCGCGAGGAAAGCCCAATCATTTGCCAGCACACCACAAGATTGAAGAGAAAACAACCGCAAGATACAAAAACCAAGACAGACCACCAAACACCTCCCCTCTGCAACAGTCCAGGGCCATCAAACCTCCCAGCAAGCCTGACACAAATGCATACACCATCTCAGCAGCTGACCTGCACAGAGCACCCTCAGATTCCAAACTCCCTCTGTAGCAAAATACAGAGCAGAGGAGCAGAGCAAAAACACCCAGCAAGCATGACACTAAGCATACCCAGGCCAAACCAAACAGATCCATCTTCTCACCCAACAACAAACCCAGAAAATAAGGCCAAAACTGATGCAGACCACCCTCACTGAAGAATACAGAAACAGCAGCAGACAACTTTAATCATCCAACACCCCTAATGCATAACCTTACCTGTTGCAGATTGTTCACAAAATCAGTCACTGAATAACTTGAATAGAAAGAGCCTGCATCTTTGCTCCACATCGCAACTCGCACTTTAATGATTTCCCAAGTAGTATAGGTCTCTTCTCTGTTTCTGAAACGAAGCCCTAATTCATTTTCTTCATCACAGCTCTAAACTACCATTGAAGTTACTCACTCAAACCACCATTGAAGTTTGTCTTTTGAAATCAAAAATCTCTTAAAATTTCTGGTGAGTTCTCTATTTTTGATGCCCCTTTTGTGTTACATATTTATGATTATGATTATTATTAGTGGAATTTTATAGATATAGGTTTTCATTGTGAATGAGGGTTTTGGGTGATAATGATACATGTTCTGTAAATCAAAGTTGTTTTTGTTAAGGTTTTTGTTGATGGTTGGTGGGATTTACGAGTCTATGTCAGTTGCTTTGTAGAATATGCAACTCCATTGCACTAGTGACTATATATATATATATATACATATGTAAATATATGTATTTGACAGAAACAGAACAATATCTGAAGGTTGCAAAAGGACCCATATACTAGAACTTTAATCACTTCATGTAAGGGTTGCTCAGAAGCTGCATCTGCAAAATATGAAGCAATGAATCAATAAGAAGAGTTTTATTTAATTTCTTATTTATAATGTGGATTAATAGGATTTTTACCTATTCTCTATCTGTATTGTGAATGGTCTTATCAACCCGATTTTTTTTTTTTTTTTTGTATTAATTTGGCCTATGTAATTCTAAATAATCATGATTTGGTTATAATTCATACCACCCATTTCAGTGACTATTATTATTATTATTAATAAATAATGGTCTACATTTGCCTTAATATTAATTTTTTATGATTAAGGAAGATAATATAGAAATTGCTTTCGCCTGCACTTGCTCTTGTAGGAACTTTATATATCCAATTGCCTCCCCCAGCACCGATGTCGTATCTGTCTAAAAAACCGATCCAATGAATATTGCCCACGTCAAATAGTATTAATTAATATACTAATGAATATCAATATGAAAATTAAAAATAAGTAATAATAACAATAAAGCTTAATGAAATAACACAGAGTATTATTGGACAAGTATAAGAGCTTTTTATGTTTATAACCTTTCCAAATGGCGATACAATTTGTTGGAAGGCTGTGATTTTGTCTCCAAGCTTGACTTTTGTGACCTACATCTATTAATTTAAAAAATATATATATAAATAATAAATTTTGGTGATATGTTGTTTGAGGTTTTTTGTCATATACAAATTTATTTCGTTATGTTTGGTTTGTTTTCATAATCTTTTTTTTATTTTTTAAAAATTAGTTTAACAAAAATAAACCACAGAAAAACAAATTTACAAAACTAGTCTTTCTTTTTTGGAAAAATAAATAAATAAATTCTGAAAACGAAACTAAACATATATGTATATATATATATACCTTTGAAGATGAGAGTGTAGAAGAAGTGTCATGCTTAGGCTTCTTTGTGGTTGTCTCTGAATTATCTTCAAATCTTTTCTTCTTTCCTTCACCGGCAATACCCTGTCCTCCCCTTCCATTGCTTTTTGTCACTGTATGGCTTGTTGTTGATATTGTAGGCTGAAATTTCCAACATGAAAAAAAGTGAATCAACTTCCAATATAGAATGGATTGGCATACTTTTAGAATAATATGTGTGTGGAGAATAATTAAATTTTTTTTTTCTAATAGTTTAAGCTTTTAGATGAATTGGTAGTTAAAATTTTAACAATATTTAAAAATGAGATTTGAGATCGAGGGTTAGATAACAAACATGAGGGAGAGAGAGCTTACACAGGAAGAAGCTTGGATCCCTTGCTTCTTACAATCAGATAAATTCAATGATCTTAAATTTGGTTTAGATGCATGAACACCCATAATTGCCTTGCCCAAAAAACTATTAGAAGACATAACATCTCCAAAACTTCTTGTACCGTTGCATGGCACATCTGGCAATCCATAATAGTACTTGTTACTATCTCCTAAAATTGAATTGTAAAGCCCTAATTGATATTCAATCTCTCTATGTTCATCCTTAACTTTCATTTCCTGACCATAACACGAATACGAACCAGAATTCCTGTTTATGCTTCCTGAAAACATTGTCGGATTGCTCGCTGATTGCTTACTATGACAAATATCAGGCTGTGATAAGAACCTATACAGGTTGTTATTGATTTCGAAGTCTGGAGGTGCAATAGACCAGTTGTTTACCAAGCTTGATGGCAATTTGTTTGGCCTTTCACTTTCAATTAAGCCCTCGTTGAAACCATTAAAATGTTTTTTGAAATTGTTTATGACAAATTGTGGGTTTGTGAATTCCCAACTGTTGTCCATTTTCTTCAAGTAGTCATGTAAAAGCAGGCTCAAACATCATCCCAGTTGATAAACCCTTTGATGACAATATGTTGTTGTGTCCAATCTCTTAAGTGTTGTTCAGTTCTCCACTACTCCCAATACTTCTGCAAGGTTTATTCATAACAATAGATTGGATTAGAACCAAAGAGAGTTCAATCTCTTTCCTCTAGGTTATAGATTAACTTCCTCAAGTCTTTAATTCATCATATTACTAATAGCAACTTAAATTAGGAGATGCTTGGGAGGGTCTGCTACTGATAGGTAGTGGTAGTTGGTATGTGTTGAACTGCTGAGGTCTGCTATTGCTTTTGGGTCTGTTGTGTATTTGTAGTGTTAGCTTGGGTAATATATGCATCCTTTTGTTTAAATTATGAGGTTGATTGCTGGTGTGTGCTTCTGTAGCTCTGAATCTGTGTGCTGCTAAATATCTGCAGCAAGTGTACTGATGTGTGTACTGAAGTTCTGTGTGTTGAAATTCTGAAGTGTGTTTGATGTAGTGTGAAGCTCTGCATCTGTGTGGTGTAGTTATACTGTTATAAGGTATGGTGGTGGATTCTGATCTGAAGGCAGAGGTTGTTGGGATCTGGGATCCCGCCCAAGACCTTATAGGAATTATAGCAAGCAGAAAAACACACCCACACTTAAAGAGACACCATATTTAACGTGGTTCGGCCTCAATGCCTAGGTCCACGGGAGAGTAGCCGGTTATCACTATGACAATGGAGAGATTACAGAAAGATTACAATAGAGGAGGAGCTCACACTCTCCTCACTCACCCACTCACTCGTCTCTCTCGCTCACACCGAGAGAGACGGTCTCTCCACCTCACATCTCTCACTCTCTTTGGTTGCTCTTGCTCTCTTACACTCTCTCCTCTTGCCCTCTTCATTTATACACTAACAGAATGGAGATGGAGAGGCTGGCCTTGCACATGGCCAGCTCTCTTGTGCGTTGGCATC
Source organism: Camellia lanceoleosa (assembly GCA_025200525.1). Classification (NCBI taxonomy): domain Eukaryota; kingdom Viridiplantae; phylum Streptophyta; class Magnoliopsida; order Ericales; family Theaceae; genus Camellia; species Camellia lanceoleosa. Next base: position 170,561,569 of record CM045764.1, read on the forward strand.
ACATGGCCAGCTTGTTCCAACATGGCCAGCACATCACCTTCACATGGGGTGTTAATATCCCACAAATCACCCCCTCAACCCATGCGAGGTGATCCACGGCACACATTGCTGCTAATCTTGTCACGCCCAAATTTCAGCATAATCTGCATCTCCTCACTGAGACGCTACATCCCCTGAAAGCTAGAGATAATACACCAGAGATACAAGAGGAGGAGGGAATCCTACATCCTCAACTCAACTCACACCACTCTCTGATTTGGAGAGAGCCTCTGCTCCTATCTTCCACAGATCTCTTCCATGCTTCCTGTCTCGGATGTCTTCAGCATAGTCTGCTTGAACTTGCATAACCAAGATATCCGACACCCCCTGATTGGATGTCCTGCACCTCTTGCTGGGATGCCCTTGACTGTCATGCATTACCTTGCAAGACCAGTCATTGGAGCAATAGAAAACTCATTGTTTATCCCATCAACGTCCTCTGTCTTCTTTGCTTGGAGCTTTTCCTCTGAACTATCAACCTTTGCCTTCTACACTTTTGAACAACCTCCTAGCGTTTCCACATACGCTTGTTGTTTGTGCTTTTGCAGTCCCTGATTTGCTATCCAGTAGATTAATGGTTGACAGTAGCTCTATCTGTCAAAGCATCGTCAGCTATGCAATTCAATGCATAGTGCCCGCACCCATGGCTTCTGGTCTCCCTGCGTCGAGCTCGCTTGAGAGATCCGTATCAACTCTATCCTCTGCTACCATGGAACTAAAGAAACCACCATAGAGAAAAAGACTTGCCACTCCTTGGCGCGCACTCTTGCGTTTTATCCGTCTTTAATTTCTCTGTCTGGCAATTCCTGTGAACTTTCAACAACCCGTTGCTACACACTCTTCTCATGCCTCTGTACGACACTCTAGTGTACCCTTGCACTGTTGCACGTCTGCATTTGTGCTTCTGTGCTTAGTATGCTCCTCTACAACTATTGTTCTACACGTCCACGTACCACCAGTACCTACTCGTATACAGTAGCTGCAATAGCCACAACATTTCCCTGAGCCTATACTTGTTGCCAAATCATCTATCCGTCGATGAATGGTCTTCTCTTCTGATTGAACCAGATCCTCCGATGACATCAACAACCAGGAAAGTTCCCAGGAAAGACTGGTGGGGTCACAACCGGTCCCACTTAAGAACCAGTCTCCTTAGACAGTGTCTTTTTGATAGAACTTTCCTAGACATTGTTGATCTTGAGATAATCGTGTGCAATTCTCCTGATCACCCTCTGACCAAACCTGATCTCCCTCGATCTGCCATTTGATCAAGCCTGATCTCCTCTGGTCTCCAATGATCGATCTCGATCTGTTTCTGGTTGTCCAATCTGGTCAGAATCTGCCCATTCTAACCTTTTCAGTGAATCCGCAGCATTCTACAATATCTCGCAACCTTCCTTCGAGTATTGAAGATGACAAACTCCCATGTTTTTACAATCTTTCCAAACTGTTCAGAATTTCACTATTCTGACCTCGCGGTTGCGTCCGGAACGGTCCGTTTAGCTAGGACCAACCTTCGCTGCACTTCTGGGGACCTCACTGAAAAATGTCCCCAAAAGTTAGGCCACACCACAATTTTCTAAAAATTCTGGGCCAAATTGCAATTTTCAGAAGTTCAAAGAATATTCTGTGTACCAACAGAATATTTCGTCCACTGCACCTGATGTCGTCCGTCCCTTTAATCTGCCTTCTTTTTACAGAAACTCAGTCTCCAAAATCTGACCGTATGGATGTGTCCGGAATACTCCAAATAGTTGGAAAACACTATTGGATCACCAAAAACGGACTCCAAATGGCTTAGATCTAGCCAAAACATTTTGTACGCCTCAGATCTGTGGCTGCACCATAGCCGCAAAGCACCGGATCCGACCTCCTGCGGCTGCACCCTTAGCCGCGTCACACAGGATCCCTCATTGGCGTGCTGACGTGTTTGCTGACGTGGCGTTGACTGGATGACGTGGCGCTGACCTGGACGGCCACGTGGCGCTGACCTGGCTGCCACGTGGCTGATGACGTGGCCTGCGAGTGCCTGCGCGTGTGTGCTACACGCGCTACCTCCCTCAGTCGTCTTCTTCCTTGCGCGCGCGTGGGGGCGCGTGTCCGCGACTGAGATGACGCGCCGGTTAACTGCTTGGCGCGTGCAGCGACTGGGGCTCACGCGCCAACTTCCAGAGGCGCGTGAGAGCGCGTCCTTTGTCCTCTGGGTGTCTGCTTTGCATTTCTGGACTGCTCTCGTCGAGCCCTTGCTCCTGGTATGCTCAAAACCTGATTTCGAGCAACTTCATTTCTGGGCAGTTTCGAACATCGCACTGTTTTTGTTTCAAAACGCCACCGACGAGGCTCTGATACCAATTGTTGGGATCTGGGATCCCGCCCAAGACCTTATAGGAATTATAACAAGCAGAAAAACACACCCACACTTAAGGAGACACCATATTTAATGTGGTTCGGCCTCAATGCATACGTCCACGAGAGAGTAACCGGTTTTTACTATAACAATTGAGAGATTACAGAAAGATTACAATAGAGGAGGAGCTCACACTCTCCTCACTCACCCACTCACTCGTCTCTCTCGCTCACACCGAGAGAGACGGTCTCTCCGCCTCACATCTCTCACTCTCTTTGGTTGCTCTTGCTCTCTTACTCTCTCTCCTCTTACCCTCTTCATTTATACACTAACAGGAGATGGAGAGGCTGGCCTTGCACATGGCCAGCTCTCTTGGGCGTTGGCATCACATGGCCAGCTTGTTCCAACATGGCCAGCACATCACCTTCACATGGGGTGTTAATATCCCACAGAGGTGTAGTCATTTGGTTCCAGGGGAGTTGTGTCAAGTGTTGTGTAGTCTGGGTTCCTAGAGACTTCATTCCGCTTTGTATCTGTGCTGAGTTTTGGTGATAATGTTGGTGCAAATTTGAAGCATATCTTTAGTGGATTCAGGGGAGAGGTGCCACATATTGTATAGTCTGCTAGCTCTGGGGACTGATCTGTAGCTAAGTTTTGTTAGCTAAATATGCTGATCTGAATATGCTGTTTTGAATATGCTGATCTGTTAGCTATGGATGTCCAAATGTTGTGTAGTCTGATGCCTAGCTTTAGTGACTGATCTGATTTTGCTCTGTTTCTCTTCTCTGTAGTTTGGGTGAAGCTCAGTTGGCCTGCTATATTGTTAGTTGTGGATGCCTTTCTTTTTTCTGTTCTTTTGTCTTGTTTGTTGGTTTCTCACCAACTGGCGCTTGGAGCTTTTGATAGCTCCAAGTTCCTCTTTATTGATGTTCTGTATCTTTTTTTGGTTACTTTCATCAATAAAGATTTTCTTTGCCGATCAAAAAAAAATAATAATAATAACTTAAAAGATTTTCCTTGAGAAGCATACATAAACATTGAGACTAACCTCCCCAAAATTATTAGAATTTACCAAATTAGGAAAACAATCTTCTTTTTCTTTTTCTTCTTCTTTTTTTACAATAAACAATGCCCAATTAGTACCCATTAAGGGTGTTTGGGAGAGGTTAGACTGGGTAGAAGCATAACACTTTGGCATGAAGGCGCGAATTGGTTGTCCTCATACTTGAATCCATAACCTCAAAATTAATAGTCCTAGGTTTTAAGCACTGGACTAGTGGTTATGCACAACCACAATCACATACGAACTTAAACTACTTAAAATTCAAGATTTTTTACCTTGAGTGTTCCATTTTGGGGAGATAGAAAAAAGGTCCGAACCCTGAACCTTGGTTCCGGCGGAATGCTGCATAGTTGTGGTAAAAATAGAGGCCAAAGTCCACAAGGCAACCAATTGCCGGTTCACCATCGATGACAAATAATGTCATTAACTCATTAAAAAAAAGACAAAAGACAAAACAAAGCCTAACATTTGCAAAGTCTAAATAAATAATTGAATATTTGCCAGCTGCAATTTAGAAAAAAAGTAATGGGCCCTATATATCAATAGTCACTCAAGATTTTTTTTAAACTTTTAATTAAATATTAAAATGAGATATTTATCTTATGGTGCCTTTGAAAATAGAAGTCGGTAACAATAAAAATATTTTGAATTTTTTTAATAAACTTTAAATGATAAACTAAGGGTGTGTTTGGTAACGTTTACGTTTTCAGTTTATATTTACAAAAATTTTATAAACTGGTTTTTGTTTATTTTTAGAAAAACATAAACTACAAACGCGTTTGGTAATTGATAAAATGTTTTAAAAAAATTAAAAATATAAAAAAGAGTGAGAAATGGCAAATGGTGGCAAGTAGCGGCAAAACACGGTGGTGAAAAGTGGTGACGGTGGGTGGTGGGTAGCTAATGGTGGCGGGTGGTAGCGAGTGGGTGGTAGTGGGTGGTGGTGGCAGGTGGGTGGTGGATGGCGGGTGGTGGTGGTGGTGGTGGTGGTGGTGGTGGTAGTGGGTGGGTGGGTGGGTGGGGTGGTGGTGGCGAGTGGTGGGTGGTGTGAGTGGGTGGTGGTGGTGGTGGGTAGGTGGTGGTGGTGATGATGGGTGGGTAGATGGTGGGTGGTGATGATGGGTGGGTGGGTGGGTGGGTGTGATGGTGGGTGGTGGGCGTGGCAGGTGGGTAGTGGTGGTGGTGGTGGTGGTGGGTGGTGGTGGTGGTGGGTGGGTGGGTGGGTGGATGGGTGTGGTGGCGTGATAAGTGTGTGAATAGGTGGTGGGTGGTGGTGGCGGTAGCAAGTGGGTGGTTGATGGTGGTGGTAGTGGCGGGTGGGTGGTAGGTGGTGGTGGGTGGTTGGTGGTGGATGGTGGTGGCAAGTGGCTGGTGAGTGGTGGTGGCAAGTAGATGGTGGGTGGTGGCACGCAGGCGGTGGATAGTAGTAGCGGGTGGTGGGTGGTGGCAGGTGGATGGCAGGTGGGTGGTGGGTGGTGGTGGTGGTAGTGGCGAGGGGTGGGTAGTGGTGGTGGTGAGGAGTAGGTAGTGGTGGCGAGTGGGTGGCAGGTGGGTAGTGGTGGCGGGTGGTGGGTGGTGAGTGGTGGTGGTGGTGGTGTTGGAGGTTGGGTGGTGGTGATGGTGGCGGCGGTGGTGGTGGCGGCAGAAGACGGTGGTGGCGGCGGAAGACGGTGGTGGTTGGTGGTGGCAGGTGGTAGTGGAGGGTGAGTGGTGGTGGTGGCGGCGGCAGAAGACGGTGGTGGAAAATGGTGGCGGGTGGTAACTAGTGTTGGGTGGTAAGAAAAAAAAAAAACTGAAAACTCAAAATGGAAACACATTTTTTGTGTTTTCATTTTTTGGCCAAATTTATAAACTGAGACCACTGATTTATAAATCAAAAATTTTACCAAATAAGTTTTTATTTGAGTTTTTAAAATTTTTGTAAATATAAACAGAAAATTAAAAACGTAAGTGTTACCAAACGGCACCTAAATGACCTAACCCAACAGTTAATTACAGTAATAATAAATTGAAAGAACACTTAGATTTTATCATTTAGTTGAAAATAGTAAGGATGAATTGAGGTTGGTGCAACAACTTTTTGTTGCATGCAAGGATTGGTCTCTCGACAACCTTACTAAATCATTTTTAAATATACTATGCTAATAATAATATTAGCCGATGAAAGACAGCAAATCTTCCAACCTAATCTATACAATCCACATCTACTTATTTAATTTTGGCGTCAGATTAATATCTAAAAAAATTGTGTAGCACTCTATTTATTTTTGTTAATATATCATTAAATGGAGAATTGTCAACCTCATAGGCCCATTATGTACACCATTTTTCTTTCATTTCATTTTCCACAGAAATTTAATATTGCAATTTTAAAATGGTTAATTGCACTATAATTTCTTAACTATTAGCGAATATCATTTTATCTCCCTCATTTATGAATCCGTATATATATATATATATATATTGACTCCCTTAACTATGAAAATTGTATAGATGCATCCCTTTTGGAGGGGTCTAGAGAGTGAAAGTGATATATTTTTATAGTTGAAGGGTTAAAATGTATGAATTCATAATAAAATGATATTCGTTAATAATTTAGGATCTTGGTGTAAATAACCTATTTTAAAACTAGTAAGCCATTCATGTACTATTTAACATGTGTTTTAAATGTTATTTTTCTTTATATTTATTTTTTATTTTTTTATAATTTATTTTTTCTGTGTCCATAGGCCATACCCTTACCAAATCATTGACCTATGCATTTCTAGGACCCATCCAAACGAAAGTAATCAACATCCAAGGCCCATATATCACCTGATCATGGTATATTATATTAGGGAAACACAGGGGAGCTCGAATCCAATGAGCCCGAATCCCCCGAAAATGCCTTTTTGGGTAAAAAAAAAAAAATGCAAGGCAAGTGAAAAAAAAAAAAAAAAAAAAAACAATTTACTTAAAATGAAAATTAGGGGGATTCGGGGAGGGAAATTCGAGCTACCAATCAAAATTGATTATATTAAGGTGTGCATCATGCGGTATGATGATAATGAAGTTAAGAATTTAAATTATTTCTTACTTCATTACTATGCTTGGTTATCATTTTTTAAAAATATTTTTCAGAAAATTTTACTTTCTTATTTTTCGTATTTTTTTGTTTTTACTGGATTTTTTTAATATTTTGAGCAATTTTTTTTAATTTTTAGACATACCTAACATAAATATACCTAAAAAGTAAAAAAAGAAAAATTTGAAAAAAACCTTTTAAAAATTCACTAAATACCAAAAATACAAAAAAAAAATACGAGAATTCAGTACATTTTTTATATTTTTATGTATTTATTAATTTTTAAAAATATTTTTTCACAAATTTTTTACTTTTTAGATACATCTAAGTAAGGTGCATCTAAAAACGTTAAAAAAATGTTTAAAATTTTAAAAATATTTACTAAAAACAAGAAAACCAAAAAACTCAATTTTTAAAAAACTTAATTCAAAAAACTCAAACCAAACATACTGATTGTTTTTCTTTCTCAATAAATTTGTCAAATTTTTTTTTGGTTATATTATAGATGAATCCTTTTCTACACTAACCCTAACCAAGGCAACAATGAGTATGAAAATCTTTTTTATAGTATTTGAACCTAGTATTTGAACCTACAATCTCACAGTATCAACTATTACTACATGATTGTTGAACCAACTGCAAAGATTATCGATAAATTTGTCTACGAAGCTAATACTCACACATATTCTATTACTTCTTTAGGTTAATGACAGATGTTTGGGGTCCTTTATCACCTTTTATGACAGGTTACAAGTACCATGTCATTTTTGTTAATGAAATTAGTAAGTCCACTTTGTTGTTTCCTCTTCACTACAAGAGTGAAGTATTTATTAAATTTCTTGAATTCAAAGTATTTGTTGATAACCAATTTTCTACTAATCTTGAAATTCTTAGAAGTGACAATAGAGGTGAACAGGGGGGACACAACCTGCCAATAGACCCAAGACATCATGATGTAACCCAAGAAGTGCATCAATTTAACACACCTAATTAAGGAAATAGCCCAAAATACAACAATTCTATAATAGTCCAACATTCAACAAATAATCCAAATACCATGTAGATGTTCCCATTTGCTAATACATTTCAATTTTACATTAGGATAAATTATATTAAATTCAAACATAAATGGATAGTAGTGCACTTCAAATAAGGACTTGTTTCGGTTTGTTAATGCTTTTGCTGTTGCACTTAGTTGTTGTTGTTGTTGTTGCACTTAGTTGTTGCTCCTCTTAGTTATGTCTTCTCAATGACATTCCTTTGAGGTTATCAACTGTGTAGCCTCTAGTTTATTGTTTTATATTATAATTTCTTTGTTGATATAGGTATTCAAAAATACATTTAAAATGGACAAGTCTTGGATGTTCAAGGATAGAAGATCAAAAGACTATAAGAATGGAGTTGAACAATTTCTTAATTTTGCTATGATCCACGCAATTGATCTTCAATCCATACGTTGTCGTTGTAGAGTCTATGGAAACTTGAGAAGACAACCTATTCGAGTGATTAGAAATCATCTATTTTTCAATGGTATTGACTAAAGTTATACCACATGGATATGGCATAGAGAAACAGTCACCAGTGGGGCATCACCATGTTTAAATGAACAAGATATTTCCCAACAACAATTTGACACGTCTCCTATAGACAATGTAGCTGAAACAATAGAAATGGTTCAAGATGCATACGATCGTTGCACGGCTAATCCTAAAGTATTTAAGATATTACTTGAAGATGCGGAAAAACCATTATATCCGGGTTGCACAAAGTTTACCAAGTTATCTGCATTGGTTAAACTGTATAACTTCAAGACTACGAATGGCCTATCTCACCTGGGTTTTCAGATCTACTGACGTTGTTGGGTGATATGCTGCCAATGAACAATGAAATACCATCATCCATGTATGAGGCTGGGAAGATGTTTACTACATTGGGAATGGGATATGAGAAAATACATGCATGTCCATCTGATTGCATACTCTATAGAAAGGAGTACAAAGATTCATGTCCTACATGTGGTACATCGAGATGGAAGTTGAAGAAGAATTCCACTGAAATAAGAAAGGATATGCCTGCAAAATTTTTATGGTATTTTCCACCTATCCCAAGGTTTCAAAGAATGTTCCAATCAGCAAAAATAGTAAAGGATTTGACATGGCATGCTCACGAAAGAGATTCTGATGCAACAATGTGTCACCCTGCGGATTCTCCATTATGGAAGTTAGTAGACCACAAGTGGCCAGATTTCGCTTTAGAGCCAAGAAACCTTCAATTAGCTATTTCTGCAGATGGAATAAATCCACACAGTTCCCTTAGTAGTAGGTATAGTTGTTGGCCAGTTATAATGATTACCTATAATCTTCCACCGTGGTTATGTATAGAGAGGAAATTTATGATGTTGTCAATGTTAATATCAGGTCCACAACAACCTGGTAATGACATTGATGTTTACTTGGCACCACTAACTGATGATTTGAAGATGTTGTGGGAGGTAGGTGTTAAATCTTATGATGCATATAAAGAAGAACACTTCAGGCTAAAGGCTATATTGTTGTGGACAATTAGCGACTTTCCAGCATTGGGCAATTTGAGCGGTTGTACTGTAAAGGGATATTATGCATGTCCAATTTGTAGTGAAGGAACATGTTCTCGCAGATTAAAATATGGTAAGAAGAACACATATGCTGGCCACAGAAAATTTCTTCCACGGTACCATCCATATCGGAGGCAAAAAAAGGCTTTTAATGGTGAGCAAGAGTTTGGATTAGCTCCAATACCATTAAGTGGGGAGGAGATATTAAATAAGGTTGAAGGGCTTGGAACCATATGGGGAAAGAGAAATAAAAAAGCATTAGATGTTGGTGGAGGAAAATTTTGGTAGAAGAAATCATTATTCTTTGATCTTGAATATTGGAAGTACTTACATGTTCGACATAATTTGGATGTTATGCATATTGAGAAGAATGTGTGTGAGAGCCTCATTGGTACGTTACTTAATATTCTAGGAAAAACAAAGGATGGCATTAATTCTCGCATTGATCTTGTAGAAATGGGTTTGCGTGAAGAATTGGCACCACAAATTGGGAAGAAGCAAACATACTTGCCTCCAACATGTTACACATTGTCTAAGGAAGAGAAAAGAATAGTATGTACAACATTATTGGAACTGAAGGTTCCAAAAGGATACTCTTCAAATTTGGGAAGTCGTGTATCAATGCAAGATTTGAAACTTTATGGTCTAAAATCACATGATTGTCATGTATTGATGCAACAGTTACTACCTGTGGCAATACGATCTGTGTTACCTAAGCATGTGAGACATGCCATTATCAGGTTATGTTTCTTTTTCAATGCTATTTGTAGCAAAGTGGTGGATGTGGAAAAATTAGATGAGATTCAAAAAGATCTTGTGATCACATTATGTTTGCTTGAAAAGTACTTTCCACCTTCATTCTTTGATATCATGGTGCATTTGAGAGTGCATCTTGTTAGAGAAGTTCGACTTTGTGGACTAGTTCACTTTAGATGGATGTACCAATTTGAGAGGTTCATGAAGATCTTAAAGGGTTATGTTCGTAATCATAATTGTCCTGAAGGTTGCATTGCTGAAAGTTATATTGTAGAAGAAGCTGTTGAGTTCTGCGCAGAGTACTTATCTGGAGTGGATGCAATCGGGATTCCTTCTAGTAGGAACATAACAGTTGATGATGATATAGAAATTGGAAGGCCTTTATCAAGTGGTTATGTTGTTACTGTTAATCGTAATGAATGGGAGCAAGCACATCATTATGTCTTAGAAAATACAAGTGACATTCAACTATACATTGAGTAAGAATATTTCATGTACATTTTTTACAATTGTATTCTCACAAGTTAGAAATTTATCTCATAATATATTGCTTTATTCATGATTTGATAGGGAGCATATGGCTTGGTTGAAGCTAAAATATAATTGCCAATCACAAAGTCAAAAATGGCTACAAATTGAGCATAACAAAACATTTATGTATTGTCTTCATGAAAAGGTGTTGGGGTAATTCAACATTTATCTTTTTCTAATAACAAATATTATAAAGAAAAAATTAGATAACTATTCAACCATATACAGGTCTCAAAGGAGTTAAGTGGCCAAAATAATATCTCAAATGACCTGAAGTGGATAGCACAAGGACCTCGACTTGATGTTATAAAATTTCCTGGCTATATCATCAATGGTTGCCGTTATCACACAACAGATCGGGATAACTCACGAGTCAGCCAAAATAGTGGAGTTAGTTTAGTGGCAACAACAATGCAAGTGACAGGTTACAAGGATAAGAACCCAGTGTTTACGGATATGAGTTACTATGGAGTTATTACTGAGATATGGCAACTTGACTACAATATGTTCAAGATTCCGGTATTTAAGTGTGATTGGGTTGACAGCACAAAGGGAATTAGAGTGGATGAGTTGGGTCTCACATTAGTTGAGCTAGGGAGAATAGGCCATAAAGATGATTCCTTCATTTTGGCTTCCCAAGCTAAACAAGTTTTTTTATGTACAAGATCAACTTGATCCGAGATGGTCAGTTGTGCTAGAACCTCCTCAAAAACAATATTCTTGTGAAAAGGATGATGAGTTCAATGATTTTTGTATAGAGCATCATGGCTTTACAAAAGTTTTGCCAGAAGTTGAATCATTAGATGTGGTTGATGATTCTATGTCATCTTACATGCGAGGAGATTGTGAGGGAACTTGGCTTGATAATCCATGATGAAAAAAAATTGTCTTTGTAAGAATGTACGTCTAAGTGTTGTATTTTCATGTTAAAATGTTTGACTTATGTTTCATTTTCTTCATGTCTTTATATTTAATTGTCTAACTATTTCACCTTTTTCTTTTTCTTTTTTTTTTATTCACAGGATGAATATTTCTCATGTGTTGCCTACTGATGCAGAGGATGCATGGTTACCTACAACAGAACCAAAATCTAATAAAAGAAAATGCAGAGGTTCGGCAACATTACCAAATGTAATAAAGGATAGGAGTTCTGTTGTACGAAAAGCCATTGAATATAATGGGAATGATTAATTGATTGGAAACAATTCAATCAAGTGTTCAAGCTATCATGGGGTGTTGGCTCGCACAATGGTTCCGATATGCTATAAAGACTGGTTTGAGGTGCCAGCTGAATTGAAAGAAAAATTATGGAGTTGTGGGGAGGTAAGTAAGACTCATAAACATGCATTTAAGTGCACTCAAAATTTGAATTTTATAACATTATAGTTTTTTATTACTCAGTTAATATACAAAGTGGATGAAAGAAGTAAGAAAAATGTGTTATCTTCAATTTGTTCAAAATGGAGGACATTCAAGAAAGAACTTAGCAAGTACATACGTGAAAACAAGTCAAATCTTGAGATCATATCAAAACCACCAGCAATTTATGGATTCGTTGAACAAAGACATTGGGACTCATTTTTTGGAAGACGACCATCAGAAGAGTTTGAGATAAAAATAATCAAACTTTAGTTATTTAAAATGTCAATATTAAATGCTATACATTTGGATTAACTTTGTGTCTTGCATTTTTAAAGATTTTAAGTTAGATTTAGAAATGGAGACGAAGTCAAACTAAGTATAACCATAGAATCAGTTGAAAGGGCTATGCTCGCTTTCAAGAAGACTATGTAAGTGGTTATAAATTTTATAATTTAATAACAATTTTGATATGATTATTTTAAAAAATTAATGTATGTTTGATTGATAGAAACATATGACTAGATCTACTGAAGATTTGGATAGAAGTGTTCTATGGCAAAAGGCTCGTCAAAATAAAAATGGAGAATATGATGACAAGACAATTATGGAACAAGCTGCGAGAATTATAAGATATTTGTATGTACTGATTACATTTATTTTATATTACCTAAACTGTTCATCTTTCTTACATAGTAATGTAATATTGTAGGATGAGTTGACCAAACAAAAAAGTGATGGGAGTTTAACGATTGAAGGATGTAATGACATTCTTACTATGATATTGGGCACTCCTAAAACTTCTGGTCGAGTAAGGGGTGTAGGATATTCTGTCACACCTAGCACCTACTTTCACTTGCCTAAACGTGGGAATCAGTCACATTGGGAGAAGAAATATAATGATCTTGAGGCAGTGGTGGTACAATTGCAAGCTAGGCTTCATGTAGTGGAACAACAAACGCCACATACACCACAATCTAAACATGTTAGTTCGAACACCTTCAAAAGTGGTTATGAACGAAATTTTCAGCCTAATTTTCTCTCAACAGAAAAATGAATGATAACTAAGGATGCCATTCCATCCCAAACTCCTACCCAAAAGATCATAAAGGTGTGACCTATTTAAAACACCTACAGTTGTTATATTTTCTAATACTGTTAGTGATTAAATTAGTGCTTTTGTTGTTATCTATGTGTTTGTTATAGAGCAAATGTTCAAATACATTGAAAAGTGGTGGTAGAGGCAATTTTCAGCATGATTCTATCTTAGCAGAAAATAGAGTGAAAACTAAGGACGACATTCCACCTCAAGATCCTAAACAAAATAAGAGAAAGGTATGTAGTTTTTATATATTGATGTTGTTATAATTTCTAATATCGTTAGTGATATTCTTAGAAGTTCCATTGTTAATTTTGTGTGTTATAGGGCGAACCATGTAAATTTGCGGTAGGTTCTATTGAAAATATTGTTACTCATGGTACGGTGTATGAGAGAATTGAACCTAATGAAGCCATTCATACGGTGCCATTAGGAGAATCCAATTTACGTGTGTCTATTCAAGTTGTTATTCAAAAAGATGCCCCTCTTCCTATACATATCCTAGATGAGATGTTTATTGTTGGAGAAGCAGTGGGATTTTTTGTTGCTTAGCCCAAAAATCTTGTATTGGTCGGTGATGAGGTAAATATTTAAACTTAGAAACTTTATTACACTTGTTTAAAATTAAAGTTGATTTATATTTGTTGATTTTGAAAATTTTTAACGTAGAGAGCTTCAATTAATGTTGAATGTGGAAAATATCAAGAGTCCATTCAATCTTTTATTGCATTAGTTGAGCATATCAAGTATGATGAAGCCAAAGACATTCCACTAGAGAAAGACATTGAAAATCCTAAGTGATTCGTGATTAGATCAAAATTAAAATATTCCAAATCCCAATTATTCAAAACACTCAATCTAAAATCAACAAGCACTTACGAGAGTGATTTTAGATTGTTTGTTTTTAGGAATAAACAATAAATCGACACAAACGATTTTTACGTGGAAAAACCACAATTGAAGAACCTTCAATTGTAATAAAAAACCACGGGCGAACCGCCACTAATCAATCCACTACTGAAGAATGAAAGATTACAAAGATAATACATAAATTACCCAACCCAGTCAATTTGTCCTCGAATCTTCTGTAACTCTTTCACCACGCCATAATCGCAGGCGATCAATTCTGAAGTTGATTCCACAACTTCACTTGTCGAATTAACGACTACGTATAGAATCAAACACCTTTTGAAACTCTACGTCTTTGATCTTCGGAAGCCACCGAAGAGAACTCTCTTGAATATAAAGTATCAAACTCCTTGATGTATGAATCTCAATTCATAAGTTTAGAAGTCTCTCAAGAACATCAAGGAAAACTCACAAAAAAAACTCAAAAGAAAACTTTAAACAAAACCCTAGGACTCTTGAATAGGATCTAGGAAAAGTAATCCTAAAAATAACCTAAATAGGTATAAATAGAAAATCTAAGTCCGCGATCTCCGCTCGAGCGCCCCACAGCCCGCTCGAGCGGCTTCAGCAAAATATGCGTGTGACAACACAGGGTTCCACTCGAGCGCTTGAGAGTCCGCTCGAGCGCGAAATCATACACCCCAGTACTTTTATAGACCTGTTAAACTACTGAGATACCACAAACCCCGCTCGAGCGCCAATGTCCCCGCTCGAGCGGGAAGAATAAAAACACAAGAAAAATCACAACTTTATCAACACAAAGTTTTGTCTCCGAATTTGACAATAAAGGGTCCTAACGGACATATTTGGGGAGAAGATCAATATCCAACTTCAAAGAGTAGACATGGTGTACATATGTCATGTAAAAGAATTATCTGTTACATGTATCATGTTGTACATAAGGTAAGGAGAATTTGCTACATCAATAGTTATTTCTATAGATTTTATGAATTACGAATTTAATTAACATTTGTTTGTTTTATTAGTCATCTCCATCAGGTGTTGAAGGCTTCCAATTGGAAGAAACAATTTGTATTTGTTAACCCTTGTGTCGTTAGTGGAAAAACTATGGCTAGGGAGAAATCAAAATCAGTGTTGCTTGCAAGAAGATTAGAGGAGGCTATGCAAGAACAATTGATTTTCATTCCTTATAATATTGGATAATTATCTAAAACTATTTATTTCATGTGTTCAAAGGATGTTAAACTTAGTAAACTTATATTTGTGACTTGTTCAATTATAGGTACCACTGGATATTGTTAGCCATTGATCTAACATTGATGATTGTGCACTTGCTTGATCTAATTCATTCTAAAATAAACACAACCCTTGAAATTGTAATAAACACGTAAGTTTGGCTGGTTCATACATTTTTAAGCAATTTCAGTCACCCTAAAAATATTTTAACTTCTGAAATTTCTTTTGTAAAGTGCTTTGAAAATTTATGAAACTACCCAAGGGAGAAGGAGGACCAATCCAGTTTGGAAAGTAGTTCAGGAAATCAATATTATTTTCTCTAATTTTATCATACTTATATTTATGCTAATGGTTGTTCAGCTTGATCATAACACTTTATATGTAGTTTCTAATAATAATGAAAATGCTTTCATGTAGTCCCCGCAACAACCTACAAACGTTGAATGTGGGTTTTATGGAATGAGGTATATGAAAGACCTCATTAGAGATCAAAGCATACTAAAAAAACAAAATGTGAGATAAATTTTAAACTTTTGTTACTATTGTGGGGATATATTTTCTGAGTACCAACACGTGGCCAAGGTGAAGCCGACCTGTCAGCCAAGGTGCCACGTGTCCTGGTCATGACACCGAGGTGATCTCGGCTAGGCCGAGGTTATCTCCGAAGATATCAGAGTCCAGAATAAGCGGATAAAGGACAAGAGTCCTAGAATGAGAAAGGACTTCAGCCTAGATAAGGATAAAGCTCTTAAGGAGTTTATCTTTATCTATTGGAGAGTCCAAGCTAAGCACTGAGCATAAGTCCATTGAAGCTAGGCTTCTATTTGAACTAGGATTGTGTTGGCTATAAAAGAAAGGCACCCCCATGGGTCTAAGGTACGCAATTTATATTCTGAACAGTGAGTTGAGCACTTGATTTATCTTTGGAAGATAACTGACTTGATCATCGGAGTGCCCCCGGGTGGACGAACCACCGCTGGAATCTCTTCTTTCTATTGCAGGTCAATCAGGCGCCATCTATTCTGCCAGTACTCTCCAGCTGAATACTGAGTTGGCAATGTGGTTAGAAATTCACACACACAATTTGGCGGCATTTGTGGGAAAGAAAGGAGAATAGATGGCCAATGATGGACAGAAAGAGAAGATTGGGGATAACACTCCTGTTGGGAGTGGGAGACCTGTCGACCTTGACGTCGAATAAGACAATTGCAACGAAGAAACTCGTGACTAGAATCACGGAGGAAATGACATCGGCTAGGAAGGCGACGTACCAAAGAAAACGGACCAAAGCGAGTACTACAACGAGGACGACCTCCAAGTGTGGAAAGAAAGATGTCTGCGGAGGGACGATGAGGTAAAGACCATGGTGAACAAATTGGCGGACTTGTAAACAATGGTCAATTTCATGATGCAAAATAACATCATGCAGCCACCGTACGCCAATTCCAGCGGCCAATGCCCAGAAGGGGGGGCAGAAAACAATCCCTGTAGCCCTCCAGCACGCCAGAAGCGAAAAATACTCTCACCGGCCGTCAAGGGAGGTTGGGCGAGGAGAGTCGAGAAGAGAAGAATCTCGAAGGACACATCGTACCAAGGAGGCAGACCCCAAAGAACATCGGAATGTTCAAAGGCAGGAGTTGTGCTTCAATGCGAGCAATGGAGAAAGCTCGAAAAGGGCTCACAACGAAGCTGAGAGCAGTGCACCTAAAAGATTGAAATCAAGAGATAGCCGAGCTCCTGGGCGGACCAAGGAGGACATGAGAGATTACCTCAAGAGAAAGCAATAAAATGCCGAGGTAACTTCCCCTGTTAAGCCGAGAACACCATTCTCGGTGGAGTTGGACAAATTTGAGGCACCAAAAAGATTCAGTATGCCGAGGTTCCATATATACGATGGGAAGTCGGACCCCAACTTTCACATCAGACTAGTTTCACAAATTGCCAAAGGGAAGAGTGAATACCTGAAAAGGCCTGACCGAGATGTTCGTGGCCAGGTTCGTGACAAACAAACTACAGCCATTAAGGGTGGACACCCTGATAGCTCTAAGAATGAGTGAGGATGAAGGCCTTAGGCCCTACGCAAAAAGGTATTATGAGATGTTCAACCGAATACCTGACTGCAACCAAGAGGTGGCGGTTGTGTCTTTCAAGAACGGCCTGAAAGATGATTACGCACTACGAAACTCATTGGCAAAGACATTGCCAAAAAGCATGGAGGAGCTCATGGCCAGAATTGATAAATACGCCAGAGCCGAGGAAAACACGCCAAGGATTAAAGCAACAAAGCAGGAGAAAGCAAACGGCTTGCCGAAGCGAGGCCGAGGTAACAACGGATCCAACAAACAAGAGATAGGACTAAGAACCGCACAAGTAGTCACGACTGTGTTCCGAATCCCAATTCACAAAGTCCTGGATAAAATCCGAACCCAACCCTATTTTAGAGCACCGGCAAGGGTTCCAAGAGAGTTTATGGGAAGAAGCCTTGGGAAGCATTGTGCTTACCATAACAAAGATGGGCATCTGACTCAAGGTTGCAGAGCCCTAAAGTCACACCTAGAAGTCCTAGTAAGGCAGGGCCATTTGAGGGACCTTGTAGATAAGGCCAGGATAAGAGAAGAGCAGGCAAGACTGCCTCAGGCACCAGCAGCTCTACCTCCCTCAGCACAGCAGCCGCAGGTAGGCGAACCTCAGGTAGTCAATGTAATTCACTCGAAGGTCAATGAAAACAAAATACGGGGGGAGACACAGAAGGTAAAGCACCTACAGCATGTGTACCAGGTCCGGCAGAAAAGACCTCGGGCTGAAGAGTGTGTAACAAGCCCGCGGGGGAGACCTCGCTACAGTTCGGACTCGATTCGTGTTACGGTTCTTAATCTTAACCAAAGAGTCCAAATCCGGCAAATCGTTTTGAGAAAACAGATTTTTAGAAAAGAAGTGCCAAACATGGACTGCTTTTCCAGATATAGAGTCGTCACCTAAATATTTTATTTTTGGGAAATTTAGGAAACCCTGACTCATTGCCTTAGGCCACGTGTCCGTCATCACCAAAGTTGCCTCGGCTCGGGAACTTGGGTACGATTGGGAAAGGTCACTTCGTGAGCACCCCCACTTGCCCGGTCAAAAACCGGCCTCTACTAACCATGATATCTAATTTTGAAAACATTGTGCGTTCTTATTCCGGTTATTAGCCTAGATTTACTATGTGATGCGCACAGCATACAAGTATAGACCGAGTCGCCTGAATTGGAACAAAACATTTCATGTTTGTTTGTTTGAAAAATGGTTTGATGGTGCTACCCGCAGGTAGGCTTAAAATGCAGATTTTGCCACCCTCAGGTGGGCTTAAAAAGATGGTTTTGCCACTATCCAGTGGGCTTAAGACACATAGTCAATGCATTGTTCCAATCCAAGTAACCCAACCTTCACCCACAGGCATTCAAGGCAGTTATATCACATAAGCAGTTAGCCTCATGGTAAGTATGCTATTCATGGCAGTCACTCACACGCATGCAAGGATGCTAAAACATAAAACTCACCGAGTACTCCCAGCCAAAACAAAAACTGATTACAAATCCATGCATGATCCTAACTATACAAAAATGCCTAATGCAACACATGCAATAATGAAACTATAGCAGGCTCGGCTATTCTAAACATGGCATATGAGATGCAACAGCTATCATGTATTCAACTTGGAATTGAAATACAAATGCAGTTAGTATGATGCGCCAAGCCCGGTGCGTGCAAGACAGATGAATGAATGCAAACATGCTATCATACTGTATGCTAATTGAAACATGCCCTAGTCTAACCATCATAAGCTGGTAAATAAAAGGAAAGAAAGAAGTGGGGTTGGAAGACATACATCACACTCACGTACACTTATTACAACATTGCCCTCGCGCAGAGGGTCCAAATAAATAATATACAGTCCCGAATAGTACAGTCCGAATAAATAATACAGTCCAAGATATGTACAAAAATCCTAATTAATTACCAAATTAACTAAGAAAACAATAAACTGGCATGCAAGCCAGGGACTGCCTTGACTCTTCTTCAGATGATGAATGATGCATATCCGGGTTGCCTTTGCGCGGAAATCCACTGTGATGCCCCGATTAGCCTCTGTTTTGCAATAATTTTTGGAAAGCGCGCCAAGCTCCGGAAGGCTGCTGATTCTTGATTTGCTGCAACAGAGAGCAGGAAAGGGGCATGGCAATGTATTTTCACATATGTATGCATACCTCGATCCTCGTACCACCAATCACGCATCTTGATGCATGATGGCTGAGAAGTCAAATGGCACAACTCGATATGGAATGAATGCACATATAAACACAACAATACCTAGACGCCATCATGGGTAATCTGGAGTGTCGGCGACTGGGGAATTGAGACACGTTCCGTCACTCGGAGTACGAAACGTACCTCGTTTCCCGTGCTTGGGCTAACTCCTATCCCAAACATAATGCAATATGCATGACATGCATGAATGCAACTAAGATACAACCCAACATGCACAATGCTATGAAATGGCATACACGATGCACGAGGTAACATGGCATACACAATGCGCTAACATACAACCTAGCATACACAATGCTATGAAACGAAATGGCATACACAATGCATAATGGGCTTACACTAATATGAGTGGACCTCAGCCACACTCACATCAGAGGCCATTAGATGAAAATGAGACACTCGAGATGCGTGCACGCGTGCACGCAAACCGAGGACCGACCCTAGGGCACCAAATGCCACTCTAACAAAGCATGGCAAGGCATGGAATATGGCATACAAGCATGAAAATTTCAATAGCAAAAAGTGATGCAAAACACCCCCGAATCATGGAAACATGGCACCCGATACATGGAATGAGACCCGAAACATGAAATTAGGTACATGGAATGACCTATGGCTATGCAAAGCATGCGTTATTTGAACATGAAGTGTGAATACAGAATCAAGACAGTCCCAAAAAAATCATATTTCTAGTTTTAATCAAGGCCAAACAGTGAACACAAATAGGGCTAAACCGACATGAAAAAATGGCCCCGTAAGAGAGATAATGAAGAAAGTAGCAGCTGCTGGCCCCAAATGGCCAAGATCCCTTCAAAAAAATTGAATAGGGGCTCAAAAAATGGCACTTTAAAGTTTACAACAAGCCACGAAAACAAACACAAGCAGGCCTAAAACATCTTGCAAGAAATGGGCCAAAAGGGGGACAAAGAAGCAAGTGATGGTTTCTGGCCTCAAACAGAGGAGGGCCCTTCATAAAAGTTGAAGAGGGGCCCAAAAAATGGTATTTTATAGTTGATTACCAAACCCAAAACAGTGCACAAGCAAGCCTAAAATACTATGCAAGATAAGGCCAAAAAGGAGGTTTAAACACAAAGAGCAAGAAAGAAGCCTCCAACAACAAAAGACCCTTGATAAAACATGAAGAGGGGATCAAAATAAGGCTATTTACAGTTCGGACCAAAGCCCAAAAATACAAGCACAAGGGGCTAACAAATCATGCAAAAATAAGGCCAAAAGAGGGATATAAAGGAAAGTGACAGATGGAGGCCTCAAACAGTGATGAGCCCTTCAACAATGTTGAAGAAGTGCTCAAAATAAGCTACTTTTCAGTTTGTGACAGAGCTCAAAACAGTTTATAAATAGGCCTAAAATACTGTGCAAGAAAGAGGCCTACAAGAGGGTTAAAGAGGCAAGTGGTGGCTAGGGACCTTAAACAAGGAAGGACCCTTAAACAAACATGAAAAAGGCCTCAAAATAATGCTATTTTCACTTAGGGCCAGACCCAAAAATGTAAGCAAGAATGACTAATATATTGAGCAAAATAAGCTTAAAAAGAGGGAAATGTAGCTCACCCTTGAAGACCGAACTTTAGCAGCCTCTTGGCTTGAGAAAAGATGCCTCCTAAGCTCTGAAAAGATCCTCCAAGCTTCTGGAATGGAGTGGTGGTGTGGTGCTAGGTGGTGGTGTATAAATGGTGTAGGGTTTGGGAGGTTTTGATGGTTAGAATATATATATATATAGAGAGAGAGAGAGAGAGATAGTGTAGGAGGCTCAAACCAATATGTCTAACCTTCCAAATGAGAGCTGGAGGGTCTGATTATATAGACAAAAGAGGTGGAAAAGAGGGGAAAAAATGGAGGGGAAAACAATTCAAGTTTCCCCCCAAAAAGGCAGCCCCCCGGATACACAATCTAAGGGGAAACAAAATATATATTAGTAATGTGCCATCAGAGAAGATGCAGGCCGGCCTGGTATTTAGGTTGCAGGTGGCCGGCTGGCCCTCTCCATGGCCGGCCGGCCAAGGGTCAAAAGGTTCAAGTTAGATTAGTGGCCGGCCACCACATATTGGTAGCCTCCCATGTGTGCTCAACACAACCATGTGGTCAAAAACTGGAGACAGTGAACCAGGAGAGAGAAAAGGCCACTTTTAGGAGGGGTTCAAAAGGGTCACACACAATTACTGGCCGGCCATGTGATATTTGTGGCCTCCCAGGTGTCTACAACACAAATATGTGGTTTAGGGCTGGAAAAAGTGGCCTTAGGGTGGTCAACATTGGCTTTCAAATGAGAAAAACGGGCGACGGAGGGCGACGGAGGAATAAAATTGGTTGTCAGAACAATTACTGGCCTCCCACCCTTCTACGACCTTTCTAACAATGAAACAGAGGTCCCTGCCAAAAATGAACCCAAACCGATGCAAAATGAAGGTTCGGGGGCCAAAACGCGCAGCTCGGGGCCCCGAAAACTGACTGTTAGGCACCGGGAGTGGTGTTCGACCACAAAGTTGGTCTCTCGGACCACAGTGTCCCTCAAAAGGGAGCAAATAAGATGCATGCCAAAAACCGGAGCAAACGGAGGTGGTTAAGCGGTCCCGAACCGAGGCACACAGCCAATTGCTCCGAAAAATCAGAAACCGAACTCCAAACGGGCAAAATGGCCTACGACCACGAAACGTAGCCTACGGCCACTAAGAGATGGTCTACGAGACCTCTCCCTCCCTCTGGAAGAGAAACAGAGAAAACCGAGCCTGGTTCGCAAACCGAGGCAAAGCATGAAAGAGTCCGGAAGTTCGGAGGCAAGGCTCGCAGCCGAGACTCTGAAACCTCTGAACGAGCACAATATGCAACATCACCAAGCGCTCAATCGGTGACGTCTGAGTCTTAAGGTCGGTCAAAAATGGGGTGTCTACAGTTGCCCCTCTTCGATAGAACTCTAAAGTCATAAGTGACGGGAGTGAATGTCAAAGCCCAGAGACGACTCATTTTTGACAAGGCCGAAGACTTAGACAAACGGGTGAGATAAACAGAGATGCGCCCGCAGGCATGCCCGCAGGCAGGGGGCAAAATGCAAAACGGTATGCACAAGGCCAGATATGACTTGATGATCATGCAAATGCAGCAAGCTGTAATGAAGCAAGTATTCGCAAATAGATGCAACAGTTTTAAGCAAGAAGGCAAAGCAACAACTACATTTCATGCAGTTAGGAATGCAGAGAATTATTCAATTCTCGTCGCGTCTCACACGGAGAAGATACGATACCTGCACAATTCGTCTGGTCGCACCAACTTCAAATGAGCCGTACATACAATATCGTGCCTGCAAAACAAAGAAATTCAACAAGCACAACATATCTAACAACATATGTTCAATGTGATATCGAATGCAGACAATCGCGGTGTCGATGGAAAAGTGCATCGCAATGCGGGAAGAAACACGCGTGACAACGCGAGTTTAAGCACGGAGGCTTGGTGATATCAAAGAGACGTGCATAACAATGCAAGTATGTGCATGAGAATGCAAGTATTGTGCATGATAATGCAGAACAAGCGTAAACCAAGATGTATGCTTGTCACAAAACAACGAGCAAGGAAGTGCGCGTTTCGGCGAGGGCGACTCGATCGCGGCCTCCGGTTCACCTCCCGGAGAGGTTACAACATGTTCAAAAGGATATATCTCACTTTCGATGACTAATGATGAGACACGCATCGAAAGTTGAAGCTGAGGTTCCGGCGGAGCGATTTCGCGACAGAAAGTGCACTTCCCTTGTACTTTTTCAGGTCCCGGGGACTCCAATCCTCCCCAAAATTTGCAGGGACCTTGGGGGGCATGTGGGGAACACCACCGGCCATCTTTATTGGGAGAGGGAGGCCACCGGCTAGTTTTTGAAAAAGGAATGGCCGGCCTGCCAGAAAAAGTGGCCGGCCGGCCGGCCACTTTGCCAAATTCGGGGCAATTTTGTCGTTTCATCCTCTTTTCTTTAAATCCACTCATCCAAACACTTTGTGCTCACAAGTGCAGCTCCGAAATCATCCCCTCTAGCTTCCCAAACCATTTTCTCCCTCAGATCTGTGCTCTATATGCGTTTTCCAACGTCCCACGCAAGTTGTTTTCGCGAAATCTTTCAATTTTAAGCACTTTGAACCGATTAAATTTTGATTTCAGGGCTTCTTTTCTCATTTTCGCCACTTGAGGTGAGTTTGTCTCAATATTTGGAAGATTTTCTCGGGAGTTGACTTTGGTTGACTTTTTCATTTCCCGAGAGTTGACTTTTGTTGACTTTTTCCAATTTTGCCTCATTTTTGCTTATTTTTGCCCCTTTTGCAGATTTTCTGAAATGGCTGGTCATTTCCCCCACGGTGGAGGTTCTCCGGGCGCCGGAGGTGATTCGATATCATGGCTCTGCCTCCGAGGGTTCGACCCTGCATGCAGAGGTGCGACCCCAAGCACATATTCTTCCATGTGTTTTCTATCACTTCACCGATTTCGACGAGCACCAGGATCTCCTTCATGAGTCGAGTATCACCTCTCCCATGAGGCACGAGAGGTATTTACTTCGTTCTTACCTTTTTTGCAACATATTATGAATTTTTCATGCACTCTGTTTGTATTCTGAACACACGGTTCAATCACTTGAATTTCTGAACACTCAGCCCATAAATTGATTGTGAACACACGGCACACACTGGTTGAGAATTGAACACACGGCCCAAGAACTGATTTTCTGAGCACACAGCCCGAACTAGAGGTGAACACGCAGCACACACTGATTTATAGTTGAACACGCAACCCAAACATTGATTCCCTGAACACACAGCCCGAATTGAAGGTGAACACGCAGCACACACTGATTGAGAGTTGAACACGCAGCCCAAACACTAATTTTTTTAACACACAGTCCGAATTGAAGGTGAACACGCAGCACACACTGATTGAGAGTTGAACACGCAGCCCAAACACTAATTTAGAGTTGAACACGCAGTCCGAATTGAAGGTGAACACGCAGCACACGCTGATTGAGAGTTGAACACGCAACCCAAACACTGATTTTCTGAACACACAGTTTGAATTGAAGGTGAACACGCTGCACACACTGATTGAGAGTTGAACACGCAGCCCAAACACTGATTTTCTGAACACACAGTTCGAATTGAAAGTGAACACGCAGCACACACTGATTGAGAGTTGAACACGCAGCCCAAACACTGATTTCCTAAACACGCAGTCCGAATTGACGGTGAACACGCAGCACACACTGATTGAGAGTTGAACACGCAGCCCAAACACTGATTTCTTGAACGCACAGTCCGAATTGAAGGTGAACACGCAGCACACACTAATTGAGAGTTGAACACGCAGCCCAAACACTGATTTCCTGAACGCACAGTCCGAATTGAAGGTGAACACGCAGCACACACTGATTGAGAGTTGAACACGCAGCCCAAACACTGATTTTCTGAACACACAGTCCGCTTACTTTATTTTGCACGCAGCTCATTCCTTCTATTTGCACACAGCTTATTCATTTTATGCTGAAATATGTATCCATTCTGAATGCAGGTGACTTCTCGCACCGTGCGGGGATATGGCTCTACCACGGCGAGAGATTAGTATGCCGAGCTCCCGGAGGCTGTCCGGGATTTAGTTGACTTCGCGGGGTTTGGGCCCTTCTGTGCTGGGCTATCTCGTTGTTCTGCCAGGAGGACGTTGATGGCCGCCTTGGTGGAGAGATGGTGGGACACCACCAACTCCTTCCATTTTTCTGCCACGGGGGACTTGACTATGATCCCGCTTGACTTTGCCGTATTGACTGGCCTTGACGTGGGAGGTTGGCCCATCCCTTACGACGAGGACATGGGCTAGTGGGAGGCCGCTTGGATATATTTACTGGGGGCTCCCCCGCCTGTTGATAGATCTTCGGGCAGAGTCCGATACACCTGGTTCTCTTCCCATTTTCAGAGGGTGGAGATGGAGCTCGGGACTCCTGAGGAGGCGGACAAGATGCCGTGGTTTTCGATGTTCCTCTTGGGACTACTTTGTTTGCCGATAGAAACACTGTTGGCTATATTTGTTGAGTGCTTTGGTGGACCTATCACGCAGTCGAGCGGTATGATTGGGGTGGCGCCGGCTTGGCTACTCTTTACTGCTACATGAGTGCGACCTCCCGCGGACGAGGGGACTTACTTGGCGGCTATTGGAGAGCTTGGGAGGTACTTTCTGCCCTCTTGATTCACATTTCTGCCCCTCATTACTTGTATATTGCACACACGGCGCACTTTACACTCTGTATTTTGCCCTCAGCACTTTGTATTTACATTCTACACTGTTTTCCACAGTTATGGGTTTATGTGTATTTCCCGACATTAGCCCCAGAGTTGGTGGTGGAGGGGCCCCTCGTGACCCCGTACTCACTTGTATTTGAAGGCCAGCACCGGCCAAGACCTCGGGAGTCTCTCCTTTATCTACGGCAGTATTTCGACACGGTACGGTCGACGGAGGTATTTCAGAACTCTCAGTTCTTTGTGTTTTCATCTTTGATTTGTCTTGTACCTTCCCGATTTCTGATTAATTTATGCATTGGTTATCCCTAGTTCACATGGCGTACTGGCGCCCTTAGGTGAGTCTCCGATTCGATTCTTTGGAGGCGGTGCCTCTCAGTACAGGATCCTATTCGAAGGGCCAGTTGGTAGGGCCTGGTTTCTAAGGGAGCGTTTCTTGCGTCAGGTATGGGGTTATACTTCTCAGGACCCTCCCTCAGCACCCCCAGTCGATATGCGGATTGCTGACAGGCTCTCTTCCCGAGATGTTGTTAATGCTATGCTGGGTACTGATGCCTTACTTCATCTTGAGGAGGGGAATTATGCTACTTACCGTCACATATACCTGATGCCTCTATTGACGGGAGTCCGTACTCTGACGATGAGGCCTGCTGGTATGCCATCTTCGAGCCAGGCTCAGGCTCGGGCTGCAGAGACCCCTTCCACCAGCAGGGCTGGTACATCTAGAGATGGGGGTGGATTGGTTCCCCCGATTCCCCTGACTTATCATCATCCTGGATGGCCGGATATGCCGACTGAGTTGACAGGATGGCGATTCAGGACTCCCTACCCGATCCTGATAGAGCCTCCCCTGCCTGATCACAGATACGTCAGAGATCCCGATTCACCACCGGTATGCTTTTACAGCTTCGATTTATTAGTAAGGCACTTGGACATTCATTCTCTTACTGATAGTTTTGCATTTGTGTCTATAGCCTCCTATCGAGTATGTGGATGAGATGCTCGGGATGATGGCCGCGCTTGAGGGCATGGTCCTGCGGAGAGAGGCACAGTTGTCCATTATGGGTGTCCAGGTATTGTCCAGTTTTCTTGCATTTATCATATTTTCGATGACATGCTGATTTTGAACATCCCACTGCATTGATAGGCTACTTGCGTAGAGCGCACCTGACACACATCCCACTTACACACTGTATTTACATGTACCCGCTTTATGTAGTTTTCTTGTATCTACATCTGATGTACCTTTTTCAATTGGACTCTTTATTTTCAGATGCCTCCAGATATCCGGCCCAGGCCACTGGTCTTCTCGGGGAGGTGGGCCATCTGGGCCTTTTCGAGGAGCTGGGCCATCTGGGCCTTTTTGAGGAGCTAGGCTATCCAGGCCTTTTCGAGGAGCTCGAGGAGGGGGGTCGTCTCACAGACGCAGAGCACACATTATAGAGGAGGAGCCCGGTAAGGATAAGGAGGAGGAGGCTGCAGATCGTCAGTCGGAGACATCTGCTGACAGAGAGGAGGGCTCCGGTCTTGGCTCCGGGAGTGGAGGCGAGGCTGAGGGAGATCCTGAGGATGTGTCACGCCCCAAACCCGCCCCTAAAAGTTTGGGCATGACCCATTCGAAAACAGACACTAATCCTGTTATACATATCATATGGGGCCTGAACGGAAGCATCCAATAATATAAGATACATAAAATAACATCCATTGAGCTATTCCTAACATGCCAGGATCTCAACATCACACTGAATATTATACAAAAAGTTTACACACACATGCCTTGACTCATTTCTACAAATAGGCGTATAACAAAAATATTAATGAAAAAGGAATTAAATACAATCTACTATCAACAGACGTCCAGAGTATAAATCAGCACTCAACAAGACTGTACATGATGCACGGCTTCAGGTGGTGCCTTGACACATTAATGTTGACAAGAGGAACACAAGTCTTAAAGGTTAGGATTGATCTCCTGGTTGGTTACCTACAAGAGACAGACAAAATATAGAATGAGCGAACTCAGTGAATAATAGTACATAAATAATGTGATATTTAACCTGAATAACCAAACGCGTAACTGTAGATACATATGATTAACTACATGCCGTGATTATTTCCAAAATAGCCATAGTCCACTTTCCTTAACAGAATGGCTTTAAGCCCAGTTTATCTGAGCGACCATAGGCCTACAGATGCTGAATCGACCATAGGTCGGAATAACGATAATGCGAAACAACGGAAATAGCAGAAATAACAGAAATCACGGAAATAACATAACGCATAAGCGTGGTAACAGAAATAACAGATGTATGGACTCAAGAGGTGGCTCGTACGGATTCCAGAGGTGGCTCCCACCAAAGTGTAGCACTTCGTTCCGTACAGCACTTTGTTCCATACCAGAAAATATTCATATCTGAAGCATAGTCTTATCGGAAACAGAGTCTTATGCATTTCCAGATTTCAAACCATTTTCGTAATCATTTTCATAATCATTTCCATATTTAGATTTTGCATAAGATTATATGTGGTACACCCATTAGCCATCAGATCAGGTAGGTCCGAAGACCACAACAGGTAGGTCCGAGGACCACAACAGGTAGGTCCGAAGACCACAACAGGTAGGTCCGAAGACCACAAAGTTGATACCAACAGCCACGGTATTGTTACCCCCGGGCGAGGGCCATAGGCCACGGTATTGTTACCCCCGGGCGAGGGCCATCCGGACTAAGGGTGCCACAAATACTTTTTAGAAACTGGATATTCGTTCGTTCGTTTCAACATATCATAGCCTTTCAAGAATCAATCATTTCGTTTCATGGTATACTGAAAACATATAACTTAAGTTTACAGAACGTTGCTGATAACTGAATGGTAACATTAATTATCAATAGCAAACAAAACATATGGTACAATGTTTCCTTGTGGTTCTTTGTACATAGATATACTTGTTTCGTAATTAGCAGAATCTTAACATTACCTACAATCCGAAGGTAAATCAGACCAATTCATAAATCAACTTCACAGTGTTAATAGTTGTATGCAATTCTTATGCAGAAGTATAGGTAATTCTTAGGATGGTACGTTGACAATAATCATCAGTCATAACCCAAAATACAGAATAAGTTCAGAATCATACCGGTGTATGATCATTCTTTTAACGTTCACCTCCATTCTCAACCAACACACATGTTAACACATTAACTCACGGAGGATAGAATGTCAATAACAATAATGACTAACGGTAAATAACATATGGTTGAGGTACTATTACTCACCGTGTTTGGCTGTTTGGTCTGCCCCTATCGTTGTCCCTACACAATTTGTAATACACAAAGAAATCGGATCACAAAACTTATTTCGTTCTTAATTAATTCTCTTTATCCAAATTACACATCACTTTGCACTTCCACATAATTCAAACTAAATCTTTGAATCTCATTTCAACACTCCACAATTGAGTTCATGTCATCCAGATTCTTACTAAATCAATTCCCTAATTTTTCCTTCACATTATTACATGAATTCCAACATAATTCAAACACAACTTATTATGATCCCTCACAATTCAATTCAGCATTATTAACATAACTTAACATAACCAACGCAATCCCACATATTCGTCACCATCCACTAGAATCCATATTATTTAATTCAATGCCACCAAATATAATTCAACATAATTCAAAGCAAGTTGCCAAAGCTCATTTCAACATTTCATAGCCAAGTTTACATCATCCACCTCATCAACAAATCTTTCCCCCA
This sequence comes from Camellia lanceoleosa, assembly GCA_025200525.1. Classification (NCBI taxonomy): domain Eukaryota; kingdom Viridiplantae; phylum Streptophyta; class Magnoliopsida; order Ericales; family Theaceae; genus Camellia; species Camellia lanceoleosa. The sequence continues at coordinate 170,590,868 of CM045764.1, forward strand.
ATTTCCTTTCTCATTAAAACATGATTTACAATACTCCCAACAAAGTTCATTCGCCAGTTTTAAACATTATTTTCAAACATCACCAAATACCAATTAAACTTGTATATACATAATTCAATACGTCAATTTCATTATTCTACATTCAATTTGGGTTAAATCTTTGGTTATCATCCTTAAGAAATTTAGGGTTTCAAGAAAATAATGAGATTTCAAGAAATAATCAAACTTATTAACCCAACATTATTTTTCCATCAATTACACATCTAGGACTCATAAACCATTATTTAAACCCATCAATTAACTCCCAATATCTTCAAACCATAAAACCCCCAATGTTCATTTAACCCCAAAATTCCCAAAATCTCATAATTTCTTCCATATACATAACATAAATGAAAACTTGCACCATTATACAATGAAGATACCTCCAACCTATCTATGGATGTAACTATTAAAGAGTCTACAACCCTTACCTCAACAATCAAGCAAAGGGGTGAGCTTGAGAAGAAACTTTCACCAATCCAAATTTTAATCGGGTAAAAACATTGATCCTCCTTAGTTCTCCATCCTACATGCCAAAACCATGGTGGATTGTTGATAAAAATGGGTGAAATCAAAGGTTTGAGAGTTAGGGTTTCGGACTAAGGCAAAGAGAAAGGAAGAGGATTGAAGAAAACATGGAAAAAGATCTCAAAAACCAGTTTTTAACGCTGCTGTCCCGTAATTCCCGCTCGAGCGGACTGATTTCCGCTCGAGCGGACTGCCCTCAACCAGATTTCAAAACTTTGAACAGGTATAACTCTCCCATCCGAACTCCGTTTCAGGTCGTTCTTGTGTCCAAATTGAAGCCCCGGAAATAAGCTTTCCAATGGTTCTAACCTCACATCCAAATTCAAAGTGTGGACAAAGAAAAGGATAAAAGAGTGACGGCTGGTCGCCGACAATTTATTCTAATTAAAGCTTTTGGCCCAATCTTACTTTGCCATCATATCACCACCACAACCAATACTCCAAAATAAAATAAGAAGGTTCCAAATACACTAATAAAAATGTCCAAAACAAACCCACACTTCAGAAATACAACTCAACCTAGAGGCCCGCTCGAGCAACAACTCTTCCGCTCGAGCGTGCAGACCAACAAAGCCGTCCGCTCGAGCGTAAAGTCCCCCGCTCGAGCGGAGAATCACAACTCCCAGAATCTCAGGCCGTCTGCACAATTGCTGGAAACTCCAAAAGTCCGCTCGAGCGTCAACTCTTCCGCTCGATCGGAGGGAAGAATTCTGGGTCATCACAGGATGACAGTTCCGACTCGGATGGTGATGGTGGTGCAGAGGTTACTTCGCAGAAGAGGATGAAGAGGGCCTCTTATTCCTGCTCTTGAGAGCATTGATGTCGCGATTCCCTGTTTTGTTTACCTTTTTGCTAGTAGTTGTAGCACATTGTACATTATTAGGCAGTTTTATTCTTTTTGTAAAACTTGTGCCCTTGTTTGTAAAATGTTGTAACAAACGAAGCATGATGGAATGAAACAGCTTTTGAAAAAGTGTTGTATTTTAAACTCTTAGCATCATATCGCATCATTTTGCACCATAATGAGATTGAATGAAAATGTGCATTGTGCATTTGCCCAGTCAGGTAGTGAACCGACGCAACAACTTAACTTACTAAGATATAACAAAACCTTAGCAAGTTTACAACTCGATAAGCAAAATACAACAGTGTTGACAACTTAATAAACAAGACTCAACAAAAATTGCTTAAACAAAGGGTAACAACTCAAAAATACGAAACACGACAGCTCGACAAACAACTCGATAAGCAAAACGACAACTCGATAAACAAAAACTTAACAAAACAAAGTGTACTTCGGACGATCTGGACAACGGGCGATGTCAAAGCAGAGGAAATGGAGGCCTTTGACATACATTGCATGAAAATGCTTGAAACTTCCTCTGGAGGGTAAAAGCAGGCCAAAGACACACATTGGAGCATGGCACCACTTTTAGGAGCCGGCCAAACTTTATTGCAAAGGGAGACCAAGCTAGTTTTTGAAAAGGAAATGGTCGGCCGCTAGAAAAGGTGGCCGATCGCCACTTAGCTCAAAGAATCAAATTTTTGACACGTGTCCCCCGAATAGTGTCTTCTCCTCTTTAAAAGCCTTAGCTCCGTGGTTCATTCAATTCATCTTAGTTTCGCACAAAAATGGAGGCGTTTCTCATTGAAAATCTCACATCTTGGATTGCTTCTCTAGATGGCTCGGAAAAGTTGAACTTCCGGGGTTTCGGGTTGAATGCACTATTCACGCTGAGCCGTACTCCGCTGCACCTTCCTTTCCTCCATGTCGCGGCGAGGTTTTGGAACCCGGTGACGCATGTCTTTAGCTTCGGCGGGCAAGAGGTATGTCCAACTTTCGAAGATTTTCAAGTTTTGATGGAATTTGAACGTTAGGAAGAGATTTTGCCTCAATTTCATTTTGGCCACGCCCAAGCTTTAGGGTGGATGTGTGGACTTACCACGCATGATGCTCGGTCTCTGATCTGTAATGGGGAACTGGATATCCTCGGTTTGATTCACCGCTTTTCTGGTGCCGGTGACTGCGGCGACCATCATTGGCAAGGTTTCCAACAACATGCGCTCTGCTTGTGCATGCTATCTCGCTTCCTGCTTGCCCCGGGCTTGGGTGGACCCAACATCCGTTTGATTGAAGTTGCTCAGGGCTTGAAGGAAGGAAAGAGCTGTATTGCTATGGCATTGGCCGAAACGCTGATGGGCTTGGACGCTTTCCACCGTCAGGAGACGACCAGATTTGCGGGGAGTCCACTACTGCTGCAGGTAATGTTTCCCACCCAATTTCACATATGTATTTGCTCACATCACTCGGCCCTCAGGCTCGGTTTTTCTCACAAAACCCTTGTCTCACTGTTCTCTCCTCGCACGTCTCTCTATTCTTTATTCTCTCATTTTTCATCCCTCCCCAGATATGGTTGATGGATAAATTGCAGGTTGTAGACTCTTGCCCTGCCTACTCATCCCGTGGCTACTTCTTTCGACAACGCCTGGTTGATGCGCTTGATGAGGGATGGTGGTTCAACTGGATGTGCAATTTGTCTGCTGACCGCATTGCTTGGCGCTGTCCTTGGCTCAATCTTCCGGCAATGAGCTATAGCATGTCCCGGCAGACTGGGGTCCAGTTGATTGGTCTAACTCACTGTGTGTTCTATTTTCCGTTCGGTTCAGCGCCCTTGATTTAGCCATGATCGAACTTGCCCGCCAGAGATTGAGTACCGGTGCTTTCGGTCAGCGCCGCAGCTTGCCCGATATGCTATAGCATGGAGGACTAGAGAGCTCCTGGCCCCTGCTCCCACTTTCAGTTGCACTTTGTCTGACGAGTGCTGGGATTAGCTCAATGAAAAGGCACAGATTGGGCCTAGCTTGGCATCAAAGGCTTCGACTAGCTCTGGAATGGGGCGCAGGGACACCTGACTTGACTATGCCCCGGATTTATTGCTTTATTAGTACTTTCAAGTTTTCTTTATGAGTGTAATAAAAAAGCAACTTCAATTGTATGCAAGAGCAAACGAACTCTGTGTTGAAATCAATGAAATTGAAGGTTGTGGTACTGAAAATTTTCCGCTTTGGTCCAAAAATGGTCTTAGTTGTAAAAAGATTAATTTGAACAAAGTCAACCTTTATTAAAACTTTTCGAAACTATTTTCGATATGGATCAGAACTGGACACGCCTGAGATCTGTCACTGAGATGCACAACCCCGGATCCTGGCAACTGGAAAGTTGCCCCTAGTCTGAATAGTACCGCGGCACTATGTGGCAACGGAAAGTTGCCCCTAGTCTGAATAGCACTGTACCGGAGATTGCGATAAATGCTGATAGACAAAGATGACCGAGATGATCAAAATGGACAAAGTTGATCGGGGAAAAGTTTATGGCTGAACTTCAGGATGAAGTTGCCTACGTATCCCAAAGATGGGAATCAAGCCTTACGTAGTTCAGGCTAAGGTTCGCTCGGGTATTTTCACTTTCCTTTTACGTTCTAACTTTTGCCAAGGCCGCCCTTTGCGGGTTTTCAACCTTGCGAGCTCAGTTTTTATAATTTCAAATTTTCTGTGCTCTGAGTTTTGCCTAGGTCGCCCTTTTGGGTTTTCAGCCTAGCGAGCCTCTCAAGGGTAATATTTCTTCAACTTGTCCATGTTGATCGGTTGGGAGAACTCTAGGCCATCTAGATCCATCAGAACCACAACTCCACCTGACCAGATTGACTTGATGATGTAGGGACCAGTCCAATTGGGTCTGAACTTGCCCCTTGGGTCGTGGATGGGAGCTCGGTTGTCCTTGAGCACCAAATCTCCTTCTTTTAGATTCCTGGACTTAACCTTCTTGTTGAAAGCCCGGGCGATTCTGCGTTGATAACCCTGAACATGGTGCAGTGCTTTCAGTCTTCTCTCATCAAAGAGCATGAGTTCCTCAAATCTGCTCTGCTGCCAATCCGCTTCAGCTATTTGACACTCAGCCAGTACCCGCAATGACGGAACCTCAATCTCGATAGGTAGAACGGCCTCCATCCCATAAACCAATGAGTACGGAGTCGCCCCAGTAGAAGTTCTGATTGAAGTCCGGTAGCCCCACAGAGCAAATGGCAGCTTATCTGGCCAGTCCCGGTAGGTTTCCACCATCTTCTGTAGTATGTGCTTGATATTCTTGTTGGCGGCCTCAACCGCTCTATTGGTCTGCGGCCGATAGGTAGAGGACTTATGAAAAGCCACATTGTATTTTTCCAACAAATCAATCACCTCTTTCTTGAAGTGGGAACCGTTATCTAAAATAACCTCATTTGGGACTCCGTAGCGACAGATGATGTTGTTTCTGATAAATTTTGCGACGTGCGAAGCCTTCAACACTACATAAGATTGGGCCTCGACCCACTTTGTGAAATAATCTATCGCTACCAAGATAAACTCATGCCCATTCGACCCCTTCGGAGTGACAGCCCCGATCACATCGATTCCCCAGACTGAAAATGGCCATGGCGAAGTCATGTTGTACAGCTTCGACGGCGGAATGTTCATGCGATTTGCATGAATTTGACATTTGTGGCACCGCCGGACTAAATCGATACAATCCTCCTCCATGGTGGACCAGTAGTAACCCTGTCTGAGGATCTTCCGTGCCAGCATTACCCAATTCATATGTGCGCCGCATTCCCCTCCATGGATGGCTTCCATCAGACGCTTTGACTCTTCGACATCAACACACAGCTTATGCATTCCGAGATGACCCATTTTATACAGCTTACCCCCACAGATGATGAACTGAACGGCCATTCTTCTGATTGCCCTTTTGTCTTTGGCATTTACCCCTGGCGGGTATGCTTCTTTCTCCAAGAAATTCCAAATGTCGTAATACCAGGGGTTTTCGTCCTGAACTTCATCTGTAGCAGCAATCGACTCGTAGGTAGGTGCAAATTTCTGGTCAATGATGACTGGACGCATTCGGACTCCACACGGGATGTCTATCATGGAAGATAGAGTTGCTAAAGAATCTGCGAACCTGTTGTTCTCTCTTAGTAGATGAGTAAAACTTAGCTTCTCAAACCGAGGAATCAGCAAGTCCAAGGTCTGGTGATACATCATCATCTTTTCCTCTTTCACTTTCCAATCTCCTTTTGCTTGAGACACAACAAGGTTCGAGTCCCCGATGACGTCCAACCGTCTTGCCCCTAGTTCCAGGGCTGCTTCTAGACCAGCGATGCATGCCTCATATTCTGCTTCGTTGTTCGAGACTTTGAATCAGAGTTTAAAGGCTAGAGGGATACAGGAATTGTCAGGTGCTATCAGCAACACTCCTATCCCATATCCGTATTGATTTGACGCTCCGTCAAAGTACATCGTCCAAGTTTCGTCATCGATATGCAAAATGGCCTCATCTGGGAATAAGTACTCGACTGCTTCACCCCCTTCTACTGGATGGTCGGCTAAGAACTCTGCCACTGTTCTTCCCTTGACCGACTTGCGTGTCACATACTTTAGATCAAATTCATAGAGCAACAGCAACCAACGAGCTAGCCTACCTGTAAGTGCTGGTTTTTCGAAAAGATATTTGATGGGACCAAGTCGTGAAACCAACATTACAAAGTGAGCTAACAGGTAGTGCCGCAGCTTCCTGGTAGCCCATACCAAAGCTAAGCAACCTTCTCCAGCGGAGTGTAGCGGGTTTCGTACTCTAGCATCTTCTTGCTCATATAGTAGCTCTCTCCACCTTGTCCTCTGATTCTTGCGCAAGCATATAGCCCATTGTAGTCTCAATTACTGACAGATACAAAATCAACGGTTTCCCCGGTTCTGGCGGTGACAGCACGGGTGGGTTCTGTAAATATTCTTTAATCTGTTCAAACGCAACTTGACATCGGCCGTCCCATTGGAACTTCTTTCCTTTCTTGAGGAGACCAAAAAGTGGTTCACAAGTCAAGGTTAATTTTGAGATAAACCGTCTTATGAATTACACTTTACCCAGAAAGCCTCGCACCTCCTTTTCAGTCCTTGGTGGTGGTATTTCTAAGATGGCCTTGATTTTGGAAGGGTCGACCTCGATGCCCCTTTGTGTAATCAGAAACCCCAGCATTTTTCCCGGTGTAACACCAAATGTACACTTCTGAGGGTTTAGTCGCAACCGGAATTCCCTGATCCTTTGAAAAAACTTGTGCAAGGCAGTGTAGTGGCCTTCTCTTTCTTTGGATTTGACAATCATGTCATCCACGTACACCTCAACCTGTTTGTGGATCATGTCGTGCAATATTGTGGTTGCGGCCCGTTGATAAGTAGCTCCAACGTTCTTCAATCCAAATGGCATGACTCTATAGCAGTATGTCCCCCACGGGGTGGTGAATGCAGTCTTTTCCCGATCTTCTAGCGCCATCACTATCTGGTTGTAGCCTGAGAAGCCATCCATGAATGAGAGCAAAGCATGCCCTGCTGTGAAATCCACCAACTCATCGATATGCGACAAGGGAAAGTCGTCCTTCGGACTAGCTCTGTTCAAATCCCTGAAATCCACACATACTCGGATCCGGCCGTCTTTCTTCGGCACTGGAACAATGTTGGCCAACCAAGTCGGATATTTGGATACCAGCAGGAAGCCTACGTCGATTTGCTTGGTGACCTCTTCCTTAATCTTGAGAGCCCAGTCAGGCGAATCCTCTGAGTTTGTTTGTGGTAGGGCCTCGGGTCAAGGGGATCCGATCTTTGTACAATCTCAGGATCGATTCCAGGCATGTCTTCATAGGACCACGCGAAAACATCTTTGAAATCTTTTAATAAAGCGACTAAGCGCTCACGTTCCTCCGAAGACAACGTGGACCCGATCTGGACCAGCCGCGGGTCCTCTTCAGTACCAATATTCATGGTAGTGATTTCATCCATTAAGGGTTTGACAAATCTCTCTTGCTCCTGCTCAATTAAACGTTGCAAAACCGGAGGAACTTCGTCCTCGTTGTTTTCGTCAAAGTTTTGAAAGTCTGAATTAATGCAATAAATCAAGGGCACAGAAAAGTACTTAGAAACTACAGTTACTTGATTCTCATTAAGCATATCCAAATCGTCCGAATTCTCGGTTACAACAGACTCAAATGAGAAAGAAAAAGACGACCTGGACAAAATTGTGGTATCCGGGTTATCATCCCCAGGAGTACCAGACTCGAGACTTCGGTCAGTGGAACTGATTCCGACTCACAAGATTCGGTGGAATCAGATTCCGGCTCACTACCTGACCCGGTGCTGCTGGACAAAAATCCCTCCTCGTATTGCCAAATGAGAGAGGGTGCGATAGATGCATCCAAAATAGTTGCTGGCAAGCTCGCAGCCATTTCATCCCCAATCATGGAAACCGAGAAGTTATCCCCCAAGCACTTATGGTCGATCGGAGGATCTGAAAGTAGACTTGCCAATGCTACCCCTATTTCAATTTCAGCGCCCTCGGCATCCCCTGCTTTATACTGCTCAACCCCTCAGCTGATGGATCTGTCTGCTCTTTGGCAACGTCATTCCCAGATAGTTGCAAGTCGAAGAAGATCTCGAAACCTGGCACGCGCTTCTTCTCCGCGTTTAGCCACGGCTCTGGGAAGCCGCAAAATGGAAAGTCCTCCTCCCTCGAAGCGTTAGATTGAGTACCACTGGATGGGCCTATGCATTAATTCAAAAGGCTTCCCAACCTGCTTTGTTCTGGCTCTTCCAGCCATTTCCTTTCCCTTCCTCACCCAGTCCTCTTTGGTAGGCAGATAACCCAAACCAAAGGTATGAGGATTGTGTGGCACCTCGGCCAACGCTGCGATGCCTTTTCGGCCGCTCCTTCCTAACCCCATCTTAGGGATGTGTTGTAGCTTGTTCATGAAGTAGACGGATTGAGCACTGACGTACACTCCCTCATTCATAGCCATGATATTTTGCACCACCCGGGCCTCAGCCAAAGTGAACCCTGATAAGAACACATCCTCTGTGCCATGCTCGATTTCCAAGACTGGTGTGGACACTTCTGGCGGCGGATGGATTGATGAATTCCCGAAGACAATAGCCACCCCCTTCCCGTGAGGGTACTTCAACATCTGACGTAAAGTGGAAGAGACTGCCTTCACTTGGTGCAACCACGGCTGCCCCAAGAGTAGATTGAAGGTTGCGGGAACGTCCAAGACATGGAATTCAATGTTATGTTGTCCTGGACCAACCTGGGTCTGAATTTTGATAGTCCCCATCACTTCCCTGGTAGTATTATCATATGCTCTGATCACTTGAGTAGTCGGCACGAAGTCCGCGGGCTTCAACCCGATTACATACGCTGTTCTGGCTGGGCAAACATTGATGGCGGACCCGGTATCAACAAGTACCACCAGTATCCACTTGTCTCTACATTCCACGAAAACGTAGAGGGGTTTGTTATGATTTGTGCCCTCAGGCGGTAGTTCTTTGTCTGAAAAGGATAACGTCGGGGAACCTCCTCCCGGAAAGACCAGCCCAACTAGCTACTCTGGTGTAGTATCTATAGAGAGTTTGGTCTTGTCCATGGCAGATAGGACGGCCTGTCTATGCACCCGCGATGCCATAAGCAATCCCCAGATGGAGATGTCTGCTTGTATCTTCTTTAATTGCTTGAACACAGCTTCTTCTTCAATCTGCTTCTCCCTCTGTTTCTCAGCTTCCTTGTCTTTCCCAGACGCCTCAGGTTGGTCTAAGTGCGGGGGCTTGAAATACCGCCCACTTCTTGTCATATGAGCGACCTCGTCAATATACCAGGTATCATCAGGCTTATTACTCCCCCAATCCTCATCTGTGTGGGCAAGACATAAATCATCGTCTTCCCACCACATTCCGTCGGCAGCCGACAGACACTTGTCCGACTCTAGTATGATCGTACTCGCAGTACCTTCAGTCCACATGCCCACAACATTTTCTGTTCCCGTGCACACAGCACTTTCGACCCCCACATGGGCCTTAGCTTTTCTGATTCTCTCGGAATCCTTAAATTTCTGTTGTTCCAACTGCGTCAGTACAGCTGTTTGTTCAATATTCCCTGTATTTACAGTGCCCAAGTTCTGAGCGGAATTCTTAGTGCCGGCGCTCTTCGGCAGTATATCTTGACTTTCGGCCCTTCCGGCCACCACTGATACTCTCGCCCCTGCCGGGCCTTATTCTGGTTGAAATTCTACAACGTCTGGTTGATCATCTAACCATCCGGTAGCTTCTGCCGACTCCTCATACTCGAACCAGTTGATTGCCGCATCCGCTGATTCTTGGTCACTAAAGAACTAGAGGTTGGCAAGGTCCTCTCCTACAACTGTTAGATCATCCGTTCCCCGTTAAAATCTGTCTCCCTGAATTACACATAATTCTGCTCTTTCTGGCAGCCCTATACTCAGCTCAGACTGGCCCACTGACTGGATATATTCACTTGGATCGTAGCTTCTCCAGCGAGATTCCCAGACTGTTCAACCCTAGACTCAACAACTCCACTTTCCTCTGAAACCTGCCCTGTCCCATCTTCGGTAGTTACCACCATTGGCTCAGATTGGGTTGTGGAGATGGCCATCATGCACAAGTCAGTGCAGACAGGAAGGATCACCTCCGGCTTAGGTAGGTGGGATGGGGTGATATAGATACTAGGATCGTAAGACGCGACCCAGTTTGGATGAAGTTGATTCTGTTGGGATGAGGAGCTTGGTTATGTGGTGGGAGAGGATTTGTTGTGACGTTGGGTTTGTCGGGAGGCGTGATCACCTGCTTGTCAATAAGATCCTGGATCTCGTGACGCAATCTAAAACAACGGTTGGTGTCATGACCGTGCTATTGGTGATACGCGCAGTATTTTTCCGGGTCATGAGAGGGAGGGAGTGGATTTGGTAGTGGCCTCGGCTCTAGGGGCGTCAAATGCTTCTTCCTGATTAATACCCCCAGAGCTTTAGACAAAGGCATGTATAGCGGGGTGAAGGTTCTTTGGCCTCTGGGTTGGTATTTAGTGGTTTGGGTATTACTTCTGGATGCACCGGAGAAGGGTGTGGCTGCCATGGGCCTTGGAAAGGGAGGGGGAATGGTGGCGACCATGCTGACCTCTGAAGCTCGTGCAGTTGCAGCGCCACTTGGGCCTGCATTGTTGTTACAGTTGAAAGTCCTCCTAGGTTGCTCCCTATCCTGGTCGATCAGACCTTGTTTCATTGCATCTTCGATCTGTACCCCCATCTCGTGTAGATCCGAGAAGGTGGGAAAGGGGAGTACAATCATCTTCTGCATCAATTTTGGTTGAAGATTGCGCACAATCATCCTGATTTGGTCCTTATCAGTGGGCCTCAAAGTCATCATCGATGCCTTCGCCCTCCATCGAGTTACGAAATCTGAGAAAGTCTCTTTGGACTCCTGCCTCGTTGTTTCGAGATCACGAGTTGTAATCTCGATCTGGGTATTGTACGAGTACTGTGCGACAAAGGCCTTGGCCATTTCATCCCAACTTCTTTTTACCTCATCCTCCAACTTCGCGTTCCAGATAGCGGCCACACCCGACAGGGTTCGGCCGAACAGCGAAAGCTTTTGTGGTCGGGTTAGGCCCATTGGCCACAGTATATCTGAGAATAACCGGAGGTGGACCATGGGATCCCCGGATCCGTCGAAACGATCAATCTGCGGCATCTTGAATCTATCTGGCAATGTTACGGCCACATCGATATATCCGTCCTCAATATCTGGAATAGCCTTTACTCCTTGTGATTTCTTGAAAAGCTTCTCAAGCTTGCTCAGTTTCAGAGTTGTATGGTCTATTTCGAACTCGAAGGGAGAGTCCAGGTGGTTGGGTGTATGGGTCTTGGACAGTTGAGGCGGAAGCGGGGGTGGAGCTGGCCCCGTTGGAAGGTTTGTGTCCTCTTGGATGTTCTGGACATTGGGTAAGGTGTTCTGGGTGTTTGGCAGGGCATTCTGGACAGTAGGTGCCTGCTCGGGTAATGGGGCCCCTGGTGGAGGAGGAACTTGATGTGAAGCAGATGCCACATTCTACTGTTGCAGTCTAGTGATTAGCTCAGCCTGCTAGGCCATGATTGTGGATTGCTGCTTGGAGAACTCCGTTTAGCGGGCAGCGTCCTCCTGTATCTGTTTCATGCTCTCATGCATTTGGCGCATCATTTCTTCTATCCCGGCCATATTCTGTTGGTCTTGCTGACTGACCGGTATATGTATTTCTATGGTGGAAACTGGAACCTCAACCCGACTGTTTGCTAGGGTAGACTACTGCCCCGGTAACCTCTATTCAGACACACTGCGCTTCCTTGGCCTTCTCCTGACAACGGGGGGTAGAGAATGGAACACTGGATGTCCGTCAACCAGATCCTCAGATCGATTGAGCCGACGACCTCTTGTCCAAAGTGCTTGGGGAATATCTACTGGGTCGGAAGCAATCGTGCTAAAACTGCCCCTAGCAAAAAGATAAATAAAGCGAAAAGGAAATAAATAACCAGATAAATGAACAGCACGACAGCTTAAAATAAATACACAACACACAGTCGGGCATACAACACACGGTTGATAAGTTGAAAACACACTGTCCTCGAATCGATCATCGCCCTGAATCACTGTTCCCCAAAGACTGAATCGGATACCCGCAGATAACTGATTCTCAAACACTGACTGATGCCCGCAGGCCTGATGCCCAAACTCATAAACTGATACATGCATTCCCTGTAGAGACGCACTCTAAAAGCACATAACAGATAAGTGAGAGCCAAAACACCCCTATGTTGGGGTAGGGTTTCCCTGTCCTATTTTGTCAAGAACTAGGGTTTCACTACGTACGCAGCGACTTCAAACAACCTATATCGGGTAAGCAACCTGTCCTAGTTTGGAATGGTCACTACGGATTTCGATATGCACTAGGTCGAATGGTCAAAAAGGGTGCCCCGGTAAAACCGGGGTTTGTGTTCCCATACTGGCAAAGCCCATAACCGGTCAGCCTTATAGTCATGCCTTCACAAGACAAGCCTCCGGCAAACCGTTCAGGAATAGCATATGGCAAACACGGTGTCCTAGGCGTACCAATGCAAATGCAATGTAAAGAAACACATAAGTGTAGTCAAAACCAGATATCATGAGTTCGAGTCAAGTTCTCTAAATCCCCAGCAGAGTCGCCAGAAACTGTAACAAGCCCGCGGGGGAGACCTCGCTACAGTTCGGACTCGATTCGTGTTACGGTTCTTAATCTTGAACCAAAGAGTCCAAATCCGGCAAATCGTTTTGAGAAAACAGATTTTTAGAAAAGAAGTGTCAAACATGGACTGCTTTGCCAGATACAGAGTCGCCACCTAAATATTTTATTTTTGGGAAATTTAGGAAACCCGGACTCGTTGCCTAAGGCCACGTGTCCGTCATCACCAAAGTTGCCTCGGCTCGGGAACTTGGGTACGATTGGGGAAGGTCACTTCGTGAGCACCGCCGCTCGCCCGGTCAAAGACCGGCCTCTACTAACCATGATATCTAATTTTGAAAACATTGTGCGTTCTTATTCCGGTTATTAGCCTAGATTTACTATGTGATGCGCACAGCATACAAGTATAGACCGAGTCGCTTGAATTGGAACAAAACATTTCATGTTTGTTTGTTTGAAAAATGGTTTGATGGTGCTACCCGTAGGTAGGCTTAAAATGCAGATTTTGCCACCCTCAGGTGGGCATAAAAAGATGGTTTTGCCACTATCCAGTGGGCTTAAGACACATAGTCAATGCATTGTTCCAATCCAAGTAACCCAACCTTCACCCACAGGCATTCAAGGCAGTTATATCACATAAGCAGTTAGCCTCATGGTAAGCATGCTATTCATGGCAGTCACTCACACGCATGCAAGGATGCTAAAACATAAAACTCACCGAGTACTCCCAGCCAAAACAGAAACTGATTAGAAATCCATGCATGATCCTAACTATACAAAAATGCCTAATGCAACACATGCAATAATGAAACTATAGCAGGCTCGGCTATTCTAAACATGGCATATGAGATGCAACAGCTATCATGTATTCAACTTGGAATTGAAATACAAATGCAGTTAGTATGATGCGCCGAGCCCGGTGCGTGCAAGATAGATGAATGAATGCAAACATGCTATCATACTGTATGCTAATTGAAACATGCCCTAGTCTAACCATCATAAGCTGGTAAATAAAAGGAAAGAAAGAAGTGGGGTTGGAAGACATACATCACACTCACGCACACTTATTACAACATTGCCCTCGCGCAGAGGGTCCAAATAAATAATATACAGTCCCGAATAGTACAGTCCGAATAAATAATACAGTCCAAGATATGTACAAAAATCCTAATTAATTACCAAATGAACTAAGAAAACAATAAACTGGCATGCAAGCCAGGGACTGCCTTGACTCTTCTTCAGATGATGAATGATGCATATCCGGGTTGCCTTTGCGCGGAAATCCACTGTGATGCCCCGATTAGCCTCTGTTTTGCAATAATTTTTGGAAAGCGCGCCAAGCTCCGGAAGGCTGCTGATTCTTGATTTGCTGCAACAGAGAGTAGGAAAGGGGCATGGCAATGTATTTTCACATATGTATGCATACCTCGATCCTCATGCCACCAATCACGCATCTTGATGCATGATGGCTGAGGAGTCGAATAGCACAACTCGATATGGAATGAATGCACATATAAACACAACAATACCTAGACTCCATCATGGGTAATCTGGAGTGTCGGCGACTGGGGAATTGAGACACGTTCCGTCACTTGGAGTACGAAACGTACCTCGTTTCCCGTGCTTGGGCTAACTCCTATCCCAAACATAATGCAATACGCATGACATGCATGAATGCAACTAAGATACAACCTAACATGCATAATGCTATGAAATGGCATACACGATGCACGAGGTAACATGGCATACACAATGCGCTAACATACAACCTAGCATACACAATGCCATGAAACGAAATGGCATACACAATGCATAATGGGCTTACACTAATATGAGTGGACCTCAGCCACACTCACATCAGAGGCCATTAGATGAAAACGAGACACTCGAGATGCGTGCACGCGTGCATGCAAACCGAAGACTGACCCTAGGGCACCAAATGCCACTCTAACAAAGCATGGCAAGGCATGGAATATGGCATACAAGCATGCAAATTTCAGTAGCAGAAAGTGATGCAAAACACCCCCAAATCATGGAAACATGGCACCCGATACATGGAATGAGACCCGAAACATGAAATTAGATACATGGAATGACCTATGGCTATGCAAAGCATGCGTTATTTGAACATGAAGTATGAAGACAGAATCAAGACAGTCCCAAAACAAGCATATTTCTAGTTTTAAGCAAGGCCAAACAGTGAACACAAATAGGGCTAAACCGACATGCAAAAAATGGCCCCGTAAAAGAGACAATGAAGCAAGTAGAAGCTACTGGCCCCAAATGGCCAAGAGCCCTTCAAAAAAATTGAAGAGAGGCTCAAAACATGGCACTTTAAAGTTTACAACAAGCCACAAAAACAAACACAAGCAGGCCTAAAACATCATGCAAGAAATGGGCCAAAAGCGAGACAAAGAAGCAAGTGATGGTTGCTAGCCTCAAACAGAGGAGGGCCATTCATCAAAGTTGAAGAGGGGCCAAAAACATGGTATTTTATAGTTGATGACCAAACCCAAGCAAGCCTAAAATACTATGCAAGATAAGGCCAAAAAGGAGGTTTAAACACAAAGAGCAAGAAGGAAGCCTCAAACAACAAAAGACCCTTGATGAAACATGAAGAGGGGATCAAAATAAGGCTATTTACAGTTCGGACCAAAGCCCAAAAATACAATCACAAGGGGCTAACAAATCATGCAAAAATAAGGCCAAAAGAGGGATATAAAGGCAAGTGACAGATGGAGGCCTCAAACCGTAATGAGCCCTTCAACAATGTTGAATAAGGGCTTAAAATAAGCTACTTTGCAGTTTGTGATAGAGCTTAAAACAGTTTATAAATATGCAAGAAAGAGGCCTACAAGAGGGTTAAAGAGGCAAGTGGTGGCTAGGGACCTTAAACAAGGAAGGACCCTTAAACAAACAAGAAAAATGCCTCAAAATAATGCTATTTTCAGTTAGGGCCGGAACCCAAAAATGTAAGCAAGAATGACTAATATATTGAGCAAAATAAGCTTAAAAAGAGGGAAATGTAGCTCACCCTTGAAGACCGAACTTTAGCAGCCTCTTGTCTTGAGAAAAGATGCCTCCTAAGCTCTGAAAAGATCCTCCAAGCTTCTGTAATGGAGTGGTGGTGTGGTGCTAGGTGGTGGTGTAGAAATGGTGTAGGGTTTGGGAGGTTTTGATGGTTAGAATATATATATATATAGAGAGAGAGAGAGAGAGATAGTGTAGGAGGCTCAAACCAATATGTCTAACCTTCCAAATGAGAGCTAGAGGGTCTGATTATATAGACAAAAGAGGTGGAAAAGAGGGGAAAAAATGGGGGGGAAAACAATTCAAGTTTCCCCCCAAAAAGGCAGCCCCCCGGATACACAATCTAGGGGGAAACAAAATATATATTTGTAATGTGCCATCAGAGAGGATGCAGGCCGGCCTGGTATTTAGGTTGCAGGTGGCCGGCCGGCCCTCCCCATGGCCGGCCGGCCAAGGGTCAAAAGGTTCAAGTTAGATTAGTGGCCGGCCACCACATATTGGTGGCCTCCCATGTGTGCTCAACACAACCATGTGGTCAAAAACTGGAGACAGTGAACCAGGAGAGAGAAAAGGCCACTTTTAGGAGGGGTTCAAAAGGGTCACACACAATTATTGGCCGGCCATGTGATATTGGTGGCCTCCCAGGTGTCTACAACACAAATATGTGGTTTAGGGCTGGAAAAAGTGGCCTTAGGGTGGTCAACATTGGCTTTCAAGTGAGAAAAACGGGCGACGGAGGGCGACGGAGGAATAAAACTGGTTGTCCGAACAATTACTAGCCTCCCACCCTTCTACGACCTTTCTAACAATGAAACAGAGGTCCCTGCCAAAAATGAACCCAAACCGATGCAAAATGAAGGTTCGGGGGCCAAAATGCCCAGCCTGGGGCCCCAAGAACTGACTGTTAGGCACCGGGAGTGGTGTTCGACCACAAAGTTGGTCTCTCGGACCATAGTGTCCCTCAAAAAGGAGCAAATAAGATGCATGCCAAAAACCGGAGCAAACGGAGGTGGTTAAGTGGTCCCGAACCGAGGCACACGGCCAACTACTCCAAAAAATCAGAAACCGAACTCCAAACGGGCAAAGTGGCCTACGACCACGAAACGTAGCCTACGGCCACTGAGAGATGGTCTACGAGACCTCTCCCTCCCTTCTGGAAGAGAAACAGAGAAAACCGAGCCTGGTTCACAAACCGAGGCAAAGCATGAAAGAGTCCGGAAGTTCGGAGGCAAGGCTCGCAGCCGAGACTCTTAAACCTCTGAACGAGCACAATATGCAACATCACCAAGCGCTCAATCGGTGACGTTTGAGTCTTAAGATCGGTCAAAAATAGGGTGTCTACAGAGTGCCAGGGACCAGTAGTGTCCTTTACTGAAGCTAACCTGGAGGTAGTACAACATCCGTATAACGATGCCTTGGTAATATCCCTCCAGGTTGGGGAGTGCCAAGTAAAGCGCATCCTAATTGACCAAGGTAGCTCTTGTGACATCATGTATGTCAGATGTTACAAGAAGCTTGGCCTTCACCCAGACGATATAGAACAATCCAATGGCCCAATGGTTGGGTTCAATGGAACGCCGACGTGGCCACTGGGAGCAACAAACCTACAGGTGCAGGCTGGCACCAAGAGGGTGAAGACAGAATTCACCATAATCAACACAGTATCCCCTTACAATGCTATACTGGAGAGGCCATGGCTGCATGCAATGGGGGTTGTACCCTCAACACTGCATCAGCTATTGTGGTTCCCAACAGAGCATGGGATAAAAGAAATCAGAGGGGATCAGCTGCAGGCAAAAAACTGCTCCATGGCAGCAATGAAATCCACCTGCAGCATACGAGAACCAGAGATAGTAGAAATCGAAAACGAGGACATGGAGGTCCTAGAGGATGTCGGCAAAGAGCCAGCCAAGAAGAGTGAAGAAGCCCTGAAGAAAATCCTTGTCCAGCAAGGGGATGAGGAACGCTTCTTCCTTCTCGGCTCGGGCTTAGCCGAAGAAGAAGAAAAAGAACTGGAGGAGTTTTTGAGAGAAAACATTGAAGTGTTTGCCTGGACGCCTTATGAAATGCCAGGCATTGACCCCGAAGTCACTTGCCATAAACTGAACGTGGACAAGTCGGCCAAACCCGTGATCCAACGGGCAAGAAGACCAACATTGCTGCATGTTGAAGCAGTGGAAGAGGAAATAGATAGACTTCTGGAGACCAGAGCCATTCGAGAGGTAAATTACCCGACATGGCTATCGAATACAGTGGTGGTGAAGAAAAAGAATGGTAAATGGAGAGTCTGCGTGGACTTTACCAGCCTGAACCAAGCCTGTCCCAAAGACAGTTTCCCATTACCTAAGATAGACCAACTAGTGGATGCCACTTCAAGGCATGGAAGGATGAGCTTCTTGGATGCCTACAGGGGTTACCATTAGATAGCCATGTATCTAAGGAGAAGATTGCGTTTATCACCCCAAAAGGGCTGTATTGCTACAGAGTAATGCCTTTTGAGTTGAAAAACGCAGGAGCAACTTACTAGAGATTGGTAACCAAAATGTTCAAACACCTGATTGGCCGAACAGTGGAAGTTTACATCGATGATATGGTCGTGAAGACCAAGGAACCTGAAGGTCATCTATCTGACCTAAAAGCAGTCTTTGATATCCTTAAAACATATCGGCTCCGACTCAATGCATCCAAGTGTGCATTTGGAGTCAGATCTGGTAAGTTCTTGGGATACCTGGTGGCCAGAAGGGGCATTGAGACCAGCCCAGGTCAGATCAAGGCCATCCTAGAGTTGAAGAGCCCGACGTCGGCAAAATAGGTGCAGATGTTGACTGGAAGGGCTGCAGCCCTGAATAGGTTCATAAGTAAAAGTTCTGACAAATGCAAACCCTTCTTCAGCTTAGTGAAGAAGGCTACAGACTTCTTGTGGACAGAAGAATGCGAAGTCGCCCTGGCCGACTTGAAGAAGTATTTGACCACGGCTCTAGTTCTCTCAAATCCACAACCTAGAAAGGACTTGTTCCTGTACTTAGCAGTTTCAGAACATGCAGTAAGCACAGTGGTAATTCGAGAAGAAAAAGGGCAACAAAGGGTTGTTTACTATGTCAGCAAAACTCTGGCTGATGCAGAAACCAGGTATTTACCCTTGGAGAAGTTAACACTGGCCTTAGTAATGGATTCAAAGAAGTTGAACCATTACTTTCAAGCCCACAAAATTGTGGTGCTAACTAAACATCCTTTGAAGTCCCTGTTGCAACAGGGAGATCTGACAATGAGAATAGCGGATGGGCGTGCCTTGGGCGATCTGACACGGAATACAAACCCAAAACAGTAATCAAAGGCCAAGTCTTGGCCGACTTTGTGGCCGAATTCACTCCAAGAGCCATCGTAAATCGGGCTCCATTGAGCCAAGGTGAACGATGTCCAAACGAGCAAATAGGAGCCCAGCTGAAGGCAACAAAATAAAGGAAAGAAGAAAAACTCAGGCCCTGCAGCATTTATATCAGCGACTCCTTTCGATTGTTTGTTGATGGGAGTTCAAACCGACAAAAGCGAGGCGAAGTAATCTTGGTATCTCGGATGGGCGGATACTAGAACAATCCATATGTCTGGGGTTCAAAGCCTCAAACAATGAAGCGATATGAAGCGATGATCGCGAGGATTAAGCTGGCGATGCGATGAAAGCAGATGAAGTGATAGTCTTTTGTGACTCTCAGCTTATAGTCAACCAGACAACAGGCGAGTTTGCAACCCGAGATGAACGTATATCGGCATACGCAAAGGAAGTAGGCAGATTGGTGGCCTTGTTTCAAAATTGCCGACTACAACAAGTTAGCCGAAATGATAACAGTCACGCCGATGCCCTGGCCAACCTGGCTAGTGCAATACAACCTGGGAAGGCAAGGACGATAATGGTCGACTACTTGTCGGGCCCGAGCATCGAACCACTGACCACAGAGCGTGAAGCAATGTGTGTGGACATAGGAGGATGCAATAATAACATTCCTGAAAGAAGGAAAATTTCCAGGTAATCACAAAGAGGCACACAAGATCAAATTGAAATCGGCAAGATTCAGTCTGACAGTAGAGGGACATCTCTACAGAAGATCCTTCACTAGACCCCTTTTGAGGTGTGTACATCCTTCACAAGTTGAAGATTTTTTGTACGAAATACATGAAGGAATATATGGAAGCCATGCCGGGGGAAGATCACTTGCTCGTAGGGCCATTACCCAGGGGTATTGGTGGCTTTACATACAGAAAGATGCAGAGGCCTATGTCAAGAAGTGTGAAAAGTGTCAAAGGTTTGCACCTCTGATACACCAACCAGTAGCAGACCTAAACCCAGTATCCAGTCCTTGGCCATTTGCCCAATGGGGTATGGATCTCGTTGGACAACTGCCCCAAGCAACTGGGCAAAGGAAGTACATGCTGGTAGCAACAGATTACTTCATCAAATGGATAGAAGCAGAACCCCTTGCCAAGATTCGAGACGTGGATATGAAGAGCTTTATATGGAAGAACACCATCACCAGGTTTGGGATCCCAAGAGCACTAGTTGCAGACAATGGAACACAGTTTGACAGTAAGCTAATCAAGAGCTACAGATGCATCCAACAAAGTCGTCTTTGATGGGATTAAGAAGAGGCTGCAAGCAGCAAAGGAAAAGTGGGTGGATGAACTGCCAAGTGTACTCTGGGCATATCGGACTACGCCGAGAAAATCAACAGGGGAATCCCCATTTGCCATAGCTTATGGCACAGAAGCAGTCATTCCTCTGGAAGTCGGCATCCCAGGGATCAGAACCCAGGAAGTAGAGAACGGGACTAATGATGTACTATTAGCCCAAGATCTGGATCTACTAGAAGAAAGAAGGGAGAGAGCTAGAATTCAGCTGGTAGCATACCAGCAGTAGCTTGCTAGGACTTATAATAAGAAGGTCAACCCAAGTGAGTTTCAAATCGGTGACCTCGTCTTGAGAAAAGTCGTTGGCAACAAGAAAGATCCTAGAGAGGGCAAGCTTGGCCCAAATTGGGAAGGACCTTATAGAATCATCTCAGTATTGGGCAATGGGGCATATCGGCTTGAAAATAACGAGGGCAAAGAGTTGCCAAGGCCCTGGAATACTTGCAATCTTAAATTTTTTTTATCATTAAATTTTCTTGTTCTTTGTTATTAGCCGAAGTAATAAATAAAGTTTCAGCTTGATTTTTCACACTTATGAGATAGTTGACGATGTTTCCAAAATACATACATAATGAAAACCCAAGTGGAACTTAAGTTCACATTATGGGGTAGAGAGTTGGAAAATGGTTCCTGGAAAAGTAGAAATTACAAGCTAAAAGTAGTTTAACACTTGTTGAAATTTGTGAAAAATTTACAAGTTGAAGTTAAACCGAGATCATGTTTAACACTTGTTGAAATTTGTGAAAAATTTACAAGTTGAAGTTAAACCGAGATCATGTTTAACACTTGTTGAAATTTGTGAAAAATTTACAAGTTGAAGTTAAACCGAGATCATGCTTAACACTTGTTGAAATATTTACAAGTTGAAGTTAAACCGAGATCATGTTTAACACTTGTTGAAATTTGTGAAAAAATTACAAGTTGAAGTTAAACTGAGATCATGTTTAACACTTGTTGAAATTTGAGAAAAATTTACAAGTTAAACCGAGATCATGTTTAACACTTGTTGAAATTTGAGAAAAATTTACAAGTTAAATCGAGATCATGTTTAACACTTGTTGAACTTTGTGAAAAAAAATTTACAAGTTAAAGTCAAGGTTGTATTAAAATAAGTGTTTATATACTTGCCAAGGTAAACCATTGGTTTGTATAAATCGAGGTGTATCACCCCGAGAAGGTTGCACAGACTAAGGTGTATCCAAATTATTCCAAGTAGAGTCGCATAAAGAAGACAAAACATTCGAAAGAAAGAAGTTGTATTTATACTCAAAACAAGGCACATCGGCCATGTGAAGTGCTTACATTGTTCCAAAGAAAGAAAAAGTACAAGGTACAGAAAAAAGAAAAAAAAACATCAAACTAAGATTCTTCAGCACCGCTAGCAGGTTGAGTCTAGAGCTCGGAAGATTACTGAGAAGACATGTCGGCCACCTTTTCAGCCGCAAGCTCGGCATCTATTTCCTGGAGGGTTTGGTCGAGGCTCTTATCGACAATAGGCGCGTCCGATATGGCCTTCTCGGGAGTAGCATCTTCGGGAACCTCCTCACCCTCCTCATCTTGAGTCAAGTCCAGGACTTGCTCATTTTGAGTAGGGGACTTGGCCCCAGCAGCTTCCTTTGACTTCCTCACCAAAGCTTCCTCCTCTGACTCAGAATCGTCGTCAGATTGGCTTGGAGTTGGGGAAAATGGCAGGGCGAGGACGTTGGTGTTCCTAAGGGGGGAGTCCTCGAGGATTTCAAGCTTTTTTAGTAAAGCCATCCAACCAAGGGTGAAACGCTTATTGCATGCCTGCTTCACCTGACGCTCGTAGTCTGCCGTGACATCGGCCACCCCCTCAGCATATGCCTTTTCGTCTACGGCCTTGACCTCGGCAGTTTTGGTGGCCAAGGTGTCTTGAAGTTCCTTTTGGGCCTCGTCCGTCTTTTCTTCGGCCTCTTTCTTCTGGGCCTCAAGAACTTTGTTAATGGTCTCAGCGGCATCCGCTTTTTCTTTGGCATCATCCTTAGCTTTGACAGCAGCCTCGGCCTGGTCTGCCAAAGTCTTCATTTTTTATTGCAAGTTTTATTGGTCTTCTACAGACTAGTAACCTCCCTAGTCTTGTCGGCCAACGCCTTCCTTGTCTCGAAAGATTGTATCGAGAAGGAGTGGGCATGCTGGATTGCCTGAAGAAAAATGGACAGAGCAGAAGTTATTAGAAAATTTTCTAAGTATAAAAAAGAAAGAAAGATACCAAATGTGAAGACTTACTTGAACAGAATGCTGGAGCATGAGTGCAAAGTTTTCATACTCGCTCATCTCGGTGTTTCGGTCGAGATCTCCAGGAAGGAGCAAAGTTGTGCTAAGGGCAACACCGACATTAACATCATCGGCACTATCGCTAGCTCTAATTGGCCTGTCCTCCAGAATGATTTGGGGGACCCAGGGGGAGTCAGACTTCATGGAGCCCGAAGCTATTGTAGAAGACAACCTCAGCCTCTTTGATCTTGTGGACTCAGATGGTTGGGCCTCAGTAGGCTTCTTCTCGGCGGCAGACAGGGCCTTATCACTCTCAGCCAATTTGGAAATTAGCAAGGTGTCCTCAGTATCAATCTGAGTCACCGTTACCTTTGGCTAAGCCTTCTTTATCCTTTTTTGTTTCGGCTTTGGCTGAGATGGTGCTGGTTCAGCATCAACAGTGGCCGAGATGTTGGCCAAGAGGTCCTTAGCAACTGCTTTCTGGCGGCCCATCTCAGCGACAAAAACTGTTCGACGTCATCGACGGCGTTGAGATGGCGGGATCAACTGTGGGGTCGAGGTAGATGGTTATTCTGCTGGATCTGAGGTTGAACCCTGATCCTGCCGAGATGAAGAAGCTATTGGTGAAGTTGTGGCGGAAGGAGGGGACTTGCTTTTCTGCTTCCTTAGGACGTCAGGAAGTACCGACTTGTAGGTCGGGATGAAATTAAGTAGCAAAGGGGCTCTCCGCTTGTGGACTGGCAAATCCAATAGTTTCTTCAAGTCTTTGCTGGGGAAGAAAGACTGGCGGAAGCCCTTTGGTGGCTGAGGAAGAACTACAAAAAGAAGAGCACAGACATTAGAACAAAGTATTGAAAACTTTAAAAATAAAAAAAATAAAAAAAAAAATAAGAGAGCAAGAAAAAGTGACACTTGGCCCTTATCATCTCCTTTCCCAAAAACTGTTCGGCTTAAGGGGTAAAGGTGGAGGTCATCATTGGACTGAGACTCCCAATTGCTCGAGACGATAAAGTAATCGTCTCCAGCACCCTTGTTTGAGTGAAGGAGGTCGGCAATGAGCTTGTACTCAGTAGACCTCGGCTTGAGGTAATAGATGTGGCCTTTTTCCGATTTCAGGTGACACATAGTGTAGCAGTACTGGAAATCGGCAAGAGTAATCCTAGCATTCTCTTATTTGGCTAAGGCTATTGTACCGTTGATAACTCGATAGGAATTGATGGCAAGCTGCATTGGGTTCAATTTATAGTAATGAAGGACTTCTCGGAAAAAGGTGTCAAGTGGAAACCTAAGTCCACACTCGATAAAGGCCACTACTGGGAAAGGCATGAGGTTCACATCGGGCATAATGGAATCCTCCTCCCTTGCCAACCTGAGGTGGACGTCGGCAGGGATGGAAAAACTCCGGCCTAAAGTATTCTAATTTGGTCGGGGTGTCTATCCTATGCTTCCACATACCTATGACGTCGGCTTAGGGGGAAGGTGTATAAAGTGGAAATAAAGTGTTCTGTAAAGGCTCAGAGGACCTCGGCAAAACCTAAAGTTCACACTAGGGTAAAAATTTTTGAAGATCAGAGGGGATTCGTTTCAGTTTTCCCTAAGATTCGTATGTTCTAGGGCAAATCTCAAACCTAAGTCTAAACAAATGGAGATTGAAGGCAAGAATCTGGAAAAAATACAGAAAACACAAACAAGAGCAATGATTCAGAATCAAGAACAGTGGTGAATCATCAAGAACACTGTGACAGAGTGTGTGCAAGGGTACGAGGCCAAGAACAGTGGCAAAAGTGAATAAATTTGTGAACAGTATGTGAATATTCGAGGAAGGACTGGGCAAAAATAGAATCACGAAGCAAACATACTCAAACGGCAATGGCAACAAATAAAAAGGTAAAGCTTTTTCAAAAAACTGGAAACCAGGAGGAAACAAAAGCTTACCAGAAGAGTGAAGCCGGTATTGAAAATGCCGGAGTCAAGAGGTTGTTTCAATCGGAAGAGGATAGCGAAAGCTTCACCGGAGCAGATGAATGAAAACAGTTACAGAGCTTGAAAATCTATAACAATGGCGTATTCTGAAGAGAGAAATTAGAGAAAGAAAGAGTTGGGAGCTTGAGAATGAGGATGCAAAAGTGAAGAGACGAAGAGAGAGAAATTGATTTTGATCAAAACACGGAGAATAGCGGCAAAACACCATCAATAAGCCTAGAACGACGTATTGATTAGACGGCGCACACAGGCGTGAGATGACTTACAGGCGCGTATCGAGTATGATCCAGTGAGGAGAAGACACGTGAAAAAAATGGTTGATGTATTTTGCGTAACAGCTCACACGCGTGATAAAACCCTTGGAGTTCTTGGTTTAATGAAGCAATGATCTCGGTTGATAGGAAGATCTCGGCTAAATAAACTTGAAACAACCCTGGTTAATGGTTCTGAGGCATTGACGGAAGTGGACTATGGGTCTTGGTCATACTGAGTCAGCGAGTTCTTACTTCGGCAATGAATTAAGAAGCAAGCTTAGCCGACGTTCTAGAAGGAAGTACTAATATAGGTTCCATCACCTCAGGATGCCGAGGTAATAGAACCTAAGGGGCAGTTGTGGGGATATATTTTCTGAGTACCAACACGTGGCCAAGGTGACGCCCACGTGTCAGCCAGGGTGCCACGTGTCCTGGTCATGACGCCGAGGTGATCTCGGCTAGGCCGAGGTTATCTCCGAAGATATCAGAGTCCGGGATAAGCAGATAAGGGACAATAGTCCTAGAATGAGAAAGGACTTCAGCCTAGATAAGGATAAAGCTCTTAGGGAGTTTATCTTTATCTATTGGAGAGTCCAAGCTAAGCACTGAGCAAAAGTCCATTGAAGCTAGGCTTCTATTTGAACTAGGATTGTGTTGGCTATAAAAGAAAGGCACCCCTATGGGTCTAAGGTACGCAATTTATATTCTGAACAATGAGTTGAGCACTTGATTTATCTTTGGGAGATAACTGACTCGATCATCGGAGTGCCCCTGGGTGGACGAACCACTGCCGGAATCTCTTCTTTCTGATGCAGGTCAATCAGGTGCCATCTATTCTGCCAGTACTCTCCAACTAAATACTGAGTTGGCAGTGTGGTCAGAAATTCACACACACAACTATTATATTCATGATACTTGTACATCTTCTTCATTATCTAATTGTTTCTAAATAACCTCTTGCAGTTCAATGGAAAAAAGACTTACACGGAAACCGAACTTGATGAAGTGTGAGTGGAATGGATTAATTTCGTACTAAAGAATATGAGTTGAAATCCAACATGTAAGTATGATATAACTTCCGTTCTTTAAATTGCTAATAAATAATTTTTTTAGTTGGTAAGGAATATATAATCACTTTAAGAACATAACAAATTTCATAAAATATGTAAATTTTACTACATACAAAAGCATTTGTACAATGAAAGATAGTAAACTCAGGTACATCCTAGGAAAACTCATAACCTTCACAAAATATCACTCTTACACTCAAGAGTTTGAGATTGTTTCACACTAGATTAGTCTTGTATATCACTCTTGTATTGCATGATGCCCAATACAATGAATATAAGAATGAACCCAATTCGAAATATATGTCTTCAACGTACTCAACAACTGCAAGAGGATTTTTGATATCACTGCTGTCGATATCTAGAACAGGGTCATCATCGTCATCAACATCTTCCATTTCAACCTCCACCTACAGAATTCATGATGGATATGCTGTCACACACATCATTATTTATAGAAACTCAACTCAGTAACAGTAAAATTATTCGTTTTGAACAAGTTGCCTTTTTCTTTATTGTGAAAGGGTAGAGTCTACCAAAACCTAGAGGACAAAGCATATTAAAAAACCATTCTTCTGGATTGGTGCAAAGGCTATCTATTGCTTTCTTAGCTTGCAGAACATAGAAGCTAGAGCAGATTGAATTGTAGTTCTAGTATTTTGAGCTTACTTACCTTGCAAATTTACATAGAGGATTCTTGTTTTTGTTAGGGATATAGTCAACAACATGACTGTGCTCCTTGTTCACCTTATTAAGCAAGGTCAACGAGGCCAATGATGTGCCTAACATTGTAGATGTTATAAAGAGTGTTATTGAACCTAATGTCTATATTAGACCTTAACATTCAAAAAAAAAGATATTTGTATTGGTTGGACACAAAAATTCTGGATGACTGTATAGTTTTCAGTACACTTTGTACTTTATTGAATACAATATTTATAACTGAATTTGTTTTGTGCCATTGCTTTATGAAGAAACCATTTTCAGAAAATCCTTAATATCTAAAACAGTTTCAACATGAGTTTGCAATAGAGCCTGTTGTGCTGGATGGAGTTTTTCAATCCCTCTTCTGCTTATCTTACAGAGTGTTGGCAATTTGAACTTTGAAATGCCATGTTTATGGTAACCCAAAATCTTAGGTCTTGTTGAAGCTGATAACTGGGGAGAATTGTTGCAATATCTTTTACTTTGCTTATCACTCAAAAAATAAATGCTCTCCTTCTTTTCTCTTTCATCATTTCATCTCTTTCTTCTCTTTCTACCTACTCTCTATTTATATTTTTTGTTATCTGAAAACAGATACACCAGCACATAATTGTTAAAATCTTGGTGAAATTGCTCAACACTCAAATATTGGAATTGTAGGAGATTGTTCATTTGTTTGTTCTTTTGGAGTTGACTCATCTTGACTTGGTATATTAATTGCTTTTCTTATGCTTCTAAACAAAAATAGTAAGTTTATTTATATGCTTCTAGCGGTTTATGAATTAATTTGTGTTTTTATTTTTCAGGTCGAAAATTTCGTAGAGAGATGCAAAATATGATCAAAGAATTTAACAACTTAGTGTTTTCAAGTTTTTTTTTCATTTTTTAATAGATGTAATCACAGTTAAACATTTATTAATTCCTTTGTATATACTTTTGAATATTTAACTTTCATTTATAAAATATATGACGTTATTCCATTCAAAATATGGTTGTGATTCAAAATATAGTATAGAATGTGTATTAAATTCTTCAAATGCGCGTACAAAAATAATATTGATTATTCTTCAAATATGTTGAATTCTTTTTTTTTATCACAGGTTTTATTAGTTATTAATCACACTTAAAAGATGTGATGTAAATGTTTTTAATCACACTTAAAAGATGTGATATAAATATTATTTATCACACTTAAAAGATGTGATGAAATCATTTTTAATGACACTTAAAAAGTGTGATAAAAAATGACCCTTTTTAATCACACTCCCAAAGACCACACTTTAATAAAACTTAAAAGGTGTGATTAAAATACATACATCACACAAAAAAAGTGTGATCTTTATCTGTATTTGTAATAGCGAAATATACGTAAGTTATGATTTTTTAAATTTTTATGAATTAACTTATGTATGTTTATGAAAACTTACGCGATTTTGTGAAGAGACCATATGCAAGTGCATATAGTATGCACCTTGCACACCCAAACATTTCCCTTTTTCTAACGTATCTTTACATTATCTGCAATAATTCCGATCTTTTTTAATTTTATTAAAAAAAAAAGTCAGTATAATTATTAACTCTGATCTCTTTTAATCTTATTTTAAAAAAATCAGTGTAATTATATTAAAATTGTGAAATTTTATTATCTATTCAAACAAGCTTTTATAAAGCAAAAACAAAAACAAAAACAAAAATTAGAACTAAGCTGTTCTTACAAAAGCGAATCCAAACCACATAATTTGAATCGGCCCAAATCAACTAACGGATTCACAAATTTTTGAACATCCCTAACATACATTAGACATATACCAAAATTCATAAAAATATGCATTTCAACTATAATTTAAACCTTCTTGTAAAATGTAGGATCTAATCCAATCTCTGTTCCTTAACCATTGTTGGGTTATGTAAGCCGCCATGTGGGGGTGTGGGCCACCAAAATTGATTACGCCACTTTTATATATCTAGGCAAAAGCAAAAAGAAGGGATAAAAGGAGGTATATTTATACTGTGTGTTCACATAGCTAAGTGTTGGTGCATTATCTATTTCAATATTATTTTAATATTAATTCATGTGATTAATTTCATATAGCTAAGTGTTGGTGCATTATCTATTTCAATATAATTTTAATATTAGTTCATGTGATTAATTTTATTATTTTTGTTTTTACATATTGTGCCATGTATACCTTAATAATGGAGACCCAAATGGGTTTTAGAGTCGGATAAAAAGTTTTGCTAATGAAAAACCCAAATGGGCTCAGCAGTGCAGTTATAGGGGCCCAAAAAAAGAGGTTTTGCTCTGTTATTTTGAAGGAAAAAAAGTGAGTTGGATTTTAAGATGAACTCTGTTTTTTTTTTCGAAATTGTAAATTTATGGACAACCAATTGATGGATGCCACATCAACCCATTGGTAAGTCCGCCACAAGCCTCTCTTGTTCCTCCCTCTCTGGGTATATTGGCGGTTTTATCTAGATTTGATATAATTTTTGGGGAAGGTTAGGGAGCATAAAAAAATTTTCATAAAAATGATCATAAATTTATGATTTTTAAATTATTTTGATTAGTGTGTGGTACTTTATTTTAAGTGTAATTTAAAAGTTACAAAGTTTTTATGATTATTTCATGAAAAATTTTTTATGACACCTAACATTGTTGATATTTTTTCTATCGGGTTTTAATGAGTTTGTCAGAAATTGGATTTGTTTCGCGCTCAGGATTGTATTGGGTTTTTATTGCTTGGATACATTTTGTGGTTAGGGTTTTACTGATTTTTATCTCTTCAGGTTAATTTTGTGATTTGCAGACGGTGAAACCTCCTTTGTCATTCACGATTGTAAGAGAGGCACTTGCACAGCAATTGCTCTGTTTTAAGAGTATTTTCCACTACTTTCTTTTTCATTTAATTTAGTCCAAAATTTGGGTAAAATTTTGAAGTGATATGATAACTCTTTCACTAGATTTTTATTAAAATATTTTTTAAAAATTTCTCTCCTTTCATCAAACTTTGATGAAAAAAATTCATCTCTAATACTTTTTAAATTATTATCAAATTGTAATTTAGGCCTTGTTTGGATACTCCCAAATAATTCAAAAAGCCAAAAAGTTACTCAAAAAGTTAAAAAGTTATCACTATTCACCAAAAGTCAACAATTACGGCTGCACAACTCCCAATTCAAATTTTCCTCTAAAAACCAATTTTCACAATTTTTTATTACACATTTTTCCATAAAAAGTCAAAAAGTTAACCCAAACATCCATATTTTCAACCTTAATTTTTTAGTCAAAAAAAACAAAAAGTGCACTTATTTAGTCTTCCCAAACTTGGCCTTAATTAAGGATTTGATGAAAAATTATTTTTCTCTTGATTTGATGAAAGAATTGAAGATGATTTTTGAATGCTTTCCCATCAAATTTAAATTTGGGAAGATGATGGCTGTACAGAGAGGCGTGGGGAGAAAGAGAAGGGGGGAAATGATGTTAATATCCAAGAAATGGATCGTGTTGTTACTCTGATCTAACAAAAGCAATACACATGGATGCATATCCTGCAGAACATGCAAGGATCATAAAACAAGCTATAGAACAAATCCCGAACATTCAAGGAGCAGATAGAAATTTTAAAAACCCTGCATTATACACATACATACAACTTAACAACAGAGCAAAGGTTTGTCTATCAATGGCAGAAGTCAAGAATCCAGGTTGTATGACTATGAGAATACAATATCATCAAAAAGAATAAACCCATTATACACTAAATTCATCTGATACTACCATGTTATCAGTCAATACCCATGGGGCTAGTTCATCATTGACAACCTATAAACCAGAAACTGGTAATTTTCTATCGTTAACCTCCATGACTGCCCCCTCATTATTCTTATGGTCAGTGCCCTCATTATTCTTATGGTCAGTGCCAAGCCGACGCTGAGATCAGGTTCCTGTCTTTCCACCCCAACAGCATAGCTCCATCCTTCTCCACCAGGGTATAATGTTCAGAGTAACATCTCAGCAAGCTCTTTATCACAGAGTTGACATAAGAGCTCAGAGGGTATTGCCGAAACCCTGCCATTGTCAACCTGGACTTCCACTTTCCAAATAGCTCGTGGCGTTCCACTCTCTCCTTGCCCTCACAGGCAATGATGTTCACAATATCCCTAGCCAAACAGTGCTGCTCCACGTTAATACGCTCTTTCCTGTCCCTCGGCAGGGTCACATCTATAGACTCAAACATCGCAGAATAGTAGTCGAGAGTTTCGATGAATCTAGCAAAAAAAGGAGCTGTGTTTGTGTTCGATTCTTGCTCCACCAAAGTGATGACCTTGGGGGAAAGTGACTTCACCATCCTGAGAAGCCCGTCTCTGGGATTGTTCACGTCAACACTTTCATCGGGGGTGTGGTGGAGCTGAAGAGGGAAATTCACAGCCAGTGCCTCCCCAGGCCTTACGTTAAGCATATCCCTTGTAACATCTGGACCAAATACTGGCACAGCATGAAACTCAACTGGGATATTGAATTTCTCGGAAATTGCTGCTAATCGTTTTCTTACTGCTTCCAAACTGTCTCCGCGAGCATATTTAGAAACTGGGTCATCGATCCCTGTAATCCGCACGTGAGGGGGGCCACTAGGTCTTGCGGCGAGTGCTTGTAAGAGAGTCAACCACTGGGTCCCCTGAGCTATTTGGAAGTCTATGATGTGGATGCGGTCCTCATTCCTGCACGCCTCAGCAATTGCCCCATTTGCGGCCATATAACCAAACTTCAAGTAAGGGCAGATTTCATAAAGGATTTGCATATATGAAAGTAATTCATTTCCTTCTGGCTCCTTGCACCTGAGAGTCCGGCATATGTTGGTGCCTGATGCCTCTTTCCTCGCTACCAACCCTTCTACCATATAAGCACCAAGACGCTGGATTGGCTCTCCACTAATTGACACAGCACTCCGAGCCTTTTCAATCAAATTCTCAAAATCATCTTTTTTATTTTCAGAGAGAGCTTTAGCACATGCAATGAGCAACTGTTTCAGATTGCCCGATGGTATGTTCTGCAAAGAAGCTTCTTCCATTACTTTGTGACGCTTCTCAGTATGAAATCCATCGCCTGGCTTACCATACCTTGAAGTGTGGGATGGCTGAGATTGGATCATATGTGAGCCCTGGGATTCCTGGTTCCATGCCATAGAACTCTGTCCCGATGTTTGTGGCCGTTTATTGTCCCCAGGAGAAGGATTTGGTGTTGTTACTTCCTCCTCATCATCAGGCCCCATAAGAGCAGTCTCTAATTCTTGCAGTGTGTATTTTATGTTTTGGCCACTATTTGCATCCTGTAAAATTGAAGTTCCGCCAAAACAAGACGGTAGACTGTCTCGACGGCAGTCCAGAGGAGGGCTTACCTGTTGTAAGTAACTGCTAGTTTCAAATGATGAGTTATAGGAAGGGCTGGCCCCTGAAAGATTCTCTGTGGAGCTGTGCTGATCCTGACTGTCACTCAATGTGGTAAGGGTCTCAAAGTCAAAGTAAGTGGAGAAAGGAGAGTTAGGCGAGTTATGTAAACCAAATTTCAAGGACTCGAGCAGCCTAGCAGGTACTGATGGAACTGTGCGATGAGAAGAGTAGGATAATTCCGCACCAGTCACTCCGTATCCAAAAATCTGGCGCGAATCCATGCTAAAAAGTTCTCATCAGCTGTTTGATACAATAATAATTCAAAAATTGCAACTACTGATTGGGGAAGGATTTGCTGTGGTCGCTCAGTCGAGACAAGTACTGGCAGCTAGCTCTACAATCTTCTGCTTAGAAATTGAACTTGTTGGTCTTTAAATAGCAAGCTCAACCTGCAACAATGATCACTTATCATGTCACTATAATTCTCAATTCGATGTGGCAGTTACCTTTTCTTCCAAGTCTATGAGAGAATCAAGGCAATTGAAGTTTCATTTAAAGTCCATGAAAATAAAATAAAATAAATACCGAACTATTGCGAGCTGAACTACAGAAGAAATCCATTAATTTCTCGAGACTGCAAACAAGATTACTTAATACCCTATTAAGCATATAATAATCATAGACTGTTCAATTTTTGGCACAAGGAAGAAACTAAAATCATCACCCAACTTCACATGGCCTTTTGGTTCATATGGCTCTTTGGCTCAATTAATCAAGTTTTTTTAATCAAATTTTTTGAAATGAGAGAAGAATAAATTCATCACTTCATATCATCCCCTTCACCTCCTCTTTCAGTAACCAAAAATAAGGTTGAGGGTAAAAGTATGCAAGATTTTTTATTAGGAAGAGAAGAACAAAAGAAAAATTAAGCCCAAAAAATGGGGAAACATTAGGAAGAAGTAGACAAATCAAAAACCTTAATAATAATTACCAGGAAAAAAGCTATACGTATTTGATCAATGGGTAAATAACAACAACATTCAATTGCGAAAAAATCAAAAGGTATTCTTCATTTTCTCCGGTTGCAGTATTGATTTAACAAAATTCCTTTTTGTATCATGATACAAGAATACCCAAGAGCATGTCTAAACCCAAAAGAGGAGCTACAGATCGATTCAAACTAACCACATTTCAAACCAAATCATTCAACCAAAACACAAAAAAAAAAAAATGAAACCAAAGGCCAAAGCAACCTTCTAATTCTCGTAAGACCCTTTTTTTTTTTTTTGGTTGCAGAGAAAATGTAAAAATAGAGGGGAAACCAAGATACTGAAAAAAGCTTGTAATTTTCATTGTCTGGAACCCAAGAAATAAAAACAGGTATCTATTCAACTTAGCCCAACTCAACTCTTTGACTAGCTTGAGGTGGGAGGGGTTGTGTTTTCTATAGAAGTAAATGAGAAAAGAAGCACAAGAATTCAAAGGTTTGAATTTTAGCTTCACTTTTCCACAAATTTCTCAGCAACCAAACAAGGTACAATCAAAAAGAAGACTTTACCATCAAAACCCTAACACTCCAATCACAAATTCAGTTATAGAGAGATTGAAGAAGCTCCGATACGTACCTGAAATTCAATGAAAACGAAACTGGAAGTTTGAATCAGGAGAGCCTTCAACGATTTATATTTGGTGTGTTTGGGTATTACAGAGATTTACGAAGAACGAGTAGCTTAGCTTCGAAGGTATATATATATATAGATACGGAGGAGGATAGTTACGGAATGAGTGTAGTGTATAGGGAAAATTACACGGGTGATAGACGGAAGCGATGAGGATGGATATTTAACGAGTATTTGTGCCGACGAGGACGCGTTCCACTACGGAGAACATTCTTGAGTCTTTCAATTCAACTTTGAATTCGCGCTGACTCACATCACATGTGAGACCGAGATACAGCGCGTAAACGATCGTGCGGCGTCTTCTGAGTTGCGGCCTCAGCTAGGCCAGTAACTAACACACTAGAAAAATTAGAAAAAAAAAAAAAAAAAAAGAAGAGGATTGAACTCTAAATTAAGAGTTTTAATTGGTGTGTGAATTTAATATGATATGATGTTTTAATTTTAATTTTTACATTATTAGTGCTATTTTAGAATTCTTAAATTAAAAAAATGTATCATTTCTAAAAAATTATTAAGAGTTAGTTTGGTTTAATTTTAGAATTATAATTTGAGTATGAAATTATATTTTGAGTTTTGAATTTTGTATCATGATTTGAAAATAGAAAATTTATTTAATTATGAGTTTTGAAAATAATTTTGAAATGATTTGTATTTTTTTTAATTGATTAATGTATAGAATGTGAGAGAAGAAAGAAAAGATGAGAGAGAAAAAAAAATTGATTGATTGATTAATAATAATAATAATAATAATAATAATAATAATAATAATAATAATAAAGATAAGATAAAAGTTTTAAAAATAATTTTAAATTGTATTTTAAAAATATATTTAATTAACATATTTTATCTAAATTATGATTTAGAAACAAAGTTTAGTTCTAAAAAATAAATCAAACTCTACTTGAGTGTTTCTTAAATAGGGACTTGTTGGGCGGTATGAGTATGGGAGATTTATTACAAGTTTGTTTTGATAATTTGGATGGTTTATTATTTATTTTTATAAAAGTTAAATGATTCAAATAAATTATTTATGTTTGGATAATAGATACAATAAATTAAAAACCTTATGAAAATTGGATTGATTTAAAAAAAAAAATTGCAATTAATATATACGAAGAATTCAACAAAATAAATAATTTGAATTATTAAAAATAAGAGTCATAAGTCATGTTTGATTCACAAGATTAATAGTGAAATATTAATAATCCTATTAAATTCGTGTAATATTCATTATCCAATTAGATTAATATCCATTGGATTAATAATCTCACCCTTACCCCATTACTAATAATCCTACAAATTTGTTGGGTTAATTATCTATTGAATTAATAATCATAAATCAAAATGCTAAAACAAATATAGGATAATTTGGCCAGCAGATTAATAATTTCAATCTCATGCTCTAATCTACCAAATCAAACATGCCCATAATGAACAACACAATTCAATATAGAAAAAGTGCGTAAAACATATATTAAAGTATATTGAAATGTGTAAAACTATTTTGAGATATATAAAAATTATATTGAGATTATAGATTTTTTTAATTTTTTTATGGTGTTTATTAACAACTCTTAAAACTATCATTAACCAAACACATATATAAATATTGGGCCTCAATTACGTATGCTAGCGAGATAATTAATAATAACAATAAATAATAAATAATTTAATATCATAATATGTATGTTACTTAAGTGATAAGTATGCTCTTAATCAAATCTAAGGTCTTATCTTGGTTCAAAATTTGTTTACGCTGTGTATAATAATTTTTTTTATTTTAGTAGATATAAAGTTGCCACATAATATGAAAAGAAAAAAGTT
The DNA here is from genome assembly GCA_025200525.1 of Camellia lanceoleosa. Lineage (NCBI taxonomy): Eukaryota > Viridiplantae > Streptophyta > Magnoliopsida > Ericales > Theaceae > Camellia > Camellia lanceoleosa. The sequence continues at coordinate 170,626,392 of CM045764.1, forward strand.
TCACTAATTTAGACATTTACTAAATAATAGTATAGATATGTGACAATTACTCGAATTTTAATATTAATTAAAAATTATTACTTACATACATTATACAAATGTATCAAATGCATGCACACTATAAATGTAAATTATCAAATTATTTTAATTCGATTTAAATTTTTTATTTCAACTCTATTTATTTATAGTTGTATTTTAAAATTATTTAAAATTGCACATGACACAATTATTAATACACATTAAAAAAATAATTTTTTATAATTTAATGATAAATACTTTAAGTTTTATTGCGCTCGACTTGTCCGTCAAGTTTGGATGACACGAACGTGATGCCATAGTTGGCAATGACATGATTGAAGTTGTGGCCACGAAGAACCTAATTAAGAACTATTTTGATAAGATGATTGTAGTTGATTTTTTAGTGAAAAGTTAGTTATTTTTTTTTTTGAGTAAAAAAGTGAATTATAATCTGAGAGGGGATTATAATCCACGGTTAAGTTTGACATGATTTAAATAATATAAAAAGTCAAAAAGTTACTATTTTATTTAAGTCATATCATCTTATTTAAATCACATTACCTCTCTAACACATCATATCAAACTCAACCCAAACCCAACTCATATAAGTCAATAAGTCAAAAAGTATACTTTTTTAAAACATTCCAAATTAACTCTTAAAATAGGCCTAAGACCTACGTGTTGACGCGTGTATTTACGAATCCAGCTCAGCTTATTTTTTTCACTACTTTGACCCGAGTGCCACGCGGCCTCAAACTGCCTGCCCTTCTACCAATAAATGTTGAGTATAATAATAAGAGAAAATTTTGATATTTTTAAAACAATCATAATTTATATTACTAAAAAAAAAAATAACTAATAGTATTAAACACATTGAGAATGTTAAAAAAAAAAAAAAAAAAAAGTTGTCCACTGTCACATCATTAGTAGTGCTATTAAAGAATCATTTTTAGTACTCTCAACTATTTTTCTTTTTAAAAATAATTATAAGAACATTGATAGAGACCCTCTCCAATCATCATCCTCACAACTCCACACACACGTGGTGGGTGGTAATTGGAGGAGAAGGAAAAACAAAAAAAAAAGTAGCCAATCAAAAGAGAGAGAGGGTCAAAGGGAGTGAGGGAATAATAATAATTAAAATCATAAATATTTTCATGATTTTGTGATACATTTCTCCTGTTTCCACTAAACGGTAATATCTCCTGTTAATAATTAATCATTTAGTGAAAAATTTTGCAACACCTTCATTAATAAAAAATAAAATTGTCTTTTTTTTTTTTTTTTGATGTTTAAAATAATATTCACTATGTTTGTTTCAAGTTTTTGGAAAACATTTTTTAAAAAATTCTATTTTCTTATTTTTCGTATTTTTTTGTTTTTATTGAATTTTTTAAAATAGTTTAAGCAATTTTTTAAATTTTTTGACACACCTATAACATAAATATATTAAAAATATATAATTTTCCTGAAAAAATATTTAAAAGATTCATTAAATACCAAAAATATATTAAAAAAATACAAAAATTCAGTATATTTTTCATATTTTTGTGTATTTATTAATTTTTAAAAACATTTTTTCACAAATATTTTATTTTTTAGATACATCCATAAGTAAGGTACATCTAAAAAGATTTAAAAAAATGCTTAAAATTTAAAAAATATTCACTAAAAACAAAAAACAAAAAACTCAGCTTTCAAAAAATTGAATTCAGAAAATTAAAACCAAGCACACTGATTGTCATTATGCTTAATATTTATTTCTTTGTAAAGTATAATAGTATACGCTACAGATTATTGATAAAAAAATAAAAATCATCATAGCCAAATGATTTTAATAAATTTATTTTGAAATAAATAAACAGTATGTTTGCAAAATTATATTTCCTATTTATTCAGAAACAAATATGACCAAATATGTGATTAATTAAGATTATCAAATTAATTTAATTTTTTTTTATAAATACTATACAACCACTTAACTAAAAATTGATCAAATTATATCATCAAAGATGATAATGACAATTGTGGATCAATCTCCATAACTGGAGAGAAGCTACTTCTTTATTTATTGTGGTATATACTATATCGAATTGCAAGATAGAAATGAATCTTGATGAGATTAAAAAGATTGAAAAATGTTTGAGAACTCTGATTGAGCATGCTTAATTCATTTTTAATGATGTGAAATGGATCTCACTCCTCACTCATTATTCTTATTCCCTTTCACCTTAATAAAATTTAAAATGAAAGTGATATATTAGAGAATATAATATCACTCAACAAGATTATGAAAGCCAAACAAGATCTTATTGATTTGGATTCATAAAGCTGATCTTATCTTAAGAGATAATGATCAATCTTTATTGGTAAGAAATCAAACCCATCTCACTTTTTGTTTCTCATCATTTTAATCATTGAATGAATAGATGAAAAGAGAAAAAAAGCTATGAAGTGAACATGATAGATTACATGACTAGAATAAAAGATTGGCAAAGTTGTGGTTTAACTTTAATGTATGCATTTACAGGAAAGAGTTCTATTTTTGTTTGGGAATAATTTTAAACTAAAATTAAGTGTATAAAAAAAATTACAAAATAAGATATAAATCTGAAATAAAAGGTAGACTCATTCTTTATTTTATATTTGTGTCACCTTTGTGAAATTTTTCTATACTTGTCACACAACAAACAATTTGAATAGAAGAATGGTGGTCCCAAACTACAAAAGAAAGCACTACCGCTCAAGTGTTTGCCTTTAAAGATGAAGACGTGGACGATCTATGGCCATGGCAAGTGGTTTTTTGTTTTTTTTTTTTTATTAAATTTTATAAAAGGATAAAATAGATTAAAATAGTCAATAAAATAAAATGTCACATCAAATCATAATCATTTTATTTTTTCTCTCACAAATATCACATTCAACTATAAAAAAATCCAACCATCTTTTCAAACACAAAAATTTTAACCTACTAAAATAGTTAAAAACTAAAATAGTCAATTTGCCAAATGAGGACATCCAATTTATAGGCAAAGGCAATGTATGAACAATTTTTTTTAGTGGTGTTACATGTATTAATTGATATATAAATTAGTGTATTACAATATATTATAAGGTCTCATTTGGAAACATGTTATTTTGATAATTTTTTTATTTTTTTATTAAAGATGTGCAGAAAAATAGAGAAATTGATGTGATAATTTATATTAACTTTTTAACTTTTTTAACTAAAACTAAAGGTTATTAAACGAGGCATAACATTGTCACTTTAAAATTATGGATCTTATTCATTATACAAACTGTGTGAGTGAATTTCCGATCACACTGCCCTCCTTAGTGATTCAGCGGAAGAACACAGGCAGAGTAGACGGCTCCCTGTAACCTACACAGAAAGAAAAGACTCCGGCAGTGGTTCTTCCACCCGGGGGTACTCCGACGATCAAGTCAGTATATCTCTCAAAGATAATCTAGTACTTAACTCACTAGCTTGAGTATAAAAAACATACCTTAGACCCATGGGGGTGCTCTCTTTTATAGCCAATACAATCCTAGTCCCAATAGGGCACGGCCTAATGGACTTAGGATTACTGCTAATCTGGAAATCCCAGTGGGTTCAGGACAAACTCCCTAAGAGTTTTATCTTTACCCAAACTGAAGTCTTCTCACAATCTAGGACTCTTGTCCATATCCTGGTTGAGCTTCCTCTTCATTCTAGGATTCTTGTCCTTTATCCGCCTATCTCGGATTCCGATATCTTCGGAGGTAACCTCGGCACTACGAGATAACCTCGGCACAACTACCATGACACGTGGAATCTCGGCTGACACTTCGGTGTCACCTCGGCCACGTGTTGGTACTCAGAAAATACATCCCCACAACTGCCCCCTAGATTCTATTACCTCGGCATTCTGAGGTGATGGAACCTATCTTCGAACTTTTTCTCGTACATCGGCCTAAGAACTTTCTAGCCGAGATCATTCATTCGGCGGCATGTCCTCTTGATTCAAATCAATTCCCTTACAGGCGTATATTATGCACCAATTTTCAACCATTCGAGGATGCGTTTCATTCTTCTTGGTCCATGCCATTGGCGCTACAAGCCGTTTTTTTCTGCTTTGCGTCGTAGCACACGTTACCTAAGCGCAATAATTCTTTGTTTTTGCCGTTTTAAGTTTTGGCAAAAACGATTCCCTCTCTCTTTCTCCTTCACTTTTGCATTTTGAATCTCCTTGCTTTCTTTCTCTCTAAAATTTTTTCTCTTTCAATTCTGCCATTACGCTTGCCCGAAGCCCTGCAACTGCCTCCATCTACCATTTCTACGAAGCTCTGAAGCTCTTGCTACTGTTGCGTCCATTATCTGACCTCGGCGAAGCTTCATCCCGGCCTCACCTTTTTCTGGTAAGCCACCGTTCCCTTCTTTTCCCAGTTCTTGCTTGTTTCTGAGATTTCTCGTTACTTGATTGTTATGTATCTGATTTGTAAATCACGTACCTCATCTCATTATTTTGTTTATATTACGAATATTTGTACCGTTTCACCTCTGTTTTTGGCCTCCCACTCTTTTCGTGTTCTTGAATCTGAGACTTCTTTTTGCTTTCCTGTTTTCCAGATTTTCTTCCCTTCATACTCATTATTCGTAGATTTAGGCTTGGGATTTGCTGTAGAACCATCAATCTTTTAGGAAAAACTGAAACCAACTTCCCCAACATACACACAGGTTAAGCCGAGGTCCTAAGAGCCCTCTAGGAATACTCTGTTTCTATAGTCGAACACTTGTTTATATCAAGACCATGGGTGTGTGGAGGGATAGAGTCAATACCCCAACCAAGCTTCAAAACTTTAGGCAAAAATTTTCCATACCAGAGGATGTCCACCTCAGACTAGCTGAGGAGAAGGACTCCATTATGCCCGATGGTGATAAAATGCCTTTCCCTGTAGTAGCCTTCATCCAGTGTGGACTTAGGTTCCCTCTAGATCCCCTCTTCCGCGAGGTTTTTCATTACTACACCCTGAACCCCATGCAACTTTCCATTAACGCCTATAGGATACTTAATGGAATAATAGCCCTAGCTCGGCAGGAGAGCGTTAGGATCACCTTAGCCGACATCCAATATTGCTACACAATGTGCCCCCTAAACCTTAAGGAAAAGGGTTATGTCTACTACCTTAAGCCGAGGTCTACTGCCTATAAAATAGTAGCCGACCTTCCAGACTCCAACAAAGGGGCTGGAGATGATTACTTAATCGTTTCTGGAAACTGGGAATTTGCCCCAGATGAAGAAGTTCAACTCTTCCCTCTTCCTCGAACGGTCAAGGAGGGCAAGGGTAAGCGTCCATCATTAACTGCTTAGCTGTTGTTTTCTTCAATTTGTTCCAAAATATTTTATCTATTTTTGATGTTTTGTTCTATTTTGCAGACGTTCGCCAGCCACCCAAGGATTTTCGCCAATCATATTTCCTCAGGCCCGACCTGAAAAAGCTCTTAGACCTTCCACTTCAGCGACGAAAAGCTCCATTGTTGTTGAACTTCATCCCCACTTACACGTCCAAGTTGGCCGACGTTCCAAGGAAGAGGAAGAAGTGCGCTTCTCCATCAACTGCTTCTCTGAGCAGTGCCTCCACATCCGAGCCAAACCGATCACCATCAACCTCGGCTCCAAAGAAACGCCGACGAAGGCTTGTTAAAACAGCCGAGATGGAAAAACCAAATAAAGTGGTGCTGAACCTCTTGGCCGATCTTCCAGACGATATGGATGATGCACCAGCCCAACCTCAGCCCCCACCAAAGCCGAAGAGAACCAAGAAGGCCCAACCAAAGGCGAAGGCGACTGAAGCTGATGCCGAGGCTGAAGATGCCCTACCAATCTCTAAACTGGCCGAGAAGATCACTTCGGCTCCCGCAAAGAGACCTGCTGAAGCCCAGCCATCAGGGGCCACTCAGCAAAAGAAGCCAAGGTCTACATCTGCCTCAACTTCGGGTTCCAGGGTTCCCAAAGTTCCCTGGGAACCCAAAGTTACGCTTGAAAACAGGCCGGTCTACACCAACGAAAGTGCTGCCGACGTCAACATCGGCTTGGCGCTCAGCACAGCAGTCCTTCTTGAGGGCGATATGGAGCGTAATGAAAAAATGAGCGGCTATGAGAATTACGCCTTCATGATGCAGCATTCAGTCCAAGTAAGTCTTTGAGTTTGATAATTTGTCTTTCATACTTATAAAATTTTAAAATGTTTATAATGACTTTTGCCTTGTATTCTTCCAGGCCATCCAACACGCCCATACCTTCTCCATGCAGGCTTTTGAAACAGCAAAGAAGTTAGCCGACATGGAATTTCTTCTCCATAAACAAAACAGGCCCTCCAAATTTCAAGATGAAAAAAGCGGAGGACGGGCAAAGCCGACCAAGGCTAAACAAATAGCCGATGAAAAGGCTACGGCTGCTGAGGCTGTTAAAACTGTTGCTTTATCTCAGCAAAAAGAAGCCGAAGAAAAAGTAGCCCAGGCAGAAAAGGAGCTACAAGAAACCTTGGCCACCAAGAGAGCTGAAATTGATGCTGCTTATAAAGAAGGCATGGCCGATGTCGCTGAAGACTATAAGCTTCAGGTCAAGCAAGCATGCAATAAGGGATATTCCCTAGGTTGGAATGCTTTGGCCAAAAAGCTTGATCTTCCAGTCGACTCGCCATGGCGCAAGACCAAGGCCATGCGTCTTCCTTGTCCTCTTCCTCCATCTCCAAGCCAAGCTGAAGAAGATGATTCTGAAGCCGAGGCTGAAGAGGAAAGTGAAGGTGAAGATAAAGCCCTGGTGAGGAAGGCCAAATCTCCTCCAAAGGGTGATCGAGTCCTGGACTTGACTGGAGATGAAGACCTCGTTGCTGCTCCCAAAAAGGCGGACATCGGCACTCTATCCTCTGACCTTCTTTTGGCAGAGAGGAGTGTTGATGAAACCCTGGCTGAGATTGATGCTGAAGTCGCAGCAGATAAAATGGCCGAGGTCTCGGCGAATAAAGAAGCTGAGGTTGTGGTGGACAAGGAAGCAGATGCTATGGTGGAAAACGATGCCGAGATCATTCCTCCAGATCCTTCCGACGTTCCCGCCCAATCTCATTAATCTTTGAAGGAGTTTAGATGTTTTCTACTTTTCTTTTTTGTACTTTGTCTCTTCTCTTTGTTCTTTCCTTCAATGTACGCTGTCTTTTGTGGCCGATGTGCCTTCTATGTAACTTGTGAACAAGATTTTTGCTTAGGCCACAGTGCCTTCCTTTTATATGCAACTGTTTCGTTCTGAATGCTTCAGTCTTTAAATTCTTCTTTATTGCTTCTGTGTAGTTTTATACTTAGAATATTTCACATGATTCATACAATTCTTCCCTTGCACAATCTCCTCGGGGGTTACATACCTCGGGCATGTTTACCTGAAAATTTATCTCGGCCAGGGCTTCACCTGTAAACTTGTCATAAGCTTCAACAAGTATAAAGCATATAAATTCAATTAATCTTCATCTTGTAAATTGCTACAAATTTCAACAAGTGAAGATAACAATCATATTAGCTTAACTTTAACTTGTAAATTGCTACAAATTTCAACAAGTAAAGATAAGGAATTTATCTCAGCTTAACTTTTAACTTGTAAATTGCTACATATTTCAACAAGTAAAGATAAGGAATTTATCTCGGCTTAACTTTAACTTGTAAATTGCTACAAATTTCAACAAGTAAAGATAAGGAATTTATCTCGGCTTAACTTTAACTTGTAAATTGCTACAAATTTCAACAAGTAAAGATAAGGAATTTATCTCGGCTTAACTTTAACTTGTAAATTGCTACAAATTTCAACAAGTAAAGATAAGGAATTTATCTTTAACGTGTTTAAACATAATCTCGGCTTAACTTCGGCTAAGCATTACTAATGTCTTCTCTCTGCCCCCAATGTGAACCTAAGTTCCTCTTGGGTTCTCATTATTCAAAAAACAACATCATGCAAAGTTGTATAAGTTCAGAGGAATTCTGCTAAGATTTTATTGATCATATCGGCAAGAAAAATCAAAGAACATCTAATGATAGAAAAACTTTAAATTACAAGTGTTCCACGGTCTAGGCAATGCTTTGCCCTCATTATCTTCGAGCCGATATGCCCCATTCCCTAACACCGAGGTGATTCTGTAGGGGCCTTCCCAGTTTGGGCCAAGCTTGCCCTCTCTGGGATCCTTCTTATTGCCGACGACTTTTCTCAAGACTAGGTCGTTGACTTGAAAATCCCTTGGATTGACCTTCTTGTTGTAAGCTTTGTTCTTTGGTATCTTTGGAAGCTGGATTGCAGCTTTCTCCCTTCTTTCTTCTAGTAGGTCCAAATCTCGGGCTAAGATCACATCATTAGACCCGTTCTCAACTCCCTGTGTTCTGATCCCTGGGATGCCGATCTCCAATGGAATGACTGCTTCTGTGCCATATGCCATGGCAAAGGGGGATTCACCTGTTGATCTTCTCGGCGTAGTGCGATATGCCCAGAGCACGTTGGGCAATTCGTCCACCCACTTTCCTTTTGCTGCCTGCAGCCTCTTCTTTATTCCATCTAGAATGACTTTGTTTGATGCTTCGGCTTGTCCATTACTTTGGGGAAAGCTTGGTGTTGAAAAATAATTCTTTATCTTGAACTTGGCGCAAAAATTCTTGATGAGTTCTATCAAACTGTGTTCCGTTGTCGGCAACGATTGCTCTTGGAATCCCAAATCTGGTGATGATGTTTTTCCAGATGAAGCTCTTCACATCCACATCTCGGATTTTGGCAAGAGGCTCTGCTTCTATCCATTTGGTGAAGTAGTCTCAGAGCTACCAAGAGGGTACTTCCGCTGCTTGTTTGCAGGGCAATTTTCCAACAAGATCCATGCCCCATTGGGCAAATGGCCAAGGGCTGGAAACAGGGTTCAGGTCAGCAGCTGGCTGATGTATCAATGGTGCAAACCTTTGGCATTGTTCACACTTCTTCACATAGGCTTCTGCATCTTTTTGCATATAGGGCCACCAATACCCCAGGTAATGGCCCTGAGCTAACGATTCACTGCGTGGCTTCCACAAACTCCTTCATGAATTTCATACGTAAAGTCTTCGACCAAGAGGGTGTACACACCTTAAAAGAGGTCCATGAAGGATCTTCAGAGATGTCCTTCATTGTCAGTGAATCTTGCCGACTTCAATCGACCTTGTGTGCTTCCTTTCGATCTTCCGCAATTGCCCTCTTCAGAATGCAACAATTGCATCCATCCAAATTTTGGTCCCAAGTCCGCACATAATGTTTCTTGCATTGTGTTCGTGGCTCTATGCTCGAACTGGTAGGTAATCAATCATTATTGTCATCGTCTTCCGGTTTAATTGAACTTGCCAAATTGGCCAGCGCGTCGGCGTGGTTGTTATCATCTCGGCTAACCTGAAGAAGTCGGCAGTTTTGAAACATGTCTGCCAGCCTGATGACTTCTTTTGCGTATGCCGACATCCTTTCATCTCGGGTAGCAAACTCTCCTGTAGTTTGATTTACTATAAGTTGTGAGTCACAAAAAACTATTACCTCTGCTCTGCCACTGCCATTCAAAGAATCGAGGCTTCATACTCCGCCTCATTATTCGAGGCTTTGAACCCCAGTCGAATGGACTGTTTTAATATCTCCCCATCGGGGGAAATTAACACTACTCCTACCCCTGCACCCTGCCGATTTGAGCTCCCATCAACAAAAAGTTGAAAGGAGTCGCCGATGTAGATGCTGCAGGGTCTGAGTTTTTCCTTCCTCGGTTCCTTACCCTTTGGCTGGGCTTCTCCTTCCTCGTTTGGACATCGTTCATCTCGGCTCAACGGAGCCGGATGTTCGATGTATTCTGGTGAGAACTCAGCCACGAAGTCGGCCAAGACTTGGCCCTTAATTACGGTTCTTAGCCTGAACTCCAGGTCATACTGGCCCAAAGTTACTGCCCATCTTGCAATTCTTCCAGTCAAGTCTCCTTGTTGCAACAAGGATTTTAATGGGTGCTCTGTCAGAACCACTATCTTGTGAGCCTGAAAATAATGGTTTAGCTTCTTTGAGGCCATTACCAAGGCCAGCGTTAATTTCTCCAGTGGTAAATACCTTGTTTCTGCATCGGCCAAGGTTTTACTTACATAGTAGACTGTCTTCTGCTCTCCCTTCTCTTCTCGGACGATCACAGCACTTACTGCGTGCTCTGAAACTGCTAGGTATAAGAACAGTTCCTCCCCGGGTTGAGGTGTTGAGAGGACTGGAGCCGAGGTAAGGTATTTCTTCAGGTCGGCCAGAGCGGCCTCACATTCCTCTGTCCATAAAAAATCCGAGGCCTTTTTCACCATATTGAAAAAAGGTTTACACTTGTCCGAACTTCGGCTTATGAACCTGTTTAGGGCTGCGGCCCTTCCAGTAAGCATCTGAACCTGTTTAGCCGAAGTCGGGCTCTGTAATTCCAGAATGGCCTTGATCTGATCTGGGCTGGCTTCAATGCCCCTTCTAGTCACCAGGTATCCCAAGAACTTTCCGGATCCGACTCCAAATGCGCATTTCGATGCGTTTAGTCGGAGCCGATATGTTTTGAGTATGTCAAAGACCTCTTCTAAGTCAGTGAGATGATCCTTTGGTTCCTTGGTCTTCACGACCATATCATCGATGTATACTTCTACAGTTCGGCCAATCAAGTGTCTGAACATCTTGGTCACCAGCCTTTGGTAAGTTGTTCTGCGTTCTTCAACCCAAAAGGCATGACTCAGAATAATCTGAGACCTTTGGGAGTGATAAACGCTGTCTTCTCCTCATCCGGGGGGTACATGGCTATCTGGTGATACCCCCTATATGCGTCCAAGAAGCTCATCCTTCCATGTCCAGATGTGGCGTCCACCAACTGGTCGATCTTTGGCAGGGGGAAGCTGTCTTTGGGACAAGCTTTGTTCAAATTTGTGAAGTCTACGCAGACCCTCCACTTGCCATTCTTCTTTTTTACTACCACGGTATTTGATAACCACGTCGGATAATTGGCTTCTCGGATGGCCCTGGCCTCTAGAAGTCTGGCTACTTCCTCTTCCACTGCTTCGACGTGCATCAACGTCGGTCTTCTGGCTCGTTGTATTACAGGTTTGGCCGACCTGTCAACGTTGAGTCTGTAGCATATGACCTCGGGGTCAATGCCAGGCATTTCATAAGGTGTCCAGGCGAACACCTCAATATTTTTCCTCAGAAAGGCTTCCAACTCTCTTTCTTCTTTTTTGGCTAATCTTGTGCCGAGAAGGAAGAAGCGTTCCTCATCGCCCTCTTGGACGAAGATTTTCTTCAATGCTTCTTCACTCTTCTCGGTCGGCTCCTTGCCGACATCATCTAGGACCTTCATGTCCTCTTCTTCAACCTCTGCCTCTTCTAGTTCTCGAATGCTGCAGGTTAACTTCATTGCTGCCATGAAGCAATTTTTCGCCTGCAACTGATCTCCTCTGATTTCCTCAATCCCATGTTCTGTTGGGAATCGTAGCAGTTGATGCAAGGTTGAGGGAACTGCCCCCATTGCATGCAACCACGGCCTCCCCAGCATGATGTTGTAAGGCGAAGGCATATCAATCACAATAAATTCTGTCCTTACCTTCTTCGTGCCAGCTTGTACCTCCAAGCTCGTTGCGCCTAAAGGCCATGTCGGCGTCCCATTGAAGCCAACCATCGGGCCGTTTGACTGGTCCATGTCATCAGGGTGAAGGCCTAACTCCTTGTAGCATCTGACATACATGATGTCACAGGAGCTGCCCTGATCAATCAAGATGCGTTTCACCTGGCACTCCCCAACCTGGAGGGATACTACCAGGGCATCATTGCGGTGTCTTGAACCATGTCGAGGTCGGCCTGTGAAGGTTATCATTGGTCCTTGGCAATCTTCAGCCGAGGTCTTTTCAATCCGACTGGTTGACATGCCGCAGATGTTTCACCCTGCGTTTCCAGATGTCGCTTTCATTCACCTTTGAGTGGATCACGTTAACCACCCGAGGTCCACTCGCCGTGGTTCTTCTACTGGGGCGGGCCGCTGTGCTTAGGGCAATCGTGCTGCTTCTTCCTCGGTTCTCGCCTCATCTACAAGGTCTCTCAAATGGTCTTGCCTCACCAGATCTTCTAGATGTGCTTTAAGGGCTCTGCAACCCTGAGTTGGGTGACCCTGCTCATTGTGATAGGCACAACGCCTACCAAGGTTTCTCCCCATAAATTCTCCTTGTGCTCTTGCGGGCGCCCTGAAGAAGGGCTGATTTCGAAATTGGTCAAGAACCTTTTGGATCGAATTGAACACCGCTGCCATCGCTTGTTTAGTCCTCAACTCGCCTCTCTGTTCTGCCCATTGTTACCCTCGCTCGCTTTGAGCCGCTGTTTTTTCTCGCCTTTCATATCCTTGTTCCCGAGGTGTCTTCCTCGGCTCGCATTTCTCAATTCTCGCCATGAGTTCTTCCATGCTCTTTGGCAGGGTTTTCGCCAAAGACTTCCGCAATGGACAGTCATCTTTCAGGCCGTTCTTGAAAGACACGACCGCCACCTCCTGGTTGCATTCAGGTATTCGATTGAACACCTCGTAGTACCGCTTTGCATAGGCTCTGAGGCTCTCCTCTTTGCCGATCTTCAGAGCCATCAATGCATCCACCCTCAATGGCTGCAGCTTGTTTGTTATGAACCTGGCCACAAACATCTCGGCCAGGCCTTCCCAGCTCTTCACGCTCCCCTTTGGTAGTTTGTGGAACCAGTCTGATGCAATCTCCCCGAAGGATGAAGGGAACACTTTGCAGAGCAACGGCTCGTTCCCACTATACAAAGCCATGGAATTCAAAAATAATCCAACATGGAAGTTAGGGTCCGACTTACCATCATATATCTGGAGCCTCGGCATACTGAATCTTTTCGGCGCGACGAATCTATCCAATTCTACCGAGAATGGAGTCCTCGGCTTAACCGGGGAAGTTACTTCGGCTCCGGCATTCTCCTGTTTCCTCTTGAGGTAATCTCTTAAGTCCTCTTTACTTCTTCCTGCAGCCCGGCTTTCATTGGGTTTCAGCCTCTTCGGCGCACTACTCTCGGCCTCATGGTGGCCCCTTTTCGATCCTTCTCCGCAGGACGCGTCAAAACACAATATCCTCCCCGGAACATATCGATGTTCCTTGGGATCTGCTTCCTTCTCGCGATATGTCCTTCGGGACTCTTCTCTTCTCGGCTCTTCTCGGCCGACTTCCCTGGAAGGTCGGTGAGAGTACCTTCCGCTCCTCGTGTCTTTGTGGGGCTTGAGGATTTCTTTCCGTCCTTTTTTACGGGCGATTCTTTCTTGGCATTGGTGTGTCTTGCAGCGGGTATGGCGGCTGCATGACGTTGTTCTGCATCATGAAGTTGACGACCGATTGAAGGTCTGCCAACTTATTTTCCATCTCCTTTACTTCTTCATCCCTCCTCAGACATCTGTCTTTCTATGTCTGGAGGTCGTCCTCGTTATAGTATTTGCCCTTGTCCGCTTTCTTTGATGTATCACCGTTTTGGCCGACGGCGTTCTCTGCGTGATTCTGATCACGAACTTCCTCGTTGTGGTCTCCTTCTTCCGCGTTAAGGTCGACGGGTCTTCCACTCCCAACTGGAGTGTCGTCCCCAACCTTTTCCCTCTGCGTGTTACTGGCCATCTACTCTTCTCTCGTTCCCACAGACGGCGCCAAATTGTGTGAGTGAATTTCCGATCACACTGCCCTCCTTAGTGATTCAGCGGAAGAACACAGTAGTAGACGGCTCCTCAGAACTGTCTGAAAGAAAAGACTCGTGTGGTTCTTCCACCCGGGGGTACTCCGACGATCAAGTCAGTATATCTCTCAAAGATAATCTAGTACTTAACTCACTAGCTTGAGTATAAAAAACATACCTTAGACCCATGGGGGTGCTCTCTTTTATAGCCAATACAATCCTAGTCCCAATAGGAGCCTGGCCCTAATGGACTTAGGATTACTGCTAATCTGGAACTCCCAGTGGGTTCAGGACAAACTCCCTAAGAGTTTTATCTTTACCCAAACTGAAGTCTTCTCACAATCTAAGACTCTTGTCCATATCCTGGTTGAGCTTCCTCTTCATTCTAGGACTTTTGTCCTTTATCCGCCTATCTCGGATTCCGATATCTTCGGAGGTAACCTCGGCACTACGAGATAACCTCGGCACAACTACCATGACACGTGGAATCTCGGCTGACACTTCGGTGTCACCTCGGCCACGTGTTGGTACTCAGAAAATACATCCCCACACAAACTATAAAAATTCAAAACATCTAAAATTATGTAATATTATCTGTTAATATACTAATTAATATATATAAAAAAAATTATATATATATATTTTTTTGGTATTCTTTTGCTTTGAACTTTCACGTTCACACGTGCATCCTCACCAATGCCAGCTAATTCATGCTACGAATTACACTAACCAGCCAGGTGTCGGTTTCGGTTGCAATCTGCGCATGCATTATATAAGAGTTTTGCTTCGTAACTCGAATTTAGGTTAAGTTTGACATAATTTAAATAATACAAAAAATTAAAAAGTCATTATCCTATTTAAGTCACATCATCTTATTTAAATCACGTCACCTCTCTAACACATTACATCAAACCCAACCCAAACCCAACCCATATAAGCCAATAAGTCAAAAAGTATACTTTTTTAGAACATCCCAAACCAACCTTTAGTTTACTCTGATCCGAACGGCTTAAATTCGGACTAAACTCAAATTTTATCTAGTCGGTCGTTGGTTCGTCTGATCGGCCGATGAAAAGGTTGATAATTACGGTTGACAAGATGACAATTGCGATAAACAAGTGTTTCATCCGATCATCTAACAGATCAACTGATAAACAACGATTAAGTCATTCAGGACAGCTCAATTTGAGTTATCAAACATTTTTCTTATATAAAGAAAATAATTTTTTTAAATATTAAATTAGCTCAAAATTTTTTTTAAAAACAATTTGGACCAAATTTGGAAAAATATGAATGTAATAAAAAAAAATAAAATGGGTAAATTTCACTAAAAAATGTAAAGAAAATTGGCTTTTTTGTGTTTTATTCAATTTTTTTGTTTAATTAAGACTTCTAGTTTAGAAACTCAAAGTAAAGATAAGATAATTTTTTTTAAAAAAAATAAGGTTCAAGACAAGTTTAAAATAATAAGGCCTTTATATATATAAAAAAAAATTCTTTTGTACTAACATAAAATTTACTTGTATTTATAAATATTAAAAGTACTAGTTTTTCACTTAAAATATTAGGTGATAAATCATATCTAAAAATATTATATTAATGAGTGAATCAATTATTAAAAACAAAACCCACAATAAAAATGATATTATATTTTCTAAGCAATTTCATATGATTTCTATTGTTAACATAAATCATAACTGTTGAAAGATGTGGATCATAGTTATTGAAATAGACTGTTGGTTAGGAGGTTGGACCTCAAGTTGTCTAGTCAGCACTTTGTGTGGGTTCAATGCTCCCCAGCTGTGCGAGTCCTGACTTAAGCGGAGCTTGTCTTGAGAGGTCGGGGCAAGTTCCTAGGTTATAGTCTCCTCGCTCGGAACGGCTAACAGGACACCTTGGTGATCTCTGCAAGGGGCGCTGCCTTGGACCTGCGGAAGGGTAGGGAGGATTTTCCTGTAACAAAAAAAAAAAAAAAAAAAGATTTTGGACATTTTCAATGGGTAATATTATTTATTTATTCATTTTTTTCTTATATAATTGATTGATGTAAAAATATTATCAATCTATACATCTAACAAATAACTATTCATAACATTTAAATACTTCACGACGTCAAATTTTTTTTAAAAAAAATTTCGGTAAAACTATAGTATTTGGTTCACTAGAATAAAATTGCATAGTCATTTTTAAACATCTGTACGTAATGATTATTTCATCATAATGGTGAATGATGCTTCCATATATAATTTTTTTTTTTTTTTTTTTTTTGAGTAACCAAATATGAGAATAAATATTATGATGGAATGATTATTTTACACATTTTATTTCAATGAACCAACTATAATATGAAATAAAAAATTATTTGAGAGCCCTAATTTTTAAACAAAATTCGAAGGTCCAAGACGAGCATCTGATTCGCCTTGCCTCAGGGCCGCCGTGCATATATTTATTTGGGGTGGAACAATTAGACTTGTATTTATTTTTGCTCGAAAACTTGCATGTATTTAAAGTAGGAGACGTACTTTCCCTCCATCAGTTTTCTAAATTAACAGAACTCAAAATCCATAAAAAGTATAATCAAGGCCTTCTTTGTTATGTATTAAAAAAGTTAAAAAATTAAAAATTTATTATTTTATTTAAGTCATATCATCTTATTTAAATTATATCACCTCTCTACCATATTACTTCAAACCTAATCCAAACCCAACTTATATTTTATGAAAATTTAAAAAATACACTTATTTAAAATATTCCAAACCAGACCTAATCCATGCGACAAATAATTACATGAGAATCAAATGTTAAAAATAAATAAAAAATTTGCACTGAACTTGCTGTGGACGGACTGCATACTTTCTGTCAAAATCTCAGGCCTCGTTTAGGAACCCTTTCTTTTAATCAAAAAGTTACTAAATTAGTCAAAAAGTCAAAAATTTATACCAAAAAGTCAAAGATTCTTTTTTCTCTCTACTTTTTGCACATCTTTTCGTAAAAAGTCAAAAAGTCATCCTAAATATATTAGTTTTTTTTAGCTCATATTTTAGCCAAATAATCAAAAAGTTACTAAATTAACCTGTTCCTAAATGAGGCCTAGTATTATAGTGAGGACAAAAATTGCGGTGAGTTTGTATTATTTGAATCAAGAAAAAAATAAAATAAAATAAAGCAAAAGGAGTTATATCTTTATGGGTTATCTAGTAACTTGCAATTTTAAACTATTTTAAGAAGATGATTATAATTAATTTTTTGATAAAAAATTACTTATAATTAATTTTTTTATGAGAGAAGAAGTGAGTTATAATCTTCTCAAAATAGGCTACACTACACAAAGCACAAGATTCGCCTGATCTTTTCTCCACTGTACACGTGTACGTATGGAAAAGCTTGTTCCTGGTACTAGAAGAATGAATGGAACACATGTCGGTGATTTGGGTAGCAGCCCTTGGACAGAGACTGGCTTTACGTCTTGGAAATTATTCTTGTTTAATGCTTTATGTGAAAAGAATAATGAAATTGTTACGGTGTGTTTGATTGGAGAATTTATGAAAGAATTTAAAAAGAGAAAGAGAAAAGGTGTGTGAAATTATGTAAAATGTAAGCATGTTTTTTTTATATTTCACCTACCTTTTCTATTTTTCTTTTTAAATCCCTCCTCAAATCTCTCAACCAAACACAACATTAAAATATTATTACGATAACTTAATTTTTGGTTTAATTGAAAATAATGATACTTATCAAATGCATTAAATTTTTTGAAAAAAACTTTATGGTACAAAAGATATATTAATTTCAAAGTATTTATTATTAAATTTAACATGCATTTTATAAATTTTAAAATATTTTATAATCTTTTTACATTTTATAATCTTTTAATAGATAAGGTATTTCATAATAGGCTTACTTTTTGTGTTAGTGGAGTTAGATTAGCATAATTCAAACATTCAATATTTGTTTTTTATTAAAAATATATAAAAATAATGTTGTAATTTTAAATATTTTAACATCACCCTTAATTACATTATGTCAAATTGTCAATACTCTTTATCACTCATATTCAAGGTTGGTTTGAAAGTTCCTTTTTTTTTAATAATTTTAAATTTTTTTATAAAAATACTTATAAAAAAATAAATTTACTTTTTGTAATTGATTTTTTGATTATTTTAATTAATTACCAAACATGGCTTCACTTGTTTGTTTCCCCCCAACAATAAAGTTGATTTTTTTTATTAATTTTTTAATTTTTTTACAAAAATATGTATACAAAAATAACTTTACTTTTTGTAATTGATTTTTTTGACTATTCTAATTAAATACCAGGCTTCACTTGTTTATTTCCCCCAACAATATTTATATAAAAATAAATAAATAAACAAGATAGAATCATGGTCTACTAAACTCCCAGACCAGACAGTTGAATGGGTGGTCGGAAGTTGAAGTTTGAAATATAAATAAATATTTGTATAAACCCTCACGTGGGAACGAGAAGCCGAATTTTTATAATTCCAAATTTGTGTTCTCATTTCATTTCTGACTCTTTTTTTAAAAAAATTCCTTTAATATACATATTTTCATTTCTCACTTTTGTCAAAGCTTAGCAGGAATTCTATATATATAATATAGATGCAAACGTCTAATTGAAAGATACAAATTTTTATAACTTTATTCACAGATTTAAACATAAGAAAAATGCGGAAACAGATTATCTTTGTAATTTTTTAATTTTTATGAAACGATGTATAAAAAAATATAGAGAATAATATGACAATTTATAATGACTTTTTGACTAAAAGTAAAAGTTCCCAAACCAAAAGTCAAATAAATTTAAGTCAAGAGTATTTTATTTTATTATTATTTTTTTAATAATGTGTATGTTAACATAAGAAAAATTAAATGGAACTATAATTAATTGAGTGATATATTATAAAAAAGTTGTGAAGGCAAAGTTAGTATCTTGTTTTCCCAACTTTAAAATTTTAAAAAATAAATTACAAGCCAATTGGTTTTCTTTTTAAATCTTTACAAATTCAATTTAGGCAAAGTCATCCAATTAGATGTATAAACTCCAATTCTAAGCCTGTGAACGGAGAATTTTTTTTTTTTTTTTTGATATGTCAATAGAATATTACGTGACATTATCTTTCATTCATTACAAATATGTATATCTCTTATTATTTCTTAAACACCCAACATAAAACGTAGAAAATTCAATTGTCAAAATTAATTACAATAATAAGAAAATATCACATGACATATATCTTATTCACGTACACAAATTATTCTTACAAACAAGACAAATAAGAGAAGAGTCAAATTTTAAACCTCTTGGATAAGAACTTGACCAATTGACTATCTTAATTAATTCTTCAAGAGTTAAGAGTCAATTATTCTCCTCTACTCGCATGAACAATAATATTGTAATAATTTCATATTTCTATTATATTTTAGTTATTATCGTTTTCATTAAATTTGCATTGATAAAGTATAAGTAAATGAGACTCATTAAATTAATATTATATAAATATAATTAATTATTCAAGAGTTAAGAGTCAATTATTCTCGTCTACTCACATGAACAATAGTATTATAATAATTTCATATTTCTATTGTATTTTAGTTATTATTGTATTCATTAAATTTGCATTGATAAAGTATAAGTAAATGAGACTCATTAAATTAATATTATTAAATATATAAAAAAATAAAAAATTCTCACAATAATATAATGGATATTTTTTAGGATTCGTTTGGGATGTGGGTTAATTTTTTGGCTTTTTAAATTTTTGGCTATTTTAGCATGGGGTTAGAAAGTCTCGTTTGAAATAACCTTTTGACTTTTTTTACTTTTGTAAGAAAAAAAATGAAATGATTATAGTTTAGATATGACATTTTGTCTTATTAATTTTTTAGCTTATTTTATCTTTTTGTAACTAAAATAGCCAAAAAATCTAGAGTTTCTGACATGCCAAACGAAGGCTTAATAATAATCAATGTGTTTGGTTTGATTTTTTTGGATTAAGTTTTTTAAAAATTGAGTTTTTTGTTTTTATTATTTTTTTTATTTTAGTGAATATTTTTAAAATTTTAAACATTTTTTTTACTTTTTTAGATACATTTTACTTAGATGTATCTAAAAAATAAAAAAATTGTGAAAAAATATTTTTAAAAATTAATAAATACATAAAAATATAAAAAATATACTGAATTCTCATTTTTTTTTGTATTTTTTTGTATTTAGTGAATTTTTAAAAAAAAATCATAAAAATTATATTTTTATGTGTATTTATGTTAAGTGTGTCTAAAAATTATTTAAAATATTAAAAAAATTCAATAAAAAAATAATAAGAAAATATTTAATTCATTTTTTTAAGTTGTTTTTAGAAAACTAAAAACAAGCAAGCTATTGTTCAAAAACAAATGACCACGTTATATTTTGGGACCAAAAATTCCACACACTGTTCTTTCGACGGTCCAGACCAGAACAAGGACCCACATTGATCGCGGAATAGATAACAGTGGACCCCGCATTGGCTCTTCTCTCTTTCACCAACCGTCCATCTGTCAATCAACATCGAGGAGTTAAGGTCAAACCCGGCCTCCTTTCCTTGCCCATTCTTTAACCAAATGCAGAGTATTCCCTCCCTCCTACAATTAAGGTTGTGATGTGGCCGATTGTTCGGATTGGGAATCGAAAAATGCTTTGGGAGCACTAATTAGTGTTCCCACTAATTAGGTGGCAGTGAGTCTCGTCAGAAATAATGTGATATTTTAGTTTTGGAGTTGTATTTTTTTTTTTTTTTTTTTAATACATTAGTGCTATTAGTGGTGGTATTTTTAATAGGATGAATCATTGTTGTTGGGAATCAAACCGACTAGACAAAAGCTTGGTTTGGAAAGTCGGTTGATTTTTTGATTTTTTAATTATTTTAATTTAGGGTTAAAAATTTGATTTATGAAGGATTTTTTATTTTTTTAATTTTTTTTGTGAAAGAAAAAATATAATAATTATGAATTATATATGATATTTTTTCTTATTGAAACTAAAAAATCTTTTTTTTTTTTTTTTGTTTTTGGGGTACTATTTTAGTACCAAATCCATCCAAACCCACTTCCCAGACAATCTCAAACTACTGATGTGTCGTTTCAAAATAATAATTTCTTTGAGGGATTAAACTTTTTTTTTTGATAATATAATTATTATTTTTCAATAATAATTTTTTTTAAGAATATTAATTATTATAATTATATTTTTGTGTTATTAATAAATTTAAAAGAAAGATAAAATAACAAATTCATATTATTTTATTCTTAATATTTGAAAATAAATTAATATTTTGAGATAATAAAAAATAAAATAAGAGATTAATATTTTAGGATGAAGAGAGTATGTTTATTTTTAATAAAAATATTAAATATGTTTGTATCTATTTTTAATAAAGTTATAAAATTTTTTAAAAAATTATTCGCCATGTGTTTCAAATATATCTTTTAAAAACAATTGAGAAAGATAACGGGGAGGTGATTTTATGAGTGAGTTGTTGCAAATGACAATCACCATGTTTGTTTTTAATTTTTTGAAAATATTTTTTAAAAAATTCTACTTTCTTATTTTTTATATTTTTTTATTTTTACTGAATTTCTTTAATATTTTAAGTAATTTTTTTAAATTTTTAGACATACTTAATATAAATACACTTAAAAAGTATAATTTTAGTGAAAAAAATCTTTAAAAAATTCACTAAATATCAAAAATACAAAATAAATTATTAAAGTTTAGTATATTTTTTATATTTTTATGTATTTATTAATTTTTTAACATATTTTTTCACAAATATTTTACTTTTTAAATACATTTAAGTAAGGTATATCTAAAAAAATATAAAAAAAAAATGCTTAAAATTTTAAAAATATTCACTAAAAATAAAAAAAATGAAAAATAAAAAAAATAATTTTTAAAAAATTGAAACCAAATAAACTGAATAATTTTGAGCAAAAGATGGTGGCTGAAGGAAGTTTTTTCTATCAGCAATGGTTGAAGGAGGTTGTTGAAGACAAAAGCGGGAGGTGAGGGGTAAAAGAGAGAAAGAAATAAATGATTTTTTTAAACAAGGAAAAAAAATCTTTTTTTGTTATAAATTTTATATACTGTTTATAATTTTTAAAAATACAAATAAATATGCAAGGAGGATGCCAGTTAACACTAGACTTCACTTGGAAAGTTGGGTTAATTTTTTGACTTTTTTATTTTTTTAGCCCAAGTTAAAAAGATCGTTTGAATTGACTTTTTTTTAATTTTTTTGAGAGATTATGGTTTGAATATAATTTTTTAATTAATTTTTTAACTTATTTAATTTTTTTGTGATTAATTTAACCAAAAAATCAATCCAATCCAATTACCAAACCACGCCTAAATTATTGATTAATTTATGTTTACTTGAGGATTCTTGACCAATAGAGCCTTTTGTCTCATTCCAAGCACATGTGACTAGGGAGGGACAGAGAGACTTGAGACTGATATTTAAGGTTGGTTTGGAATGTTTTAAAAAAATGTACTTTTTAATTTATTTTTGGATTTGATGTGACGTGTTAGAGAGATGATGTGATTTAAATAAGATGATGTGACTTAAATAAGATAATAATTTTTTAATTTTTTGTATTATTTAAATTATACCAAACTTAACCTTAGAATGATTGAACTTCGGAATACATGCGTGACAAACATGGGTGACTCAATGATATTTATAGTTTGAATAGATTGAAAAAAACAAGTTTGAAAATAATCTATTTTCCTATTTTTTTAATGGTTTTGTCAGATATCCAAACAGGTAATTTACGAGGCAAAAGAAGATAGGCATATTTACATCATGCATGACCTAGCATGGTTGCAAATGTGAAAAATGAAATGAAATAAAATAAATTGACGTGGCAACTGCATCGTTACATCATGCATGACCTAGCATGGTTACATCAAAGAACAGCTGAAGTGAGTGAGTCAATGAAATGAAGACAAAGACAGTTGAACTCTTAGAAAATTAGGAAAATAATTTAGTAAAACAGTGACGAGATGGGACCAAAGAAAATGAGGAGAGCTAGTGAGACTTTTTTTTAGGAAAAATTGTAAATCAAAAAAAAAAAAATACAAAATTATAGAAAAATTTATGACTTCAATTATTGAAGTTTATAAGTTTTATCATTAATTTATAATTATTTTTTGATCCTACAACTGAATTGTAATTTTTTTTTTTTTTTGAAAATTTGAAAAATCTCACATACATTATATCTATATCTATCACCATTGACAATCTTACCTTATTTTTCATTTGTCTCTGTCTGCAAAGGTCTAAGCTTAGGCCCTTCCAAAACTAAAATCTTTCATGAAAGTAAAAAAGAAAAAAAAATGAAATTGACAATCACTAATCAGTGTAAACATCACATCACCGATAATTTCTGTACTGAGACTTTGACATTTTGGGCTCACTTTCAAGTAAGCATGCCCTTTTAAACAGTTATGATTGAGTGCTCTAATAATAGAACTCTAACAAGAGCACTAGTGATATGGCAACTTAAAAAAATAAATAAATAAAAATAAACAAAGGTCAAAATATCAAATCATATATTGAGGCCCACAGATTAGAACTCTTTTAGAGCTCACAATTTAGAGGTCTAAAACATTTTTGCCCTTTTAAATCACTGAGTTGATATATAGGCTATTTGGTAAAATTGTGAAAAAGTATTTATAGTTTATAATTATAAATATAAATTAATTTTCGACTTATAAATTAAATTTTTCCTACGCCACTCAAAGAATAAGTTGATTTTTAACTTATAAAAATTATAAAATGTATTATTAAGCTAAACTAAATACATCAAAATAGCTTAAATTAAGCTGAAAGTTAAAATAAACTAAAATTAAGTTATATTAAACAGGGCCATTATATGGTCATGGGACATTGCTGATCAAAAAAAAAAAAAAAAAAAAAAAAAATATGGTCATGGGACATTGTGAGGTATTGTCACAAAATAATTGTGATTTCCATAGATACCAAAATTGGTTGGTGATCTTCAAATAATGTTTTAAGACCATTAAAAATTCACTCTTATATATAGATTTTGTTTGGCAAAGGTTAAAATTTAATTTTTTAGGTTGAAATTTATAAAAAAAACAAAATAAGTTAAAATAATTTATAAGATAAAATGTCACATCAAATTCATAATTATTTTATTTTTTTCTCACAAACATTACATTTAATTACAAAAAAATTCAATCATGTTCCCAAGCATAAAAATTTTAACCTGCTAAAATAGTCAAAAAATAAAATAACCTACTAAAATAGCTAACTTCTTAAACAAGGCTATAATGAAATTCATCAATTTATATTGATGTTGAAGAAATAATGTAAAAATTAATGATTAATGATTCGTGTGACATAATTATATGGTATCCATGGATATTTAATATTTTTTATAAACCACCGAAAAGTAAACAACCACAGTAAAGCTCTTATTTGTTTACGCTATGGGGCGTTTTGGGAAGGTAATAAAAATTTAATTTTTTAATTTTTTTTATATAAAAAAGTCATAAAAAAATCACAAAAAAATTAGTTTTTTAACACAAAAAGTTAAAAAGTCATAAAAAAGTCAAAAAATTAATTTTTTACTAACTTCTCAAAACACCACTGTATTTTGTTAAGTGATTTAGGGAGAGATTTGGAAAGAAAAAGAAAAAATGTATAAAATTTGGTAAAATATAAGTATATTTTATTTATATTTCATCTACCTTTTCTATTTTTCTTTTCAAATCCATCATCAAATCCCCCAACTAAACATAACATTAGAGTAGCTTTTCAATAATTTTGATTATTATATTATATTTTTATTTTAACAACTTATAATTAATTACTTCAAAAAAGTAAATTACACTAATATTTTCTGAGATTTAAAAAAATGCAATAAATTTTATAAATTTGATATAATTATATTGGACTTTCTTAGAGTTTATTTCACATAACACTTGATCCCATTTTCATCAATAATCAATTACTCATATGAATGAAAAAAAATAATTTTATCATCTCTTTTATACTAAAATTTATATTTTACTTTGTTATTTTTATATTTTCACATCATCTGCATTAGTTTTGGTATTTTAAACTTTACTAAAAATATATATATATACTTACATCAAAATTATAGAACTTATTATATTTTCTAAAAAAATTCAAAGAAAATCAATATAATTTACTCTTTAAAAAAAATGAGATTCATTTTATTGAGATTCACCGTTTTGAAAATATGGTAACGTAAAATTATTATCGTTATATTTTTCTATAGGTTTAATCGTGAATGACGGAAATCAATGTTGACATATTAGGTGCTTCTTTTTCAATGTTTGACAGTTGATACTAATAGGATCTTTAACCAAAATTTTTAAATTTAATATATATATATATATTTTTAAAACTTAGGTAGCAAATAAGCAATGCGTCAATTTGATATGAAAATTCTCTACCCGATATATCAAATTTATTATTTTTTAAATTTGAACTCTTTTATTTTACATAGAAATTCTTTTATTTTAAGAAAAAATGTATGAAATATGAATATGTCAAAATTGACATGAAAAAGTAGGGATGGCTTGTTTAATCCGATCCGTGGGGACTGTCCATACCCTTTCGAATGGGGCAAATTTTATTCGACCCAGCACTTATGTGGGGCGGGGTTAGATTATATTTTAGTCACCCGCAACGGGGATGAGGCAAGGTCGGGTATCACCTCCTCCAATCCAAATTCGACCCGATATAATTAAAAATATTTAAATAAATAATATATATGTATATATATAATATAATTAGATATAAAAAAGTAATACTAAAAGTTTGTAGTTCTGTTTAAATATAAGGATTTTGCTGGGTAGTTCGAAAATTCAGTGCCCCGAATAGCTTGAATGCCTTAAATAACGTCGTTTTGGCACCTTTTTTTTTTTTTTTTTTTTCCCCTTCCCCCTTTTGTTTCTCCCTCAAACGTTGAGAACCAAACCCAAACAAATAGAGAGGCGAGGCGATGTCGAGAGAGATAGAGGAAAAGGAAGAACAAAGAAGGAGGAGAAAGAAGGAAAATGAAGAGAGGGCGTCGGAGATGGCTTCGCCGGCCGAATGGAAAGCCGCGATCTGACCATATCAGAGAAGGAGAAGGAGAAGGAGAAGGAGAAGGAGAAGGGGTAGAAAAAGAAGAAAGAAGGGGTTGTCGGTGGATGTGGTCTTCTCTCTCTCTCTCTCTCTCTCTTCAGTTTTTGATGGATGGAGTGGGTTTGATTTTTCTTAAAAAAATCACAACTCAGATTAGCTATAAAATAAATAAATAAATAAATAAAAAATAGTGCTCTCCCTCTCCCTCAGCACATCGTCCGTACTCTCATCTTTTTCAAGATTTGCACTGTGAACCAAAGCCCCGACGACCGCTAACCAGAGCCTCGGTGAGAAAATCCTTCTTGCTACTGTTTAGTCTTGTTTTTGCTCAAATTGCTGTTGTTTTGGTGTTGTTTTGTTGTTGTTCTTGCTGATGTTTTGCTGTTTTTTTTTTTTTTTTTTTTCTTCTTCTGCTGTTATGCTGTTATTTTGTGCTAAAATTGCTACTTTTTTTTTTTGTGTGTGTGTGTGCTTAATTTGTTGCTAATGGACGATGGTTGCTAGTAGAGAACGACGACGATGCAAATCTTGACGGAGATGAGAGTAAGGAGATAAGAGTGAGGATGATGTAGGGATAGAGAGATAGACAAAGGGAGAGAGGGAGATGAACAAAGGGAGAGAAAGAGAGATGAATAGAGGGAGAGAAGGAGATTCGGGCTATTCAAGCCACAAATAATTTGAGCTACACAACATTATTCTAAATATAAATAAATAATAATCCTAAAAGTCTCATTGTTTATATATATATATGGAAATAAGAGAAATTATTTAGTGTGTTAAGAATTTGAAATGGGGTTGAAAAATTTCACCCGTAGCGGGGTTGGGGTAAGGGTGGGGTTTTTCCGCAGCGGCAGCGGCACGGGCAAGCGATGACAAACCCACCCCAAACCTATCCCATGCCCATCCCAATGAAGGAGTGATGCCATATGCCACATCATTTTTTTGCACACCGGGTGAAGTTGATACTTGATATCAAAATATAGTTATTATAGTGTCACATCATATTTGAAGTATCGGATGGAGGTGCTCTAAAAATATCAAAATTTATTAGATAAATATTTCAGAATTAGAATATAATATGACCTTGACAAGTTAATGAATAAATTTTTTTATGAATAAAAAGTCCATGCACAAAAAAAATAAATAAAAAATAAATTACAAAATCAAACACATATAACAGGTAAAATGAATCCTCCATATAGGTCTCACCCTTTTATTTTATATTTGTGATTGATTTCAGAGGTGAAAAAAATTATGTTCTCTTAATATAATTATTTGCAACAGCTAAAAAATATGGGATGATGGTTACTTCAAAACTTTGTTTGGTTCTAAAATTTGTCAAGTGAAAGAAAAAATTAATAGAAAAAAGAAAGGAAAAAAAAAAGGTGAGAAGTTAAATTCTTTGTTCTTGTTTGGTTGGGGCTAAGAAAATGTCTAGACATTTCCCAGAAAAAGAAATATATATATATATATATTCATGTTTCTTTCCATTAACTTTAACTAGGTCCAAACATAGCATAAGGCTTCTGACGAAAGACAAATACTTGTCCTTAGCAACCAAAGAAAAAATTATGCAGGTGGTAGCTACATTAGATATGCTCTTAACAAAAGTAGCTAGGCATGGATTGTGGTCCATGTTGCTGTAAGAGTATTAATTATTATTTATTATTATTCAAATCCATGTTGCTATTAAGAGTTTTATTATTATTATTCTTCTTTTAAAAAGTGCCACGCGAAGACTTTTTTGAAGGCCACCCATCATAATACTATTATCATTTAAGCACGTTTAATTTAAAATTTTGATGGCATCTAATATATTAGTGCTGGTGTGATCGTCCCAACCAACATGAAATTGGAAACTTTGATGTTGTATTTAGTTGAGAGATTTGGAGAGGAATTCAAAAAGAGAAAGAGAAAAATTGTGTGAAACTAAGTAAAATATAAGTATATTTTATTTATATTTTACTAAATTTTTCTTTTTCCCTTTCTAAATCTCTCCTCAAATTCTCCAACTAAATATAGCTGAGTGAATTCATTAATCTAACCTTCCTCATTTGAAAAATATGATATCAGCAAACATCATTGGACACAGAAGCTGGGCTGCATTGTGAGCATTCAGGCCCAAGACACAAGAGCTCTAGAGTAGAGATGGCCAGAAAATAAAATAAAGGGTATGTTTGGGGCATTCTATTTGAACCCAAAAAATATCTTAGTATGTCCAATTTAAATTTATAAATTTTAATTCCTATTATATCTTAATGTGAATTTACTAATAAGGGCAATCCCTATTAAACCCTAAAATAAATTTTTTTTTCTCCCCATGGTACACCCTAATCAATTATTCCTATTCAAATCTCTATATCTTCTCCCCTAAGAGATCAAAGTTAGTTTGTTTTCTTTTTCGTCTTCTTCTTTCTCACTCGAAAACTCCAATCTACCTTACCAAAACTCACCATTAACATTAACATCATTGTTTTTTTATTAATTTGAAACCCTAAACCCTAGAAGAAAGTTTGAACAATCAAACAATTGAAGAAAATAAGTTTTGAAACCCCAAGTTTTGAAATCCTAATCTACCATTGTTTGATTGTTCAAACTTTGTTCTAGGGTTTAGGGTTTCAAAATAATAAAAAAACAATGATGTTAATAATAATGGTGAGTTTTGGTAAGGTAGATTAGAGTTTTGGAGTGAGAAAGAAGAAGAAGAAGAAGACAAACTAACTTTGATCTCTTGGGGAAGAAGATGTAGAGATTTGAATAAGAATAATGAATTAGGGTGTACATGAGAAAAAAAAAATATTTTAGGGTTTAATATGGATTGTCCTTATTAATAAATTCATATTAAGATATAATAAAAATTAAAATTTATAAATTTAAATTGAGCGTACTAAAATATTTTTTGGGTTCAAATAGAATGCCCCCGTATGTTTGTGTCTATGGACTTTAGAGTAACGCTTGGGCCCATATAGCTTTTCCTAGCTTCGGCTTATTAACCTCTCACTTTGTCCAATAAAAGGGCCTATTTTTCGGAAGTTGGGCCTGTTGGCTATTGGAATAGATAGATTTTCCCAGAAATGCCCTATTAATTTCTTCAACAGAAATAAATAATGAATTTAACTATTTTTCAATTTTTTTTTTGAAAAACTAGAAACTAATTTGAGAAAAAAAATATCAAAAATATATTTTTTAAATTTTTAAAAATTATTTATGTCACCAAAAAAAAAAAAAAAAAGAAGATTAAATTATATAAAAATGAAAATGATAAGTGTACGGGAAAGAAATACACCTTCTCGTATAATCCTGTTGACCAAGTCTTCGTTCCTCTGTACGATGTCGTTCCACCACCTGAAAATATCAACGTGAGCTAGCCGGCGGGTGCGTGCCGGAAACCTCTCCGATGCCTAAGTCAGTAAGCAAGACAAATAGGCAAAAGCTCTGTATATCCAGGGAGCAAAATTGTGTTACCTCTCCAAAGGTGATATTGGTGAGCTTTATATAGGTTTCGCGTGGCACAGTCCTGGTAGGACTCTAACTTCTCCATGCGAAGAGTCCTCCTAGGATTCTTATTCCTCCATGTGTAGAGTCCTTCTAGAATTCATATTCTTGGAAGATAATGCTTATCCTCCAACACCCTCCTCACTGCATAAGCCAAGTGAGATGGCTCCCTAAAGGCCGAACTCCCTTATAACCGAAGTAACCCCTAGTCCGGTCTTTGCTTTTACCTCTCTTACCTCGGTTTCCCATGCCGTAACCGAGCTAACCATAAGAGAGCCCAACCGGACTAGGGCGTGACCCAACCGGACTAACGAGTCTGAACCGGTGTCAGAACACGACCGGCTTAGCATACAAGAACCGGTATGCCTTTTCGACCGGTCTACCATCCTGGACATTGCCACGACCGAGCTACGGATGCTCATTCGGCAACCGAACTACTCCATACTTCTCCTTTCTTACTGGGAATCTCCCACTCTTGAGCTGACCTTGGCCCAACACCTAGCTCGGCCCAACACCTAGCTCGGCCCAATAATGAATATAAATTACCCTCTCAATTGCCCCTTAATTCCATCTGCGAAGCATGATAGGGATTACCCATGTAACAACCGAGATAGAGTTCTAACATCTCCAGCCGAGCTAAAACCTTTCGAGCCTTTCCAACCGAGCTAACAACTGCTTAGCCTCCCCAGCCGAACTGAGACCTTTTAGCTTTCCCAACCGAGCTAACAACTGCTTAGCCTCTCCAGCCGAACTGAGACCTTTTAGCTTTCCCAACCGAGCTGGGTCAGATCACAGACGTCCGGTCAAGACGCTCTTCACTCTTCGAAATCAATCGCTCAAGATTCCATGACACGTGGCAACCCCTGATTGGATCTCTACAGCTGTCGCGCCGTCCTCGTGTTTCGTAATATTTGAACACTTCCCTCCAAAAACAACTTTTACACAAAACCAACCCTTCCACTGCTATTCCTACTCTGCACTGTTCATTTTCACTCTCCTCAGCTTTCTTGCTCTCTTTGTGTTCTTCGTACTCCTGCACCCGTGCTCGTGTTGTTGCTGCCTCCGCCTCCATCTCACTCTTCTTCCTCTTGGTAAGAGCACGAACCTACTTTCATCTACCTGTTTTTTGCTTCCGTTTGATTCACAGTAGTATGTTTCTGTGTGTTTTCACAAAACACTTTGCAGGCTATGTTTCTGAAAAGAACTTCACACAAATACTATGAACTTTATGAACTGCTGGTAGAACAATCATTTGATCCATAAAAATGCATCCAACCGAACTAGGAACTGCTTTGTCTTTGTCTAGGTGAACTAGAACCGTGCTAGTACTTGTAGATAACAAGAGTTTTAATGAGAAAGCATCCGATTCACCTTAGTGAAATTAAAACTGACTTGAGATAGGTATTTCGCCTGCATCGAGCTAGGCCTCTCGACCGAGCTAAGCCTCAGGGCTAAGCCATCCTTTGAGTTTCTAAACCGAACTCGTAAAGATGCCCTCGAGGCCTAACCGTGGTAAGAAAAACTATAGGTGAAACCGAGATAACCACAAACCTTTTTTCGCGAGATAACGAGAACCTTTCACAAGCCGATGTAGATAGCTCAAGACCTCAGAGCCAAGTAAAACCAACCTTTTCTTGCTTTATTTTTGTAGCACGGTCTTTGATCTGCTTGACACTTGCTTTTTCAACTGCGGACTTAGGGTCGTCCGGGCACTCCTCTGTGCGTCGCCCAACTGCATTGAGCACGCTCCTTCAACCGAGATAAATTATTTCATAACTTATAAAATAAATGGGAAATGAGACACTTGGTAGAAACCCCAGGCGGCCTAGCCGATTTCCGAGAACAGTACAACATTCCAGCCGATGTAAATCTAGAACTAGCCGAACAAGGAGTTGATCCATGGGACGAAGAGGGCTTTGTCCCATTTACCCTCCAATCCATAGTAGAAACCGGACTCAAATTCGATCCGACCACTAATATATTTAATTCCTTAGGCAAACCAGACTTTGCCCAACTCAACTATCCACCAGTACATACCGAATTATAATGGGCATAGATGCTCTAAACCAACAAACCGGTCTGAACCTAGGTCTGGCCGAGATACTACATCAATATTCAATAGGATCCAAAAACCAAGGTTGGTGCTACTATTTGAGAGTGCGCCGAGGTAAAGAAAAGATAATAAAGCACACACCGGATAAAGACGTTAATGATGACGACTTCTTCTGGGTTTCGGGCAATTTTGAAGACCTCGAAGCCCACATCCTAGGCCAAAGAATAAACTGGAAGAAAGGAGAGCCCGGTATTCATACTTCGGTTGCATTCTTTACCATTGTTCATTTCGGTCTTCCCTTCTCTAACCGAACTAACACTTCATCTATTTTTTGCAGATAAGTCCCACCTCATCTTCAACTACAACCACCCCAACATCTCAGTACTCAAGGCCGCATTCCGGGTGAAAGAAAGGAGTTGGGCAAAACTTCTTGACTTCGAGCCGACCTACAGATACTCCGGTCGACGAAAAGCAAGAGTAACCGATTTTCTCCTCGAAGACCCACCAGAACCGGACCCAACTTTGCCCGAAATCGTCCTTGTGCGACTAACCCCAGAACAAGAGATGGCGAAGAAAAACAGACTGAGGGCCATGCTCACCGAAACAAGCCCAACCGAGGTACCACAGGCCGGCCAATCAACCCAGGCCGTGGTGGCTCTTCCATCGCAGTTACCTTCGCCTCACGAAAAAGCGTGCGGTGATCAAACCGGGCCACAACTTGTTGACGAAGATGAGAATGTTCTGCCACCCAACCCACCAGCAGTTACTCAACCGGACCCCAAAGGAATCATCCAACGATGCGAGACCCCACAAGGCTCCCTAGTCTTCCACGATCGAAGAGCTATCAACGAGGGTGACTCGTCGTCGTAGAAGGACCACCTTCGGCCTTCAACTTGGCGGAGGTGTGTGCCTTCCAAAAGACATGGAGCACCACCAAAAGAAGCTCAACACCGAGATCAAGTCACTTCGGTCTGCTTCGAAGTCAATGATCGTGGTAAGCAATACTGGCCTTTCTGTTTCCAAAATTTGTACGACTTCCATTTCGGTCAACAACTAAAAAATTTACCATATTTTGCGCAGGCTCTTCAGAAAACCACACTTGCACACCGGCAGGTGATGGAACTCAAAGCGCCAGGCCATGCCATGAGACGCCGGTACAAATCCACCGAACTAACACAGGCCCAGAACAAGGCGGCCGAACTGGAGGCCGAGGTAGCCCGTCTAACCGGACTGGTTACCTCGGCTGAAAGTGACAAACAAAAGGCTGTCACCGAGGTGAAAGATTACTACCTCTGGGAGATGGCCCAGCAACAAACCAAAAAAGACGCCGAAATAGACCTGCTGAAGGCCGAAGTAAAAAAGGCCAGAAAGGAAGGTTTCAAGAAGGCTGAAGATGCCTACGGTCTTCAATGTGGCGCAGCAAAGGACCTTTTCTTCAAGTGCGGTTGGCGGAGTGCGTAGAAGCTCGGTTGCACTCGACACCGACGCGTTAACGCTCCACCGTACGCCATTCCGGCTTCTCTCAAGCAATATGCAGACGATCTTCAAAAGGCGTTCCTGGAAGGGTCTGGAGACGAAGAAGAAGATGAGGATGATGACGATGATGATGATGATGAGGGGGAGCCATCTCTGACTCCGGTCGCCACCGATCAACAAAACAATCAAGCAGCTCGGTCGGAGCCAACAGTGGATTTAACCAACGAGATACCAGCTGACACCACTGTCCAAACCGGGCTCCTTCCTCAAGCCGGTCTCCAAGCAGCTGCTGAAACCGAGCTTGATGCCGAACTTGATGCACTCCTTGGATGATTGTTTTTTGTGTTTTTTCCTTTCTTGTACTTCGGTTTTTGATGCCTGTAACCGGGCTGTGGCCCCTCAATTGTACTTCCATTTGTCGTCAATGAAATGTTGTGAACTTTCATTCCGGTTGTGTACTTGCCTGCTTGTATGTTTGCTTTTCCATGAACTTGATTACACAACTGTGATCTCGGTTGACTATATAACTCACTAGCCAACCACTCTTCAGCCGATGTAATTTACTTCGGTTGAAGAGTACAAAGAGTTGGTTTAATCCAGCCAACCACTCTTCAGCCGGTGTAACTTACTTCGGCTGAAGAGTACAAAGAGTTGGTTTAATCCAGCCAACCACTCTTCAGCCGATATAACTTACTTCGGCTGAAGAGTACAAGGAGTTGGTTTAATCCAGCCAACCACTCTTCAGCCGATATAACTTACTTCGGCTGAAGAGTACAAGGAGTTGGTTTAATCCAGCCAACCACTCTTCAGCCGATATAACTTACTTCGGCTGAAGAGTACAGAGTGTTGGGCTAATCCAGCCAACTACTCTTTTAGCCATTCCCATACTTTGGCTAAGTGTTGGTTTAATCCAGCCAACCATTCTTCAGCCATCCCCATACTTCGGCTAAAGAGTAACAAGAGTTGGTTTAATCCGGCCAACCTTTAAGTTAGTTTTTCCAGCCAACTTAAAATAGAGTGTTTGGTTATTCCAACCAAACGTCCTGCAGCCTGGATCCTGACCCTGGGCTTAGGAGGGTTAATAGTTGGTTATTTCGGCCAACTATGTTTACAATGCTACTAATTTGCTAAAGCTACTTTCTACGGAAAACAAATATACATAAAAGAATCGACTTGTTTTATTGAGAAAGTAGAAAATTACACATACTCAAAAAAGAAAAAAGCTAAAAGTGAAATAACTTGAGGTTGGCAGTATTCCATGGCCTAGGAATTGCTTTGCCGTCCTTATCTTCTAAGTGGTATGCCCCTTTGCCTGCTAGTCCGACCACTTTGTAAGGACCTTCCCAGTTGGGCCCTAACTTGCCATCTCCTGGGACCAATGTGTTGCCCATAACTTTGCGAAGTACCCAATCGCCGACCTTGAACTGTCTTGGGTGTACTGTTTTGTTGTATTTCTTGGACAACTCTTCTTTGGTAGGCGATGTGAATCAATGCCTTTTCTCTTCTTTCTTCCGCGAGGTCCAGTTCTAATGCAATTGCTTCCCCATTTAGGTCTGGATCAAAGTTTTCGCTCCGAATTGTAGGAAGACCAACTTCTAAGGGGATGACCGCTTCCATGCCATATGCTAAGGAGAATGGTGTTTCTCCTGTTGATCGTCGAGGTGTGGTGCGGTAAGCCCATAAAACATGTGGGAGCTCTTCGGCCCACTTGCCTTTGGCTTTCTCCAACCTTTTCTTCAGTCCATCCAAGACTACCTTGTTCGAAGCTTCTGCTTGTCCATTTGCTTGGGGGTATGCCGATGTGGAGTTGTAGAATTCTATCTTGTATTCCTCACAAAAGCTTCTGAATATTCTGCCATCAAACTGAGTGCCGTTATCTGAAATCAGCGCTTTTGGTATGCCAAAGCGAGTAATGATGTTCTGCCAAACAAACTTCTTCACATCTTTCTCCTTGATTGACGCCAAGGCTTCTGCTTCCACCCACTTTGTGAAGTAGTCTGTCGCTGCAAGAAAGAATTTCCTGTTGCCTGGTGTTGTTGGGAGTGGTCCCACTATGTCCAAGCCCCACATTGCGAAAGGCCATGGGCTAGTGAGAGGTAGGAGTTCTCTTGCAGGTTGGTGTATCTGATGCGCAAACTTCTGACACTTTTCGCATTTTTTGACATACTTCTCCGAATCCGCTTGCATGTAGGGCCACCAATATCCTTGTGAAATAGCTCGGTATGCCAATGACCTTCCTCCTTGATGGCTGCCACAAACCCCTTCGTGTATTTCAAACAGGAATGCTTCTTCCTTGCTGGGGTGAACACACTTTAAGTAAGGTCCTGAAAACGACTTCTTGTATAATGCTAAGGATGGAGAGAGCCAAAATCGTTGCGACTTGGCTCTTATTCTGTTGGCTTCTTTCTTATCTTCTGGTAGAGTGCCGTCTTTCAGGAACAGTATGATGGGATCCATCCAAGAAGGACCTAACTCCGCACAACATACTTCTCCGACACGGGTCTTCAATGCTTGGTGCAGGCGGATAGTCGATCAATAAAGGATGTGGGATGGAGGTATTCGCCATCGAGGCGGCTTCGCAGTTCGCTCTGCTCTTTGTTCTCCTCCCTGCCAATCTGTTCTATCCTGACGACTTCAAACTTCTTGATCTCTGTCCTGACTAAGTCTTGGTACTTAGCCATTCTGTCATCCTTTGCTTCATACTCGCCAGAAATTTGATTCACCACCAATTGTGAGTCGCTGTAAACCATTAGTTCGGTGGCCTTCATGTAGGCCGCTGACTTGAGTCCTGCTAGAAGCGCTTCGTACTCTGCTTCATTGTTTGATGCTGGGAAGCCAAGGTTGATCGCTTGTTCCACCACTAGGCCGTCTGGAGAGATGAGGACTATGCCAAGTCCTGCGCCATGTCGGTTGGATGCCCCATCCACAAAGAGCTTCCACATCTCCCCAACAAACAACTTCCAGTATGTGGAGGGATCAGATGATGCCTTGGGGTCTTCCAGGTTGCTAATGTCTTCTTCAGAGTCCAAAGTTGCAGTCTGCCCCTTGTCTTCTGATGGGCTCAAGTCCTCAGTTGTTGGCGATTTTTGACCTGGTGTAGCAAGGTCTGCTTTCTCTTTGCCTTCTCTACTCTGGTCTACTTTGGGCTCTGGCTGAGTAGCCAGTACTTGGGGTTGCGCTATTCCGGCGTCAAACTCCATCCCTAGTCTGGTTGTGTCAGTCAGGTCGATTGGACAGACTTGGTGGCTTCCAGGAGTGAACTCTGCGACGAAGTCTGCCAAAGATTGGGCCTTTACTGCGGTTCTGGGTTGGAACTTTACATCATATTGTCCCAACTCCACTGCCCACTTCAAAATCCGCCCAGAAAAGTTCGCTCTCTCAAACAAAGCTTTTAGTGGAAAGGCTGTGAGGATGACAATGGTGTGGGCGTGAAAGTAGTGTGCCAACTTCCTGGAGGCCATCATTAAGGCCAGTGCTAACTTCTCTAGAGGCAAGTACCTTGTTTCGGCTCCCAGCAATGTCTTGCTGACATAGAAGATAGGCAGGTGTTGGATTCCTTCTGCTCGAACCAACACTGCACTCACTGCGTGCTGAGAGACTGCCAAATAGAGGAAGAGTTCTTCCCCAGGTATGGGGGTAACGAGTAATGGTGGAGAAGACATGTACTCCTTCGAGGTGGCGAGCTTTGTCGCATTCTTCGCCCCACTCAAACTTAGCTTTTAGTGACCGAAAGAATGGGCGAATCTGTCTCAAGACCTACCGATGAATCGGTTAAGTCTTGCCGCCATGCGGTGAGATCTTCACTTCTTTCATCGAGTTAGGTCTCTAGCTCTTGAATTGCTTTGATCCGAGAAGGATCTCGCTTATACCTCGATTGGTCACCAAGAAGCCTAAGAATTTGCTCGATCCCACTCCGAAGCACATTTCGACGTTAATAGGCGTAACTTATGCTTTTCAGATCTCGAACATCTCGCTTAGGTCCTTGAGATGGTCACTCTCACTCTTGCTTTTGACCACCATGTTGTCAATGTAAGCCTCCATTGGTCTGCCTAGCAATGGCTCAAACATCTTGGTGACCATTCTCTGAAACGTCGCCCCTGCATTCTTCAGGCCCAAGGGCATGACCTTGTAACAATATAGTCCTCTTGGAGTGGTAAAGGACGCATTTCGATCTGTTCGTGCATGGCTATCTCGATGGTAGCCTCAGATGCGTCTGAAGCTGCTTTAAGCGTCTGTTGTCGGTCAGTCCACCAATTGATCTATCTCTGGCAGGAAACCGCTTTTTCGACATGCTTTGTTGACAGTTTATAGTCGACGCAGACGCCACTTCCCATTCTTTTGGGCACTACTCGTGTTAGAGATCCACCTGGGGTAGTGCACCTCTCTAATCGCCCCTGCTTCTAACAAGTTACCCACCTCTTCTGCCACTATCTCGGCGTGGTGGAGTGCCGATCTGCGCGTGCGTTGGATGACCGGTCTAGCAGAAGGGTGGACATTGAGTTGATGGCAAATGAAGTTGGGATCAATGCCTGGCATGTCGTATGGGGTCCAGGCAAACACTTCGATGTTGGAGGTCAGAAATTCCAAGACTTCCAATCTCTCAGTGCTGGACAACGACGATCCAAGTAGGAAGAACTTTTCCGGGTTCTTCTCATCTATTTTGACTTCTACCAAGTCCTCCACTGCTTTTTGATCAGCCGCTTTGCCAACGTCCGCGAATAGTTCATTATTCTCCGGTTCTTCAACCGAATGAACATATCCTTTGGTAGCGCGGCTACCATTTGTTGCGACGAAGCACTGCTTGGACATTATCTGGTCCCCATATACCTCTTCTATTACTCCAGTGTCGTTGGGGAACCTCATCACTTGGTGGTAGGAGGATGCCACCGAGCGCATGGCATGCAGCCATGTTCTGCCTAAGATGATGTTGTAGGTGGAGGGGACCTTCAGCACCCAGAACTCTACTTGCTTCGTTACACTTCCCGCTCTGACTGGAAGGATGATTTTGCCGACTGGCCACTCCGGCATAGAGTTGAATCCAATCAAAGGGGATACGGCTGGGGCCAAGTCTTTATCTTGCAGCTTTAGTTGCTTGAAGGTTTCATAGTACATGATTTCGCACGAGCTACCTTGGTCAATCAGAATCCGCTTGACGTCAAAATCCTTGACTCGGAGAGTGACGACCAAGGCATCGTTGTGTGGGCAATATATTCTGTCCAAGTCTTTATCCGAAAAGGACATGATGTTTGTGGCTTCTGTCCTCTCCCTTTGACGATCGGGTTGGGCACTTAGCACCTCTCTCAAGTGTTTCGCTTTTTGATTGAACCTCTGAGCTCGCATACTCGCTCTGGTTCAAAGACTCCATGGATTACATTGGTGGTGCCTTGTGGCGGGGAGTGGTTCGGCATTCCATTGTGGAGGTTTTGGTCTTGTGGGGGTGGCTTCGCCCCTCCTTCTATGTTTTTGTCCAAGTGGCCTGTCGCCACCAATTCTTCCAGATGTTGCCTCAATCGCAGCGATTTCGATTCGGTGCCCCTTTTCCTTGTGGAAGGTGCACCTGGATCTGTCATCATAATCCTTCTGGGCCTCGCCTAACTTGGCAGGCCACTTGACGAAAGGCTCGTCTTGAATCTCACTGAGTATACGGTAGATCGGTTTCTTGAACACTGTGGTTATGGCAGTTCGGACTCTCAACCATCTCTTGTCTTGGTCTTCGTCATTGTCTCGTCTGCCCTGTCTGTTTTGGTTTCGGCGACCTACCGTATTGACCTTTGCTGAGGTCTTCTTCTCTGGTGTTGCGATCGCACCAGTTTTTGCTTTGGCACGAGCGCCATCCTCTTCCACCCTGATGTGCTGATGCACTCTCTCCATCAGGGCCTCCATGGTGAGTGGCGGAGTCATGGTGATAGAGTCCTCACCGTTCTCGACCGGAAGGCCTCTTTGTATCTTGCGAATGGCGAGGTTGGTTAGGCTCCAACTGCTGAATGTCTCCCGAGCGATCGTTGTATGCGACCTCAAAGTCTCCTTGTCGCCCATGTCGATGGAGAGTAATCGGTCGATCTCCACCGGTCTTTGTGTTCGATTCAACCGTGTTACAAATGCCTTCGCCAATTGCGCCAGGAGGCTATGCCGCCTCGAAGCTTCTCAAACCAAGTTAGGCCTAGGTCGCCGAGGCTTGAGGAATAGGATACACATCAACGCCTCATTCCGCCGATATCTGACCATAACTTTGGCGAAAGTGGCTCAAGTGGGTGTAAGGGTCTGTCTTTCCTTCATACGTCGTGAATTTGGGTTGCGAAGTGACGGAAGGGCGCGTTCTCAATCTCTCGGGACGAATGGTGAGGTCTGCGGCCTTTGCCAATGCCTTATCCGCCGGTCAGATGCCAAGTGCGGTCTTGGCATTCCAACCTCGACGCTTCCATGCGTCCGAGGAGCCAATCGGCTAGAAGCGGGAACCTGTGGGGATCGCGCGCGTCTGGCGTCCTCCTTCCATCGTGCCTTTTCTTCCAACATGGACCTTAGGTCGGACGACCTAGGTAATTCGGTCTGTCGACCTCGTATGATGCGTATGTGAGGGCCAATAGGTACTCGGTGTATGACCTCTCGGGCCCTCGTCTGGAGTGCCGAGTCCTGGAAGATACGGATCGCGTGTCGCCTGTCCTCAGGCTTCTGTCCTCTGGTTGAGAGGGTGTAGAATTCCTACCACGCCCTTCTGAGTGGCGAGGGGGCGTCTTATTATCACGCCCCTCTCCTGTCGCCACTTCTTTTCCTCTCATCTGGCGCTTCAGAGACTCCATGTCCGCCGCCATCTTACGGATCAGTTCGTCTTGCTCTCGGACGCGATCCTCCAGAATTTGAGGATCAACTCTGCGCCTTTGTCTTTCTGGGCTTTGCGAACAAGAGGGATGAGGGCTGCCATTCCTCCTTCGTCCCTTCGCATCCCTCATGGAATTCTGCTTTTGTGGCTCCAGGCTCGCCATGGGAGGGACCAAAGGTAGGCCTTCGCGCCTTGCCCCTCCTTCTGGAGTTAGTCCGTCAATGGCAGACTGTGGCAGTTCTTCGTTGTTTGCCATTGATGTTCAAGAGAAAGCTTGATCAAGAGGTTGTTCTTGTCTGTTTTTCCCACAGACGGCGCTAATTGTACGGGAAAGAAATACACCTTCTCGTATAATCCTGTTGACCAAGTCTTCGTTCCTCTGTACGATGTCGTTCCACCACCTGAAAATATCAACGTGAGCTAGCCGGCGGGTGCGTGCCGGAAACCTCTCCGATGCCTAAGTCAGTAAGCAAGACAAATAGGCAAAAGCTCTGTATATCCAGGGAGCAAAATTGTGTTACCTCTCCAAAGGTGATATTGGTGAGCTTTATATAGGTTTCGCGTGGCACAGTCCTGGTAGGACTCTAACTTCTCCATGCGAAGAGTCCTCCTAGGATTCTTATTCCTCCATGTGTAGAGTCCTTCTAGAATTCATATTCTTGGAAGATAATGCTTATCCTCCAACACCTCCTCATCGCATAAGCCAAGTGAGATGGCTCCTAAAGGTAGAACTCCTTATAATCAAGTAACCCCTAGTCCGCTTTGCTTTTACCTCTCTTACCTCGGTTTCCCATGCCAGAATCGAGCTAACCATAAGAGAGCCCAACCGACTAGGCGTGACCCAACCGACTAACGAGTCTGAACCGGTGTCGAACACGACGCTTAGCATACAAGAACCCAGATGCCTTTTTCGACGGTCTACCATCCTGGACATTGCCACGACCGAGCTACGGATGCTCATTCGGCAACCGAACTACTCCATACTTCTCCTTTCTTACTGGGAATCTCCCACTCTTGAGCTGACCTTGGCCCAACACCTAGCTCGGCCCAACACCTAGCTCGGCCCAATAATGAATATAAATCACCCTCTCAATAAGTACTTTTGATTTTTTCATTTTTTTTAAAGAAACTTACTTTTTTTAAAAATAAAAATAAAAAAAATCTAAAACAAGTTTATGAAAACTGAGCAAACATGGCCGATACCTTTGAGAGAGAGAGAGAGATGATTGATTTCATCTTTTGGTAATAAAACACGACCTGTCCAAAATAAGAGATAAGAGTTTCTTAGCATCCATGAACCAACAAGGTGGTACTTCCATTTTTTTTTTTTTTTTTCTCTATTTTTTGCCCTTTTAATTACAAGTGCACCACGTGCATCAACTTTTGACTCACGTGCATCTACTGGCATGGCCCACGAACCTTCCTTGAGAAACATGAAGTAGGAGTAGAGAGCATAGAGCAGGAATCTTTGTCTCCAAGTTAAAATACAAGGAATTTTAATGCATGGTATGCTGCTGTTTGTTGGGGTATTGATACTTTTGTCCCATCACTTTTCTCTTATAACACCAATCATGAGTATTCTGTAATTTTGAAAATGTGATATTAACAAATTTTATTATAAGTTACTTAAAAGAATTTTTTGTTAATGTGTACATATTACGTAATTTAAATAGATTCTACATTCCACATAAAAATAAGTGTAAAAAATATTTTTTTTTTAAATGTACTTATAACATCCCCTATGAATCATTCACTTTCTAATGTCTACCCAAGCCATTCAAATTTTTTTTATTATTTTTTTAAATGTGTTACAATTATATAGTTATCAACACCAAATTAATTTTCTTTTACATAAATTATTTATTTAGTTAATAGCACTAAAAAATAACAAATTCATATCACCAATGATGCAAAATAATCCCATAGCCCTTCAAATATATCTTCTTTGTTAGGTGTTTGTAATTGATAATCCTATTTGATAAAAAAAATTTCAGCTGTAATTTTATTTACTCTTTTGTTTCAGTAAGACTATATGTGTTTAGGTGCGAATCCAACCCAAATTGTGCTTATGCAGAAGAGTTTGTGATCTTGATCCTTTTATGTTTATCACTTCGTTGACTATATACGGGGATCGAGTTGTTCAGTCAGCTTGTAGAGGTCCAAGGGACAACGCCCTCGAAGCAAAAAGCAAAAATACAGTTGAAATTGTTTAATCGCTCAAGCGGTCATTTGTGCACTCGAGCGGAAAAAATGATCATCCAATATTTTTGCAAAGTTTCTAAACTTCTAGAAAGCAACTTTTACCGCTTGAGCAGTGAATGTTGCGCTCGAATGGTCAACTTATATGTTTGTACCGCCTTTACTCACACTGCTTGAGCGGTAAAGTGTGTGCTTGAGCGATCTTCGTAATCCAATTTATTATGAAGTGCGCTGTTTGTTCATTTTAATGGTGAATGTTGCGTTTGAGCGGTTAGTCTCTATGTTTGCACCGCCTTTACTCACATCACTCGAACGATAAAATGTGCGCTTGAGCGGTCTTTGCGATCTAGTTTACTATAAAGTGCGATGTTTGCTCATTTCAGGATTTGAGCAGTCCAGATTTTCAAAGAGGAAGAAAAAACAAAATGTTTTATATTAGAGGGTATTTTATGAGTGTTTCCTTAATGTTATGGACCCGTGAACTCTATATCAACATCATCAAGGGGTTTGTTTGTTTTCTTTTATTCACAAAAAAGAGAGTTGTTCTTTAGTAGGGTCTGGGAAATTTGAGGCTGAAATTTTGGTAGATTTTAGAGTAACTCATTGTCATAGATTTGACATCAACGTTGTGGATTCATCGATGAGCAAGACAATTTCGAGGTGAAAACGGTAGTAGAAGAGGTACATCGAGGTCGGTTCAATTCAGGCATATATTCGTTAGGTAATTGAGGGTACATATGTGTAATTCCTTTTTGTCTTTTTAATGAATTATTTTGTGGTTTTGGCTCATGATTTTTTTTATCACAATTGGATGTACTCAAATTGTGATATTTTCATATTAAATCGTTGTGTCAATTTGTCTTTAATTATTTGATTGAGATTTTTATTTATTATTTAAAAATTAAAATATAATCATAAATCAATATATCGAAAATTTTAATCTTTTTCACTCTTAATTCAACTGAATAAAAGTCCCATCTTTTTGTGAATACTCTTTGATCTCCCCATTACAACCATTACTATGCATGTGTTAAGCGAAAATTGCTAAGATAACCTCACATGTTTGACATTGCAACTCTCTCAAAATGACCAATTTAACCTCCACCAGATTTGTCCTTTCATATATATTATTTCATTAATTTATTTTTTATTTTTTGTTTTTGAACTTAGT
This sequence comes from Camellia lanceoleosa, assembly GCA_025200525.1. Classification (NCBI taxonomy): domain Eukaryota; kingdom Viridiplantae; phylum Streptophyta; class Magnoliopsida; order Ericales; family Theaceae; genus Camellia; species Camellia lanceoleosa. The sequence continues at coordinate 170,669,527 of CM045764.1, forward strand.
CATGGCCTCCACCATGTCCGCAGGAGGCACACGTCTTAACTACCCATATGGGCCAGATCCCCTGTACAATGAGTTGTCAATAGTACTAACATATACATAACAGAATTTTTAGATTTTGTCTCACACATTTTCCGTGAATCTGTGATTGTGGTTCAAGCGTACGATATCTAAAGCTGTGAACCAAACCTTGGGATTACGTATCTAATTTAATTAATTGTTCAAAATATCTTATAATATGTCCATGCATGTGAAACCTATCGTACGTTAATGGTGAAGTTTAACTATTTTCTCATATTAAAAATTTAGTCAACATTGGGTTCATCTAGAGTAATTCATCCCTACATAAAAAGACACAATGAAACAAATTATAAGGTTATATTTTTATGATTAGCCAAAACTAAAAGAAAGAAAAAGCATTGATGTAAGGGTGAGGTACCAATCAAATTCAATGTTCTTCATTCACACAGACTAAGCACTTAGTTATTTCTTAAAAATGATATTCAACAATCTTTATTCATGCTGCAACTATTTATTAGACGGACTATTTTGCATATATTTTTAAAGAGGCACAATACGGATCTAACAGTCATTATATTTATATATATTTTCCTAAAATAGTAGTTCTAGCATTTAGATAATTATTTGTAAATAATGGTTGCATTTATTTCCTTCCCAAATAATATACACAATAGCAACAAGTAAACAACATAGTATCATGTCCAGGGCGGAGCTACCAAGGGGCTAGGGAGGTCACGTGCCCCCTTTGGGTTTTGCAATTTTTTTTTTAAACAAATATAAAGAAAATACTTTAAATAAAAAAATTTATAAAAATATTATTTTAAATATCAATGACATTTTAAAATAATAAAAATAATAATGGTTATTTTGATTGAAAATAAAGTGATTACGATATTATTATCTATGAAAATTTCAATGTGATTGTGATATCTATCACTAATGACATGCAAACATAATTAATCTCAATAAAAATATAGAATTTATTGAATTATTAGTTACATTTGACATGTAGCGTTCATTCTATGTGTTTCTTTACTATTGGTTGGTGATATCACATGTTAATAATGACGTGATATAACTATTATATTGAATTTTTACGCATATTTTGTATAAAAAAATTACTTTATCATTATATAATTTATTTTAAAACTTTATATCCATGACTTCTTTTAATATTGTCCATGATACACTAATTACAAATAATATTTAGCTTATTTAGTTCTAGTTTTCAGAAAATAGTTTTCAAAAAATTCTATATTTTTATTTTCCGTATTTTAATGTCTTCAATAAATTTTTTTAATATTTTAAGCAATTTGTTTTTAATTTTTAGACACACCTAACATAAATATACATAAAAAGTATAATATTTGTGAAAAAAAATCTTTAAAAAATACACTAAATACCAAAAAATATAAAAATAATACAAAAATTCAGTACATTTTTCATATTTTTGTGTATTTATTAATTTTTTAAAATATTTTTTCACAAATATTTTACTATATATTTGGATACATATCTAAGTAATGTGCATCTAAAAAGTAAAAAATTTGTTTAAAATTTAAAAAATATTCACTAAAACTAAAAAAATACGAAAAATAAAAAACTTAGTTTTCAAAAAACTAAATTCAGAAAACTAAAACCAAACAGACTGATCAATTTTTTTTTTTTATCTTTCTTGAAGTTAATGGTAAAAATTTATGTTAAAAATTTTATAAAAAAAATTAATATTGTGATCAATAAATACCCCCTCTGATTTAATTTCTTGGCTCCGTCACTGATCATGTCCATTGTTTTATTGTTTTACTGAGAGGCTCGTGATCTTCACCATTCAACTTGCAAAAGACACAACTTATAGATGATTTTTTTTTCATATAATTCAAGAACTTATCTTATGTACTCAAGTTGCAACCCACAAAATAAAATGCATGTGGAGGGACATGTTTTGAACATTAAATTGTGCTCATAATTGTACAGTTGTCATAACACCTAGTAGAGGACGTGTATATTATTTAAATAGCAATACTACGAATTCAAATTTGATTACTGAAAAATTATTCAGAAATATTATCTAGTGATTCATATTTATCCCACATATGGACACCATACATACAACACAAATTTAATTTTCACCGGACAATCACCCATCCAGAAAAATCTAGGTGATTTTATTTGAGTTCCCAGACTTTTTCTTATTTAAAACCCATTACATCTTGCAAGACTTTTTCTTATTTAATACCCATTACATCTTGCAAATAGTAGATGTACCTATAGGGAGACCTTCCATATGAATCTTGATTATTTTATTTATTTATTTTATAAATGAAACTTATGGTCAACTTATGAGTTGAGACAATTTAGGTGACCTTCATACAACTTGGTGTACTACCCATTTGTTATAAGACTAATACAAAACATTAACAAAAAAAAAAAAAAAAAAACGCAATGTCTCCAAATGTCCAAAACTTGATCAATTACTATGATTACATGATCATGGATTCATGGTGGTGGGGGCTAGCTTCCATTTTTTTAAAAAAAATATTCAGGTTTTTGTTTATGTTGTTGTTTCTTTATATTTGGTGGGTTAGGTTGACAGTTGATTACTACCATTGTCATTTTTTTCACACCTGTTAACTGCTAAAATCAACAACCATTACTTCAACTAAAATCATCAGAGTAAGTAATGTGTTTGGGGGACCTAATTGCTTTAATTATCACTCTTGAATTGCAAGCAGAGAGGACTTTAGTTCAGTCTCAGTTATTAAACATCCCACCTACAAATTCTGCGTGGCCATTCAATTTTTTGGTGCCCAGTCGCTTATTAAAATGTGGTCCTTTAATGCTTCCACCAAAATATATTGTACTTTCTATATAAATTAAAAATAAAAATAAAAACATTCTCCTAATAATATGATAACTGATTACATAACTAGACACAAAATACATACAATTAAAAATACAAAAAAATTCAGGATTTATTATTGGGTCTACTTTCAAAAGCCATGTCAATCTATATATTGAGTTCTATGAACGATTCTGTGTTCATGATTTTTTTTTTTTTTTTTTTCTAGGTAAGTAATCATACTAAGTTAAAATACAAACTATTTTAGTCCTTCTATTTTCAATTTTTATAATTATATTATCAATCTCTTTCTTAAATTCCACTAGTAAATTTTTTCATTTGATGCATTAAATTTGAAAACTTAACTAATAAATTATTGAAGTGTTAATTTCACTTTTATTTGCTAAATTATTGTCATATTTTTTTTTCATAAACTATCAATTTCATTTATTTAGTTTTTAAAATTTATGATTTGAATTCAAATTGTCCAATTAAACACTATCCATCCAAATCAACAATCAATAAAACCTGATTTGATAAATAACAAAGTCATTTTAAAATTTAAACAACTTAAACTATACAATTAAACAATCAACTTTTTATCACTTTAAAATTAAATTTACGAAAATGGTCAGGATTTCAAAACTAGTCACCATTTTATGCCATCCTTCAATTCAAATAAGGGAAGTAAAAAACAAAAAATCCCTTCATGAAAATTTCAAAGATTGACTCAATATATATGAGCAATGTTATATCATCCAATTTTGGTTTGTCTGAATCGTTTGAATTTTGACTTGTTAATTGTCCAGCCTGTCATTCGGTAATAAAATATGACTTCCACAGTCACCAAGAGTAACAACTGTGATATAGAAGTATTGCACTGGTCGTCCGAATGATCATCCGAACAGTCGATCAAAATGTACAAATTCAAATGATTTAGCTAAATTCAAATTCGAATTACTAATAATTTTTACAATATATATACCCAAATCAAATCTAGCAACATGTTTCTTTTGTCTTAAAAAAGGGATATTTTTGGTACGTAAAATTCTCTCGCCTAAAGGCGGGTTTTTTTATGGCCCAAACGGGGACTCAAGGAATTTGAAAAAATACAACAGCTAATAGCATACTCACCTTTTTAATTCCGTATAATGTATTTGAGTGAACTTTTCGTTTTTCGAGTTTTCTTGGCACTCTCCCAAAAACAGATCGTGTGCCGAGCCCTCTCCCGAACTCTGCTCCTCTGATTCCTCTGCTTGATTCTGTTTCTTTGAATCTGTTTTCGAGCAACACTTTCAGTTTGTTTCTTTTTCTCACAATCAACAGGTAATATTGATGAAATCTCTCTATTTGTTTGTATCAATGTGTTTCTCATTTTGCTTTTCGGACATGCTTTTGGCTTTAAATTTGATTAGTTTCTGGTTTTGTGAACTATTTGTTTGGTTGCTGAGAAAATTGTTGGACTGGTCAGAGAACTGAAAGTTCTCACTTCAATTAAGGCCGGACATAGTTGTTTAGGCTCATTTTGTGTGAGAATTTTGTTTTGTTAGCTTCATGCTTCAGTTTCTCATCAACCAAACAAAGCATAAATTGATTAATCGTTGACTGAATTTTCAAGCTTCTGATCCTGTCGTTTTCGTCTCGAACTGTCAAATCGATAGAAAATTGAGAGATTAATGTATGATTTGCATGCATGAATTTCTTCTCTTACTCGCTTTCATACTGCTTCTACTATTGTGAATCGTACAGGCAAAGCAGATTTTATTTTAATTTTTTTTAAACAAATTAATAAATTTTGTTGTTAGATTTTGAAAACTTCAACTTGTGTTCACTAATTTGTGGAAACACTTCTTTGTTCATCTGGAGAAACTGATTATTGGCCAAAATGAAGTCAATTTTTGGATTTTTTAAGTTTACTGTCTATATACCATGTGATGTTGGTGGTGTTTGGGAAGCAAGTTCCCAAATTTTTTTCTCATTTTTTTTATTAAAAGACAAAAGTTTTACAAAACCAAAAAAAACACATCCAAACAAAATATCACATCCAACCTATAATCATTTCACTTTTTCTCTCACAAACATCACATCCAACCACATAAAAACCCAACTATCTTTCCAAACACCAAAAATTTTTTATCTCATAAAAACCTACATCTAATAAAATCTACATAAAAACTCACTTCCCAAACACCATCGTTGCATAATGAATTCTGTAAGAACACCTTACTTATTGGAATGTACAGTTTTCTTCAATTTTTTGTTAATATGTTGGGCTTAATTGTTGTGTACTTCTGAATTTTCAACGTCATTACTTCTCAACTATCAAGTTCAGGAGTGTGTGGATTGGGTTTGTATTTAGGTGCACTTCTTGTTATAGTCTTTTAGTTAGGAAGATTTAATGTTTAGAGTTGCTCAGCTCTAGGGCTTGTGTGTTGTCTTGGAAGGATGCCTCTAGGCCTGGGCATAACTTCCAACAGATGTATGCCATTGCCCTTTTGGTAAATAAGACCTAAGTTTGGCCACCCAAAAAGGGTAAAAAAAAATTGTTTCACGATTTGATAATCACTTGGGGGGTGGGGAATGAAACTTATTTGTTCAGTTTTCATTAATGATTGTTTAATCATTTTCAGGTTTGTAGATGGACTGGATTCTTGAATAGCAAATAGTGAAGCTCAAACAAGGAGATGAAAGGAGAATCATCTGGGCTGATCATTGGGATCTCCATAGGGGTGGTAATTGGTGTGCTTTTGGCTATATTTGCACTGTTTTGCGTTAGGTACCATAGGAGACATTCACAGATAGGGAATAGCAGTTCTCGGAGGGCGGCAACTATCCCCATTCGTACTAACGGTGCTGATTCTTGTATAGTATTATCAGATTCTTCTGTTGGTACAGAATCACCCAGAACATCTGTGCAGAATGGCATGTCTTTGTGGCTTGGAGTTGGAGGACTTAAAAGGGCTAATCTGGTTTCTGCATCTGGAATACTCGAGTACCCTTACAAGTATGTTATTTGTAGAAGCTATTAGACTAGTATACCTTAATACTTGATGTCACGTCAAAGTTTGTTCTATAATGGATGGATTTTTGTGATGAAAATTATGTTGATGCCAAATTTGATTTCTGCAGCACAGTATATATTTGAGTTTGATGCCCGTTGAGTTTTTCTTGGTTTTTTTTCCACTTGTAGTCTTAAAATTATAGTGGAAGATTATTTTAATAAAAGTTACACTTACTTTGACTGATCATTAAAAACAACTATATTGCACCATGTAGTTTTTTTGTTTTCCTTTTCTTTTTATTTTGTTCTTTTGCTTCCATGTGTAGTCCTGTTAAGCATCTTCCCTTTTTCTTTCTTAATCTTGTTTCTCTTGATAATCAACCAGGGACCTCCAAAAAGCAACCTGTAATTTTACCACATTGATAGGTCAAGGGGCATTTGGTCCTGTTTATAAAGCGCAGATGTCAACTGGTGAGACAGTTGCTGTGAAGGTGCTTGCAACTGATTCCAAGCAAGGGGAAAAAGAGTTCCAAACAGAGGTTAGGGGTTATTAATTAATTTTCCAAACATGTCATGTTCAAAACAAATTACCATATATAACATGTTCAGATGGACATATTTTGGAGTTAAATAGTAATTTTTCTCCGATCTTAAGCTTTTATCTATTTTTATTTGTTATCAGGTTATGTTATTGGGAAGGTTGCATCACAGGAACCTTGTGAACTTGGTTGGATATTGTGCAGAAAAGGGCCAGCATATGCTTATCTATGTCTACATGAGTAAAGGCAGTCTGGCCTCCCATTTGTATAGTAAGTTGGCAATGAACTGTATCTATAGAAGCTTATGAAAAATGTACTTCGGTTGCAAGCAGCAGAGATAAATGGTTTAATGTGCATTCTTTTGCCGATATAACAAACTGAATATAAATTAACATCAATCTAATTCTGCTTTTTCAAGAAATGATAACATAATTTTTCTAATATTCAATCTTCGGATATTCAGATGAAAATTATGAACCTTTGAGCTGGGGTTTGAGGGTTCAAATAGCTCTAGAGGTAGCAAGGGGCTTGGAATATCTTCATGATGGGGTAAGCTTTAAATTTCACTGTGCTCCTGTGTTTTACATGCATTCACTGGTGCGTTATGGTCATATGATTTTCCTGCTGCTATTTTCCTTATTTACTTCAGGCAGTTCCTCCTGTGATACATCGGGATATAAAATCTTCCAACATTCTGTTGGATCAGTCCATGCGAGCCAGGGTATGTCTCTTCTGTTGACCGTTAATTCTTCATGCCTCTCAAGCAAAAAAAAGGAACAATTCTCAAAAGCTCCTTTTTCTGGCCATTTTGGCATATGTGAGTAATATCTATTATCACATGCTGAAAAGGGGGAGGGGGGGTTTGAAGAAGAAGCTATATTTAGTTGTCATGTATAAAGGTGTGGGCTTTTTTACAATTGAATGCATATTATGCTGGTTCAAGCAGGTAGCTGATTTTGGGCTTTCTAGGGAGGAGATGGTTAACAAACATGCATCCAATATACGGGGAACTTTTGGATATCTTGATCCTGAATATATATCAACGAGGGCATTCACTAAGAAAAGTGATGTCTATAGCTTTGGAGTGTTACTCTTTGAACTCATTGCAGGCAGAAATCCTCAACAGGGTTTGATGGAGTATGTTGAACTCGTATGCTCTCTCTCTCCCTTTCTCTCTATTGAAATTAATCAAATGAAAGTACAAAGTAACTTAAGAAAATGTGTTTTTTTTGTATAGCATTTTTAATTTAATGTATATCAATTTTGTATAGCATTTTTAATTTAATGTGTTTATCATGATGGATAGGCAGCAATGAACACCGAGGGGAAAGTTGGGTGGGAAGAAATTGTGGATTCTCGTCTTGATGGAAAATTCGATGTCCAAGAACTCAATGATGTGGCAGCTCTTGCATACAAATGTGTCAACAGTGCACCAAGAAAACGGCCTTCCATGAGGGACATTGTGCAAGTGCTCTCAAAATTGCGACACAATGGAAAACATCACCAGCATTCCTTATCTGCCATGACAGATGAGGTTACTGTCGATGTGGACCAACCATATCACCGGAGTCCAATGTCTGAACACCAGCAAGTGGAGTCCTTGGATAGCACAGCTGATACTTGTGAAGTTTAAATGACAGTTTTTTCTCGTTTTGTTCATTTGTTTCATTGGGTTTTTTCATTTTGTTTTGTAATATATTTGTTGTTTATAGGAATCAGAAGCAAAGCAGTCATTGTGATTGATTACTGAGTTCTTGTCAATGGAATTAGGATTCGATTTAGCCCCTTGCTTGTAATTCCCATGTAACATAATACATTTTCATTGCCACTTCACTCTCCTCATATTTCTGATTGTTTTGGAACTAACTATTTTAATTGTCTTTTTAATTTTTTTTCGAAAAGATATACAAAAATGTAAAGAAGAGAGTTTATTTTTTGTTAATGACTTTTTGACTTTTTAACTAAAATAGCATATTGCCATACTTGCTTGATCTACTTAACAGTTTTTTGTTCTGCTATTTTTGTCAAGTCCAAATTTCAGTAGGAAAATAGCAAAAAAGAGGAGGAAAAAAAGCATTTTGTAAGAGAAAGAGAAGAATCGTTTGGCTGAGAGTAGCGAGTGTTTGCTCAGTGTATCGAAGTGTGTGTTACAGTACGTATCAAGTCAGGATGGAGTTAGGGCTGCAAATGAACAGAGTCGTTCATGAACAAGTTCGAGCTCGGCTCGATAAGAACTCGTTCGAACTCAGTTCGTTAATTTTTTTTGCCGTTCGAGCTCGAGCTCGAGCTCGTTAAATTTTTAATAAACAAGCCCAAACAGTCTAAAGCTCGGCTCGTAAGCTCGGCTCGTTAACTGGCTCGTTTAATATTTATTATTTATATATTAAATAATATAAAATTATGTATAAAAAATAAGAGAAATATGCTATTTATATATTTAAAAAATATAAATGTAAATAATACTTAACTGTAGATAGCATATTTATATAATAGTGGTAGTAGATATTATTATTTTAGTAATATATGGACTTTTTTTTAGTATGTTTATATATATTGTTTATATAATTATATAATCAAAGTTTTAATTGTAACTTTAGTCTCAGATACAAGTATGAATTTATAAATTTTTTGACTCGTTAAGGTTCGTGAACAAGCTCGAGCTCGAGTCGAGCCTAAGCCAATTCGGCTCGAGCTCGGTTCGTTAAATTTTTATTCAACTCAAGCTCGAGCTCGAGCTCGTTAAAATCTTAATAAACAAGCCCAAACACACTAAAGCTCGGCTCGGCTCGACTCGTTTGCAGCCCTAGATGGAGTGTATGTTAGAGTCCAGTCCCACTAGAGGAAAAAAAATTAGGTAGTCTTAGGATTACAAACGAATCAAATTATTTATGATAATTCGAGTTCGACTTGTTTAAAATTTATATAAGCTTGATTTGTTTATTGAATGAACGTTTTTGAGTTTGATTTTTAAGTTCGATTATTTTTTTATTTGTATTTGATGTTTATGTAAACTTATATATTTGATTGGTGAAATTTATTATTAATGAAAGTATTTTTATATCTTTTGCTCATATATATATATATATATATATATATTTTATCTTAATAAGTAAATTAATTTTAGTTTAATTTTTTTTTTCAAGCTCAAGTCCGAGCTTTTTTTTTTTTTTTTTTCTTCGAACAGGGAAAACATTATATTAATAAACAACGACATTATATAAACAAGATACCAAAGGGGCATCTCAACCAAACAAAAAAAAAAAAACAATTATGATTCAAGGAAAACCACCAATCTTTTCAAAGATGTGGTCTAGAAAGTAAGATCTGTTTGAAAGCCCACCGTCCCCAATGACGCCGTTCTCGTCATTGTTGCCCAACTCTACCGCCGTCAGGCATCGAACACTGCCAGAAGTTAGAGTTGAGAAGGAAGTACACCCACAATAGTATGAGAGAAGGTTTGAGAGAGGAGAGAATTATTGTAGGTGTTGAAAATCCAAATATCTATGTTGAAATCGGAAGAGAAAACTCTCAAACTCTTATTTCAAATATAAAAAGTTTAGATCTATACTCTAAAACTATAGATCTATAATCTAAGAGTGTAGATCTACACTTTAGAAGTGTAAAGTGTCTCACCGGAGTGTTGTCAGAGTATTGTTGGAAATCACCTAGAGAGAGTGATTTCTCTCTTTGGACTCAATGGCTTGTTTTCTAAATGAGTTGGTTTGAACTAAATTTGATTTTATCAAATATTTGATAAGTCGAGTTCGAGCTCGATTATTTAAATTCGACTTAAGTTTAGTTGGAACTCTAGCTCAATTAATTCTTAATAAATAAATTGGAACTTTGAAAAATTCAATTCAACTTAATTTATTTGCAATCCTAGTCTTAAGACACCGCTTGACAATGCATCCACCCATTACCAAATGCTATGACCTTATGTTTTTCAATTTCACAACATCAAATTATGAATCTCACTTTCTCCATTAATTACAATACTAATATCAAATGATAGACCCCATTTCCATCTTTAGTCACAGTACTCTTGGGATGTTACGTGGTGGTGCCTAACATCGCCAAATAACTTCTCCAAAAAAAAAAAAAAAAAAAACCAAACCAAACCAAAGCAAAATAGGAGTGTTTGTGGATTCATTTTTGACGGTTTGATTTGCAGTTTGAACCTATCCGTATGTCTGCAGTTTAGGAAAAATTGAACCTGTAATTGCCCGCAATGCGGGTTGTAGTTTGTGTGGATAGGGTTTGCGGGTTGGACTTTTTTCTTTAAGAATTTATTTTTGGATTTGTTTTTTTCCCATGATTTAAATTTTCTTTTTGGGCATTTTTGTAATTTTCATAATTTCATCCCACTTTCCTAACAATGCATCTTCAGGTCCCATGTGTTGTGTCAATTGTTCTTCTTCTTTAATTCATGTCCTACATCTACTAGACACTACAAAATACACTTTGGACAACATTATTAAAACGATAACATCAATTAAATTCAATAACCCCCATTTATTTTCAAATGCAAGATTAATATAATACAAATCGGCCTAAGAAGAAGATGGAAGAAAAATTAAAAATTGAACGATAAATAAAAGATGGGAAAAAAAAAATTGTATATGGAAAATCTTACAAGACTTATAAGAAAATCTGACGGTGCAGATTTAAAAAAAAAAATGCATACAGATGCAGGTAAATGAGTGCGGGTGCAGGTAAAACTCGCGATATGCTTGCAACTCGCAAAATAGAAAATCTTAACCTGCATCCGACCCTAACGAATCTACAAAACCACCAAAATAGGTGTAGACGGTTCAAATTGGGTGAGTCGAATAACCCTATACCAAGTCCAAAAAAAAATTCCATCTAAAAAATAAATAATTATAAAGCGGCCCGGCCCTATTTGAGTGTTAAAGTAAACGTGAAAGAAGAGAGAAGTCATTGGTTGGTCTAGAGACAATGTCACGTAATGCTCTACATACATTATGATTGAAAAAATGAGTAAATGAGTGAGACTCACAATTTTTTGTTAAGCAATTGAGAAATATGAGATGACATAAAAATTTGTGATCGATCTGAATAAGGTCATGTGGTGTCCCAAGACTATCCAATAATTTTTCGAAAACAAAGGCCTTTATCATCTTTGACGTGACAAGTAGTGCGTGAGATTTCACATCAAAAGCCGTGGAAGCCCAAGACGACGTTTGAACGAACTTCACTCACAACCAACGCCGACTCTTATAGCAAACAGCGGAGACGGTGAATATAAACGCTGGACAGCGAGGGGAGTACGAGGAGAGACCCCAAGGGGAATTGGTGTGGCTACTGTGTGGGGTGCACATCAGCCACTGCTGTGCATCCAATTGGGCCCTTTTCCGGTCTATTTTGATCATTCAAACCGTTCACATTTTAAAATACATCAAGTAGAATATACCTCTAAAAAATCAAGTTAATCGGATATCGTTTACCTATTCATCCACTCACATTTGTAACTACAAAAATAAATAACAATTGTAATTTAAAGTATTAAAATAAACACAAATATGAGTGGATGAATGGGTAAACGATATCTGATTAACTTGATTTTTTACAAGTATATTCTACTTGATGTATTCTAAAATGTGACGATTCAAATTATCAAAATAGGCCCTAAAAAGGACCCAATTAGATGCACAGCAATGGCTGCTGTTCACCCCGCACAGCAGCCACACCAATTCCACCACGAGGAGGGAGCGAGAGGAGTGCGGCAGAGATATGGCGAATTGGACGGCATATCAAACTCTCTCTCCCTCTCCCTCTCTCTCTCTACGATTTTCTTAAAACCGTTTATTACACTTTCAGATTTTCTAATTGATTTCTTAATGGTCAGTTTCCATTGTTATTGTTGTTGATGTTGTTTTTTTTTTTGGATAGATTAGCGAGTGTGCCATGAGAGTGTTGTTAAATCTGTAAATTGTAATTTTAATTTAAATATATATTATAAATATGTTAAAGTAATTTAATATTTTATTTTTTAGTATACATGTAACAATCAAGATTTTTAATTATTCTGTAAAATTTATACTAATATTATTTAATCACAGTTACGAAAATATATAATTTATTTTGTATTATTATGTATAATTTTATAAAATAATATAATTATTAAAAATTTAGGGATCAAAGTATAAATAAATAATATTGATAATAATAATAATAATAATAATAATAAGTGTAGTAGTAAAATAAATAATTAATTTTCTGTAAGTATATGATAAAATATAATTTAATTAGCAATTAATTTATTTATATAATTATATTAAGAATCTGGGTCAAAATGTAATTATTTTAAATATCTATAAAAGATAAATATAAATTTATATAATTATTAATCGAATCTGAAGAAGATTCGCTCGCCACGTACACGCTTCCCTCCCACCTGGAAGAAGGAAGAGAAAGAATGAGAAAGATGATAGAAAGAAGGGAGAAAGGAAGGAAGGGAAAGAAAATAATGGAAGTTGAAAGGATTTTTGGTAGTAGAAAAAAAGAGTGAAGTATTAAAGTTAGGAAAATGTTTTGTGGCACTAAATTGGAGGCACTAATGCCCCTAATTTCCATTTCAGGTAACTATTTTGTTTTGTTTTTTTTTTTTTTGGAAAATGAAAAATCCCCCTAAAAAAACTCCCTCTAATCCCCCTAATTTCCATTTTTGGCAACTGTTTTTTTTTCTGTTTTCTTTTTTTTTACTTGAAATAGAAATTGTGGGGATTCGGGGGCCCCGGATTCGGGGGATGAATCACGGCTGTTTTTTTTTTTTTTGCCTTATATGGAAATTAGGGGCATTAGTGCCCCTAATTTAGTGTCACAAATCAAAACCCTTAAAGTTAAGGTGAGTTATATTATACCTTAAGTTACTATAATATATTTTACGTATATTTTGACTTACCATAATTTATTTTATATAAGTTATGTTTTATAAATTATATTAAGATATATTAATATTTCAGTTACGTAAGTTATTTTCTGAACCCTATTTGTTAAAATGAAACTCATTGATATGTTTGTTTATATTTGAATGAATATTTGACTATAACCTTATAAACAATTATGTTTTGTAAGTACCACTATGAGAGTCCCACGCCTTGGGAAACCTAAATAACCATTGGTCTCTGTTTGACCACTTTGTGGTCCTCTGTTTGTCATGGATCCATTGACCTCTGTTCTGTACGGAGCAAAATGCTGTGCGGAGATAAGTGCTGCACTATTGTGGGAGCCACCTCTATAATCCGTATGAGCCACCTCTTGAATCCATACCTCTATTCTAACTGTCACTCATGTGACCTCTGTTCTGTTCTGTTCAGTACCGTATTTATGGTTATTTACTTACATAATCTCAGTTTTGCTATTTAAATGATTATTTGTTTAGACTAAGTTATTTTGAATATTTTAGTTACATAATTGTCCATAGTTATTTTGTGTCCCTTATACTCTTTGTATAATATTTCTCACTCTGCCATGTGCTTATAGCTATTTACCGATTTTCAGGAAACAATGCAATTTAGAAATAGCTTTTGGAAAGTCTTAGACGCAGGGTTGCGGAATAGACACACACAACACTTTTATAATATTTTTTTCTATGTAAATATCGGCCTTTTTGGTCAATAAATTTTGTAATAAAAATAGAAACTCCGATAATTATTTGGTACCCTCATTTAAATATTACTTCCGCTCGCGTTTATTTATTTGTTTAAGAATTGGCCGGAGGTAACCTCAGTTACTGGTTATCACGATATTTAACCCTTGAGTACGGAGAGCGAGTCGTGACAATACATGAAATTTATAAGTTAATTTTTATGTTTATAACTTGTTAAATTATTAGTTTAAAAAATTTAAATATATATATAAATCTATGTAGTGCAATTTTGATAATTTGTAATAAAAAAATAAAAAGAAGAAGTTAAATCTAATTAAATGAGGTTACATTAATTATGATATGCCTCTTCTTGTCATGAACATGTACAAATTTAAAAGTTATAACTAAAACAAATATACAACTTTATTATTAAGTGAAGTGATATTTAACAATAATTGATATAATGTTTCTGCTATTTAATCTAATAATTTAAATTACATTTCTTTTGGTTTTAATTTCATAACTAAAAATATAATATAAATATAATATGCACATGGATTTCTAATCTTTAAGAATAAGAAGGTTTTAGAATATTTTTAACCTTTCATCATTTTCTTTTAATTTTTTTTTATCTAAGTTCATTTTAAATTTGAATAAAAAAGTTGATTTGATATGAATTACTTTAACTTTTTCATTAAATTTTTATCAATTTCTAAAAGAACTTTCATTCCTATCCCTTTTTTTTCCATCAATTTTGATGAAAAAAACAATAATTTCTAACGCTTCGTCTTTTTAAATTTTTATCAAATTATAATTCGATAAAAAAATATTAAGGGTTGAAGATTTTATTAATTGGAATTATAGTAAAATAACATTTTGAAATAGTGAAAAGTTTGAGTATATGGTTGGTTGAAATGTATAATTTGATTAATTCTCTTCTCATATTTGTATAAAAATTAACACTTATAACCACATCATTATAAGTCGGATTATGGAAAAAAATTTGAGATGTCAAATAATTTTCATTTGTAAATATCCTATCTATTAAAAAAAAGAAAATAAAAGAAAAAGGAAAAAAATATGTAACTTTTGGATATGTGTTTATTAATTTTGTTTTATGGACATAAACAACTGATGTTTCAATTTTAAAAATTAACAAGTAAAAAAAAATAGATTGGTTTTTTTGGGGATACAAGAAGTCATCTAACTCCTCTATATACTATTTTAAGATGGACTATTTTAATCACATAAAAAAATAAAAATTATGTTTGGAGATTATCCCTATATATTATGCTATTATATACAAATATAGCGGTAATAAATTAATTAATATATATGAAAAGTTATACTAAGAGCATCTCCAACGATTCAGCTAATATTTCACCAAATCTGAGTACAAAATTGTCGATTTCCTTCATTTGATACATCCAGCTCCAACGGTTCACCTTCAGTTCACCTTCATCAAATAGCATTCAGGACAACCGGATGGTCGCCCGGCAGGTCGACCAATTGGTCGACCGGTGTAGAGGAAATTTTTTTTTTTTTTTTTTTTTAAGCTATCTGAACTGTTTGAACCGACCACTTGAACTGGCCGATGTGAACTGGAAGGGGGCGACCGGTTGGTTGACCGGCCGGTCAACCGGCCGGTCGACCAGTGAGCTGAAATTTTTTTTTTTTCCCTCCATTTATGTTCCTAATTCTTTTCCGATTTGTTTTTCCCTCTTCCATTTATGTTCCTAATTCTTTTCCGATTTATTTTTCCCTCCATTTACAGCCATGGGGTTTTGGTTTACCCGTAATAATTAATTTCATCTAAAAATATATACCCCAGATAAGTCTATAGCTTAAACACAAAAGCACAACGATCATATCTTCAAGAAAACAGGTGATAATGGATACTTTGAAATCCATGATATTTACTTCATTTTCATGCTCTTCTTCTTCCTCTTCCTCTGATGACGAGTCTGATGATGAATATATGGTTACACTTTTAGCAAGTTATGAGCAGAATACCAATACTATGCTTCAGATTCTCAAGTCAAGTGATAGGTCGAAGAAAATAGGGGGTTCTGTTGTAGGTCACAAGTACATACGCAGAGATAGAAAGCAAGGGCACGATAGATTATTTGCAGATTACTTTGCTATAAATCCAGTGTATTCAGCTACAATATTTCGGAGACGTTTTCGAATGCGTCGTCCTTTGTATCTACGAATTTTAAATGCAATCGAAGCACACAACTCATATTTCATTCAAAAACAAGATGCAGCTCATGTAGTTGGATTATCTGCCCTACAAAAAATGACTTCAGCGATGAGAATATTATCATACGGTGTCGTAGCAGATGCAGTTAATGATTACATCCGTATTGGAGAAAGCACTGCAATTGAAAGTTTGCAACAATTTTGTAATTCAGTGATTGAGATCTTTGGAGCAGAATATCTGAGATCTCCGACACCAACTGACATTTGTAGATTACTTGCTATTGGCGAGGTTCGGGGGTTTCCGGGTATGTTGGGAAGTTTAGATTGCATGCATTGGGAGTGGAAAAATTGTCCAAAAGCATGGCAAGGTCAATACATAGGCCATCAAAAAAAGCCAACTATTATTCTTGAAGCAGTAGCTTCTTACGACTTATGGATTTGGCATGCATTTTTTGGAATGCCTGGGTCACACAATGACTTGAACGTATTAGACCGGTCACATTTGTTTTCTGATCTTGCCCAAGGTAAGGCTCCCCCTGTCCACTACACTGTTAATGGACATAATTACGATATGGGTTATTACCTTGCTGATGGTATATACCCACAATGGGCAACACTGGTGCAAACAATTTCCTCTCCCCAAGGAGCAAAGAGACAACATTTTGCAATGATGCAAGAGTCTGCTAGAAAAGATGTAGAGCGCGCATTCGGAGTCCTTCAATCTCGCTTCGCAATTATACGTGGTGCTGTACGGTTTTGGGATCCGAAAATGCTTGCCAAGATAATGAAGACATGCATTATATTACATAATATGATTGTTGAAGATGAGAGGGAGGAGCACCTTGATTTTGATTATGACATTTCATCAACCAATACACCAGTGCAACTTTCCTCTACTCCTACAAATGACTTTGAATCATTTTTGGCTCGTTATTTAGGTATTAGGTATAAAAATGCATATCATGCCCTCCGTAATGATTTAATAGAACACATGTGGCAACTTCGTGGTGAAAACTAGATTCACCACAGATCTATTTTGTAATTTTGTTTATAGTTTTGAAATGAAAGGTTGTCTTTTTGTAATCTTCATTATGATTGTTCTCTGTTCATTTCAATGTTCATTATGCAAAATTGTGTCAATATTAATATTTTATGAAAGTTAATCAATCTTCAATCTTCATTATGCAAAATTGTGTCAATATTAATATTTTATGCAAAATTGTGTCAATATCATGCATGCCATTATTTGTACATTCCAATAATTGAATTATTTGTGCATTCTAATAATTGTTTTTGTAAGGATTTATCAATATTAATATTAAAATATATGTGTCAATATTAATATTTTTATGCAACATATCATGCATGCAAAATTGTGTCAATATCATGCATGCCATTATTGTGTCAATATCATGCATGCCATTATGCGAAATTGTGTCAATATCATGCATGCCATTATTAAAATATATGTGTCAATATTAATATTTTTTCAAAGTGAATCAATTATTGGTGGCAATCACTGAATTATTGATGTTGATGCATTTTTGTTTGAACCTACTTTTCTGCCACAAAAATACATTTAACCTGACAACATATTACTGCATATGGCATACGGTTCAATGGAACCACCTACAATTCATTATATGACCACCTACCATTCATTCATTATGTGAACCACCTATGAATTCAACCACCTACCATCCTCTATATCAGCTCAACATTGGCATCACCACCTTCACAGTTCACATGTTGTAACTGAACAACTCTAGTCACAGACTCTATATTTTCAAGTGTGCATCGAGGTCATCAAGAAGGCAGCATCAAAACACTCTGCATATTGAAGTGTGAATCCAAGGCAGCTTGTTTACAGAAGATCAAAGCAAAACAAAGACAGCATCACCAAGGCAAATTCAAAGACGTCATCATCATCACCATCACCAAGGCAGCATCATCACCAGAACAAATACATCATCATCAACTTTGAATCCAAGGCAGCATCCAAGCAGATCTAACACAGCATCACCAACGCAGCATCAAAGCAGATCAAAGCAGAGGTGAATCACGGGGCAACCGGTTGGGCAACCGGTTGGCCAACCGAGTGGGCAACCGGTTGGTCAACCGGCCCTTACAGTTTTGTTTTTTTGTTTTTTTTCCTTCATTTTTCTATTTTTCCCATTCCAGTGTGCATTTTTCTATTTTTTTTCCCATTCCACTCTGCATTCCACTGTGCATGTCACTTGTGCATGTCACTGACTTGTTCAACTTGTTTACAGAACACACTCACATGTTCAACTTGTTTACAGAACACACTCACTTGGTCAACTTGTTTACAGAACACAGGAGCATTATTTCACTATATATGATTTTTTCATGTTTTTGAAATTGATGTAGTTTATTAACACCTGCACTGCAGAATTGAAATTTAAGTTTCAATTGGTGTTCTGTTATTATTTTGAAAATTTAGGTCATTCATTAAAACCTCCCTACATTTTACTTTCAAGTTTATTAACACCTCCTTACATTAAACCTCAACCCCACAACAACAGAAATTGACATGCTATAGATATGTACTGAATAACATAAACATGAGCTACATTTATGCCATTTCATATGTACTGAATAGAGAGTCTGCATGCTTTATACTACATTAGTATGTTCCTAAATTTTCAGTAAGTATTTTCAAATACAGTGTTTGTGTTAATTACTTCATTACTGGCACATTTCTATTAACATTCAACAGATATTCACATCATGCCTAGAACTAAAAGAGTGAGAAAAGAAGCTGGTGAAAGTTCTAATCCTCGCCGACGCGAACAAGAGCAGCCTCAAAATCAGTCATATCCAACGGATGAATTTCTCAGTGAAAGCCATGCACTAGCTTTTCAAAACTTCTTAAGCCGACCTATTGTAACAGGGAGGAGGGTCAATCTACCACCTCAATATGATGCACTCCTAGTTAGTAAACTTGAGGCAATGGGGTGGCAAAATTTACTTAATTTACCCCAAAAGATATATCCACGGCTAGTATCCCTTTTTTATGTTCACCTAAAAGTCACTCATGAACAAAATAGAAATTTTACTCTGTTGTCATATGTGAAAGGAAAGGGTGTACAATTTCAAGTCAATCTATTAGTTGTTCGAAATAAAATCTGTCGTTGAAGATCTTCGTAGTACGCCCTTTGCATTGGATTTAAATTTGTCATGTCCATTGACATTATTTTATGATCTTCATTTCGTTGTTCTCGTTCATTCATCATAGATAGGAGTTTTAGTTGTTGCTCCCTATCTTCAGCCCTTCTTCGACGGTCTGCAGCTTTCTGCTCACGGTCGATCGCCTTTTGTTCATCTCGCTCAATAGTTCTAGCGGAGATAGTTAATAACACTTCAACAATTTTGGATTGGTTGGCAGCCATTTCATCAAATCTACTATCGTGGCTTGTTTGATTCTTCAACTTCTCTTTTGCTGCTTTAGTACCAATTGGTCGGGTTGATGGAGTACATGGTTGTTCGTGCACGACAGTATTCTGGTTGGATTGAAATGCATCAGATTCTCCAGTTGGTGGATTCGAACATGGGTAAGCATGTTGCGT
This sequence comes from Camellia lanceoleosa, assembly GCA_025200525.1. Taxonomy (NCBI): domain Eukaryota; kingdom Viridiplantae; phylum Streptophyta; class Magnoliopsida; order Ericales; family Theaceae; genus Camellia; species Camellia lanceoleosa. Next base: position 170,689,325 of record CM045764.1, read on the forward strand.
ACTCTTTTTGGATTGTGTTCGAAATTCATCCCACTTACAACTTCGGCGCAAAATATCCCAACATGTATCAAATGTGAAGTGTTTTTTCTGTAGTGCATGATACATCCGCTTTGCTTCAGCGACCTACAAAAAAAATTACAAAAATTTTAATAACAAATATACATTTAGAGAAAAAATTTGATATTTAATAACACAAATAAATGTTACCATGTCCGCCTCAGTTATTCCACTTTGTTGCCTCAGTTGAACTTGTTCAAGAAAGTCACAGAATTTATTAATTGTCTTTTGCATGGCAGACCAACGGTGAGACAAAGAAATACGGTTTCGAATAGATTCACCATTGAATTGTGAATTAAAATTAACAAGTACTCGTTCCCAAAATACAGTCATAGTCTGACTATTACCGGTAATGGGATCTTGAGAGACTGCTAACCAAGATCTACATAAAGTTTCATCTTCTATAATTGTAAATGCCTTACCACGAGAAACACGAGAAGTTTCTGAAATGAAATGATTATCACTGCTCTGCGTGTTATGTTCTCGCGAACTTTCCGACATGAAATTAATATCAGTGTTGTGCTGAAACATTTGTGATTCTTCAAACATTTCAAAATCTTCCATAATTTCAAAAAAATACAGTACATACACTATGTAGAATAGTACAAAAATATTAGAATGAGATGCAATCAATTCAGAATTAGATAATTTAATCACAGAAGAAAAATCACAGAAGAAACAAAATTCACATGCTCTTCTCAAAATAAAAAACTCTGTCATCTTGACATAAAAAACTGATATATTTTATAGAAGAAATTATCAACGGTAAATTTTCAAAATCCTCTGCTCATGCAATGGTAAAATTATTAAAACGGCTATTTTTCAAATATGTATATTGTCAAAATACTCTGTCAATCTAACGGTCAATTTATATTGTGAAAATAATCTGTCAATCTAACGGTAAATTTAATAACAATTTGAATTATATTTTCAATGAAATTAACATTTATATCACCCTTCAAATTATTCCAAATTATTTCATTTTGACCTTCAAATTATTCTAAATTATTCCAAATTATTCCAAGTCCACAAAATAAGCTATCCGAAAATAAACCTGTCTCAAATTCGACCTTTAAAACCAAACCTGTTGAAACCAAAACCAAACCTGTTGAGACCTCGCAGCCTCACGGTCAGACCGGGCGACCCGGGCGACCGGATGGTCAACCAGCCGGTCCACCGGCTGGTTGACCGGTTCACCATCCACGCGCAGTCCAGAACCCCTCAGTTCAATCAGTTCAAACGGTTCAGAGTTCAAACTCGTTGCATATGGTATCAACCGGTTAACCACCGGTTGGTCAACCGGCCGGACAACCGGTTGGTTGACCGGTGTCGCTCCTTCAACGGTCAGTAACAGTGATTTCACCAAATCTGGGTCTGCTTCTCAGTTTGATGAATTTTTTGGTGAAAACTTATTCTGATATCAATCTGATGAAACGGTTGGAGCATGAAAAGGGGCCTTTTTCATCAAAATTTAAATTTGGTGTTGGATTTGGTTAACCGTTGGAGATGGTCTAAGCTTTCACTTTCAATTAATTGAATTATGATTAACAAACTAACAAATACAATAATGGTATAATAGGATATAAAGAGGATAAAAATAAAAAACACAAATGATATTTAAAAATTTTAAATTTACCTAGTTATACAAAAATCTAATGTTATAGTACAATCTTGAATTCTCAATAAATTTTCACATTTTTTATAAAATAAAATGACAATAAAAAATAAAAAAATCAATACCCATTTTTTTCCTTCAATTTTACGGTTTTCATTGAAAAAAACAAAATCCAATCCAAAATCCTTGGTACATAATGGGCATAAATACTTCTATTGCAACCATGATCACCAATAATTCTTCTCCAGCATGTAAACTTGTAAACAAATACATAAATCTCATTAAAATCGAAACCAAAACCAAACCAACAATAGAGAAAGAGAATCACACAGTGAAAAAAAATAAAATTAAAAAACAAATAAATTTATAGAGTGGTAGGATATTACCTCCCAACAACTTAGATCTTACCTCGCCTAATCCGTCAACTCCTCTGTTAGTGCCTGCGAAATCTAGGAGTTAAGATGACTAATCAAATTATTCTTTAAATAAGACTTGAAAATTGATTAATTTGTCTCATTAAGTGATTTAAAGTTTTGATGTATACATAAAAAAATAGATAATTATATCATTAAATCATAATTCAAATTTTGATATTGTCATATCTTTTTGAGATCTATATCTAAATACTTATCTTCTTTATTTTTGTGTGGTTTCTATTTGTTTTTTTTTTCAATTTATTTAAGATGGAGTTGTGATTTTCTATTTTTTTAATTTAATTTATCTATGGTTTCTATTTGTTTTTTATTATTATTATTTAGGTAAGTTATAATGTGAGTTAGATATGTGATAGACATGTGAGTTTTATTGATTTAAAGTATGATGGTGTGAAATATATTAGATTTATTTAGATAAACGTTAAATATTTTTAAAATTTAAAATTGAATATTGAGAGGTAAAAGAAATATTTTAACTGGATAAATAAAAATTATATTTATTAATTTTATCTGTTTGTATATTTGATTTTTTTTGTAATGTTATAATATAATATATAAAATATAAATAGATATCTACAATTCTCATAAAAAATATTATTTGATTTTTTGAAGGAGAGAACATGAATGCAAGTTTTAATATATTTTTTAAAAAAATCGATGAGAGAAATTAAAATGGAGAGATTATGAAATATTTTTGTTATCTTTTCATTTGAAATCCATAAATTAAGGGATAATTATTATTTCCAAAATAATTAAATAGGTAAGGGAGAAGTTAAAAAGAGAAAATAATCATTATTTCCAAAATAATTAAATAAGTATGAGAGAAGTTGAAAAGGGAAAATAATTATTATTTCTAAAATAATTATATAGGTGTGAGAGAAGTTGAAATGGTGTGTATGGGAAGTTAAAAAAGTTTGGGAGAAGTCAATAAATTCTGAGTTTTTATGTTTTTTCTAAATCAAAAAATTAAGAAATTATGATTGAGACATTGGAGCTCTTACAAAACTTGTAAGTTAAAAATCTCATTCTTACTTGGACCAATCACAAGTGAATAGGGGTTATGGGGGTAATGTTTTGTGGGGGTTTAAATTATTACTGTTTCCTTATATAATATATACATATAAATAGATAGATAGATTATGTATCGTTTAAATTACAAAAATAGTTTTCAGACTAAAATTCTGATCCAAGCCCAATGAGCATTTACTTTATAAATAGATGGGAAGTTGCGTAATATGTGTTTTGTAATTAAAAAAAAATGATATAATTTAAATTTTTTGAGTCATAATTATAAAAAATATATATATTTTAATTAAACACAACCTAATGTTTAATTAAAATAATATCATAATTGAAGAGAAAAAATTAATTATAACTAAAGAAGAAAATTACATAACTAGAAGTGTATATGATACACCTTTTTTAAAGAGGTGTATATTTGAATTTCTCTAAATAAATAGGTAGAAAAATGTTAGAGATTTTAACAAAACTACTAAGCCCTCATTTGGCATGAAGAAATTTGGGATTAAAATGCTAAAATAGTTACAAAAAGATAAAATAGGCTTGAAAGGCTAATAAAACAAAATATCACATTTAAATCATAATTATTTCATTTTTTTCTCTCACAAAAGTAAAAAAAATTAAAAAATCCATCATAAATAAAACTTTTTAGCCCCCAAGATAAAATAGCTAAAAAGTCAACTCATATCTCAAACAAAGTCTAAATTTTTTACAAAACACTCACTTGGATGTGAGACCCACATGAGTGTAGACCTCATGCCCATGTGAGTGATTAATAAAAAGTTTGGACTCTGTTTGATTTAGTTTGAGAATCAATTTTGAAAGAAAATTGTTTTTAAAGAGTTTGTAAAATTTGAAAATTTGTTTGTTTGTATATTTTGAAAATAATTTTGAAATAATTTATATTTTTTTATAGTTAAATAGATAGGTGTGACAGAAAAATTGATTGATTAATATGTAGAATGTGAGAAGAAAAGTTATTGATTAGTTTTAAGGCATTACTCCACACCATTTATTGAGAAATAAGCGTCCCTTTGTCTCCTAAAAAGAGACAAAAATATAGTAAGTCCACTGATTCAACCAATAACCAAGTTGGAGCAATATGAATCCGGATCCTCGGTAGCATATTCCTATCGCCATTTCCTGTAGCCCCCCAAAACGACGTCGTTTTGGGAGGGGGGGTTTTTTTTTTTTTCTTTTTCTTTTCTTCTTCTTTCGTTTTTTCTCTTCCGTCTGTGTTTGGTTAGAAACCAGAGGGGGTAGAAACTAGAGGGGAGGAGGAGGAGGGAGGAGGGAGGGAGGGAGAGAGTGAAAGCAGAGAGAGAGAGTGACAGAAATGGAAGCTCGAGAAGAGAGAGAGGAGCTCCGCCACGTGAGGAAGAGGAGGGGGGAGGAGGAGGAAGGGAGGGGAAGGGCCGGACTGGAGGGGGGCATAAATATAGGGGGAGGAGGAGGAGGAGGGTCACGGAGGAGGGTCACGGCCTGACGATCCGGATTCGCCATGGCCGGCGAGGAGCTTCTCAACGATGAGGAGGGTCACGGCCGGCGATGAGCTTCTCGGCGATGAGGAGCCACCGCTCTGCTCACGATCTTGTGAGTGAGGAGTCAGCCGTGGCGTGTGGGGAGGCGGCTTCCATTTCTGTCAACAGAAAGAGAGAAGAGAGAGAAAGAACGAAAGAAGAAGAAAAGAGAAAAAAAGAAACCCCCAAAACGACGCGTCGTTTGGGGGCTCTGAAAGGGCGACGGGAAAGGGCTACGGGTGATCCGGATTCGGAGCGAATATCTCAACTTGTCTCAGGAGCAAACAAAAATTTTCCGTGAGAGAATGAGAGGAAAGAAAAAATAAATTTGAAAAAATTATAAACCAAACAAGTTTTTTGGATTTTTGATTTCAAAAATTGATTTGAAAATGTAACCAGACACAACATTGGTAATTTTGTTAAGATCTCTAGCATTACTCATTTAATAATTGAATAATGTTAGAGACATCAAATTTTATTCCAGAAAATTTATCAAACACTCACATGGGTATGAATTTCACATGAGTGTGGATCCTACACCCATGTGAGTATTTTGGTAAATTTTTTACTTCCTTTGTCCTAAAATATTAGTCCCTTATTCTATTTTTCATTGTCCTAAAATAGTAGTCTCTTTTCAAAAATTAAAGATTAAAATAATATGAATTTTTTATTTTATAATTCTTTTAAACTCATTAATAACACAAAAAGTACAATTATGACAATTGATATTTCTTTTAAAAAAATGTATTATCAAAGGATAATTTTGAAAAATTAATTTTTTTAAAGTGCAATAATTGTACTATTAAAAAAAGTTAGATTCTCTAAAAAGGACTTTTGGGACGGAGGGAGTAATAATTTTATTGGTATTCCTAGCATTTTTCTTAATAATTGGGTTCAATCATGGTTCGTGTTTGAAAGAGTGGGAAATTAGGGAATAGTTGAAGCGTAGCATGGAGGGATAAGTTCTTTTTCATATTTTATCTCTGCATATTTTTTTGTATTTTTCTTGTAAGTTTCAATTCGGATCCATATTAATGATCTGAACCGTCTATCTCGTATGCTCAACAATAAAGGCCATTCATATAAAAAAATCAATTTCATTAGAAAACTATAAATATAAAAATAAATCACATTTTATTTTATAAAATAAATAGTAAATATAATTAAATTTAAAACATCTATTTTATAAAATAAAATATAATTTATTCTTATATTTATAATTGTTCAATGAAACTAAATTTTTTTATGAATGATCTTTGTTATGAGATTTGCGAAATAAACGATTCAAATTATCAATACAAATTTAAATTAAAATCTATAAAAAAATATAAAAATATATCGAGAAACCAGATATAAAACGTATCCCCCATAGGGAACGAAATAGAAGGAAAGGGGACAGCAGGAAAGGGCCGAAAAGTTGGGCTGACGTGGCTTAAGCCACATCATTCAGGATTTTTTTACTCCTGTCCTGAGCATTTTTCTAAGGAATGAGCATTTTTAGCTCATTCGTTTGGTAAATATTTTAAGGTTAAAAAATAATAAAAAAATAAAATAAATTATATAAATTAATAAAATAAAATATCATATTTAAATCATAATCATTATATTTTTTTTTTCTTATAAAAGTCAAAAAAACTCAAAAAAAAAACTAAACGAAATTAAAAAAGTCTTAACACAAAAAAGTTAGCTACCGTAACTAATGTCAAACGAAGCTTAAACCTATTTTTAAGTTTTATTTTGATAATTTAAATTATTCATATTTTAAAACTTATTAAATATATTATTTTATAAAAAATCAAATCGATCTAATAACAAAAATCATGTATTCAGATTAATTTTATATAAATCGTTTATTTTCTCACATGTCATTTTTTTTATACAAAACTAATCTAATATTTGATTTTCATTATCTAATTGACTTGATTTTTTACAGAGATGATGTACTCAACAAATTTTAAAATATGAACAGTTCAAATCATTAAAAAAAATTTAAAAATAAGCCAAATGAATTGAACAACACTTCTCTAATCGGATTAAGGATAGGGGAGAAGTCCGTCCTTGCGCTAAAATGTCTAACAGAAAAGTGTATTTAAGTTAAGAAAATTTGCTAGGAATTCATACTTTCAAACTGAATAATGATGTCTAATGATGTTATAAAGCAAAAAGTAATAATAATAATAATAATGAGAAAATTGCACTATAGTGAGGCCAATGTTTGTCTCAAGTTGAGGGGCCAATCACGGAGCATGTTTTAACTATTTGAGTAATTTACTTTGTCGGAATTTATGTATAAATTATTTATGTAAAAAAATTAATTGATTTTTGTTATCTAATTGACTTGATTTTTGCCAAAGATAATAAACTCAGCGAATCCTAAAATATAAATAGTTAAAATCATTAAAAAAAAATCTAAAAATAAACCAAATGAATTGAACAACACTTCTCTAATCCAATTAAGGACAAGAGAGAAGTCCGTCCTTTTGCTAAAATGTCTAACAGAAAAGTGTATTTAAGTTTGGGAAGTGGGTTAGCTTTTTGATTTTTTTTTACTATTTTAGCCTGGGGCTAAAAAGCCTGATTTTGGAAGGACTTTTGGCTTTTTTGATTTTTTTTTTTGTGAGAGAAAGAATGTAATGATTATGAGTTAAATGTGATATTTTGTCTTATTGGGTTAAAAAGCTTATTTTGTTTTTTTTGTGACTATTTTAACCAAAAAAGCCACAAAACCTTCTCCCCAAACATAGGCAAAATTTGCTAGAAATGCATACTTTCAAGCTTAATAATGATACTATAAAGCAAAAAAAATTGAGAAAATTGCACTAGAGTGAGACCAATGTTGGTCTAAAGTTGAGGGGCCAATCAGGGAGCATGTTTTAACTATTTGAGTAATTTATTTTGTCGGAATTTATGTATAAATTATTTATAAAAAAATATTAAATTGACTGGATAATTATAGTTATATTTATTTTTAAAAAATAGTTTATTACATTTTGATTAAGGACAAGAGAGAAGCCCTGGCCTTTTGCTAAAATGTCTAACAGAAAAGTGTATTTGAGTTAAGAAAATTTGCTAGAAATTCATACTTCCAATAATAGTGATGTTATAAAGCGAAAAAAAAATTTGAGAAAACTGCACTACAGTGAGGCCAATGTTTGTCTCAAGTTGAGGGGCCAATCACGGAGCATGTTTTAACTATTTGAGTCATTTATTTTGTTGGAATTTATGTATAAATTATTCACTACAAAAAAAAAACAGCTTTGGCGACTAAATTTTTAGTCGCCAAAGGTCCCATTTTAGTCGCCAAATGTCAAAATTTCACTTTCCCCGACTAAAAGTTTTAGTCGCCCATCTTGTCGCCAAAACATGGTCGCGGATGCCTTTGGCGACTAAAAAACTGTTAGTCGCCAATATATGTGTCTTCAGCGACGAAAATATTTGTCGCCAAATGCAATTTCATTTTTGGAAACTTTACATTTAGCGACTAAACTTTTAGTCGCCAATAGTATTTTTTTATTGTTGACACCTTTCCGCGACTAAACTTTCGTCGCCAAACGCTTACCTTTCGGCGACTAAAGAGTTTAGTCGCCAAAACCCTTTTTGAAAAAAAAAAAAAAAGAATTGCCTCTGCACTCCCAAGGTTTGAACCCACAACGTCCCAGCCCAACACTTCACCCCCCACTACGCCAGCATTATATCACATTATTATTATTGCAACATATATTATTTATATACTACTTTTTACTGGTATGAATAGAAAATTAAATATATAAAAATAATTATTTTTATTTAATATTATTTATGTTAAAAATAAATTATTTATTAAAAAAAATATTTTAGTACTTTCGGCGACTAAATGTGAATTTTAGTCGCCAATTCTTCATTGTTTGGCTACTAATTTATTTTCTGTCGCTAAAAGAATTGAATTCCGCCTAAGGATAGCACCTTTGGCGACTAAACTAAATTTTAGTCGCCAAAACCTCTACTTTGGGCGACGAAACTATATTTTAGTCGCCAATTCTTGATTTTTAGCTACTAATTTTTTTTTGTAGCCAAAAAACTTTGCTTTCAGCGACGAAAGAGTTTTCAGTCGGCAAAACTCCTGGAATCAGCGACGAAATTCAGATTTAGTCGCCAAATCCGGAACATTTGGCTACTAAATAATTTTAGCCGCGAAAAACTGCGAGTTTTGGCTACAAAAAAATCTTTAGCCGCTAAAAAGCCCACATTTGGCGACTAAACTGCCTTTTAGTCGCGAAAAGCCGTACATTTGGCGACTAAACTGTTTTAGTCGGGGAAAGTTGTCAATTTTGGCGATCAATTCGATTTTAGTCGCCATTTCTACGAGTTTCAGCGACGAAAATTCAACTTTTAGTCGCGAAAAGCGCTTTTTCTTGTAGTGATTTATGAAAAAATATTAAATTGATTGGATAATTATAGTTATATTTATTTTTAAAAAATAGTTTATTACATTTTCTACACTTAAATTATCGTTAAATTATCTATTTAGTCTCTAAATTATCGATTGAATATATTTAGTTTCTAAGGTATATAAATCAAAATCTATTTAGTCTTTGAACTATCCATTGTGTCTACTAGGTCTTTAAAATATATAGATCAAAATCTATTTAGTCTCTAAAGAATTATAAAAATAAAATATATGTTCATACGTATGATAAAATAATAAAAGTTCCTCCCCAATTAAGATTTTATTACAGAAAAAAAATTTAAAATTTTATTTTTTCGTTAAAAAGTATTTTATTTCGTTGTGTGTTTAAATTAATATTTTTTTTTGATCGGCAAAGAAAATTTTCATTAAACAGCATGAAAATAAGAGTACAGGAAGATGAGATGCATCAAAAGAGATTCAGAAGTATAAAAATACCCCTACTACTGTTACTCGCATCCATACAACCAACCCCTAAGCCTCTCGATTTTTTAAATAAAAAAATTAAGAAGAACTTAACTAAAAAATTAAAATACATGCATTCCCACATAATAACTCACAAAAACACCCAAAAACAAACTAAAAAACAAGAACCAAACTAAAGACACCCAAACTAAACAAGACCACGTCACTGCAGCTACAAGCCCATTCCTATGCTAATACCCAAAGCACACGCCACCTCTGTTGCAGCCCACACTACCAACACCTCAGCTACAGTCTACACCACCTACACCTCTGCTATTGCAGCCTACACCACCTACACCTCTGCTGCCCACACCACGCCATGCCGAGAAAAACCAATAATGTTTTAGAGCTCTAAATTGGGAGCACTAGAGCATCACTAATGATGTGGCACAGGGGGCCCCACCAAAGTGATGTGATGTTTTGGCTTGAGTTTGTTTTTTTTTTTTTTTAGTTTATTAGTGCTATTAGTGGTCTAAAAATTAATGGGATGAATCACCACCCCGAGAAAAACTACCAACGCCTCAGCTGCAGTCTACACCACCTACATCTCTGCTGCCCACACCACGCCATGCCGAGAAAAACTCTCCGGCCGAGTGAGACTCCAAGCCAACACCGGACAGCAGCACCAACCCAAGATCCCCTGCTGAAGATCACCTACGCCACTTCTTCTTACACACCCCAAGATTTTCTACTTACTAACGCCTTCACACCCGCTGCAACACCAAGCACCACTGCCGAACCAAGACCCAGGTTCTTCTACTGTCTCACCAAGACTCGAGAACACACCCTCCACCTACAACTCTTCTTCTAACACACCCCCAAGACCAGACCCTCTTCTTCTTCCAAGACCCCCTGCAGAGCCAAGATCCAAGTTCATTCTTTCTCACACCCACTGTTAGAGTCTGATTTTTCAGTTTTATCGATAAATTATGAATATTAGATATACTAAATAAGTAGAATTAGATAATTCAAATATTAACACTTCTCTGCAAATGGTAACAAAACAAAATAATACATTAATTATGTAATAAAAAGAACTTACAAAAAACTTAAAAACAATCAATTAAAAATTATAAACGAAATCTGACGCATAGTAGTAGACAAAAGTAAGCACCTACCCATTATAGAAGATAGGTAATAAACTACTATAGATTATCCTTATCCTTATAGAGGAAATTCAATATATAGATTGAGGCCACTTTTCAAAGACTGAATAAAAATTTTAAATTTTTTGAAATAAAATTTTAATTAGATAGGGTCTTTTATTAATTTATAATATTTATAGGTTTATATTTTATTTTTGTAATCTTTTTAGGAACTAAATAAGTTTGAATTAAATATTTTAGGGACTTAATAGATTTAATCAATAGTTTAAGGACTAAATAGATTTTGATTTATATGCTTTAGGGACCTAGTAGACACAATCAATAATTCAAGGACTAAATAAATAATTTGACAATAGTTTAGAGATATAAAATGCAATAAACCTTTAAGAAAATAAATGATATATTTTTAAAATTATATTTATCATTTATTTTTTCAAAAATAAATATAATAAAATTATATAATTATAATTATTGAATCAATTTGAATTTTTTTTTCATGAATTTACTTATACAAGTTGGGGTTTATAAAATGAATGATTTAACTGGGGAAAATTATATTATGCACACCTCATATCAAATATATCCCTAAATTATGTTGTTTTCTTCGTTAGTTATAATTAATTTTTTTTAAAAATTATTATCTTATTTTATTTTGATTTATGAGATTTTTAATTATATCTCATATATTATTTGATTATGACTTTTTTTTATTTATAATTATAACTCAAAATGTATGAAATTATAATTTTCTTTAATTATAAAATACATCCGGTATAAAACCTTTGAGGATATATATAGTATTTCCCTCTAACCTAAGAACTCCACCGACATTAACAGTTGTCTCAAGTTCCCATGTACATTAAATAATGAATTTAGGTAAAAAGATTCCGCACTGCCACATGAGGACTAGAAACAACCAAACATCAATTGTTTCAAAAGATTAGTACAATATTAATTAAAATATATATTATCTAGAAGCATTGCCAACCTCTTTTCATTGCCAATTAATATATATTATCTATACCCATTCATACACTCATGTCTATTTATAATAGTATTCATATTCGTTGACACACACAAATCTATCTGTTGAGACTTTTTTCACAGAGAAACAGGAAAAATGGAAGATACAAAAAGTAAGCCGCAGGAGGGAAGTGCAGGGGAAAGCCTGACCACCACCACCTACTGTGTCACCGGAGCTACAGGATACATAGGGTCATGGCTGGTCAAATCTCTCCTTCAAAGAGGCTACAGGGTTCACGCCACGGTCCGCAATCAAGGTCCATTTAACTTATCTGTCTCACTCTTTGTATCATGCTCTATGCTCTATTTCATATATTTCTAATTTTCAATTTTGATGACATAACAATATAAACATAATATGTGATAGAGATTACAAATGATCTATATGTTCTTTTTTATTTTTATTTTTATTTTTGAAGTGGAACTAATCAAATCGAATCGAAAAATAATCAGAAGTAGGTTAGTGTTAAAATATATATATATATATATCAAAAAAAATTAATAACTTAAAGTGGTGAATTATTTAAAAATAATAAATGATTGCTTTCCAAATGCATAGATTATTTATAAAATATTAATGACAATATCAATTATGGTTACCATAGAGAACGAAATCTTTTAAAGTTGAAATTGATCGGATGAACATTTGGTTAACTATATCATAAAAAGATTGAATAAATTACTCATGTTAGCTAGTGAAAAGAATATGGTAGATAAATTAGATTATGCAAGTTCAATTAGTAATTTTGTTCTTAAAAGGGATAGTTTGCTGCAATTGATTCAATTTTTATTTAGTATTATAATTTTAAATTTTGTATCTTTTTTTTTCCTTATTGTAAATTGGTTTTTACTAAATTACAAAATAAAAAGACCGTTTAAAATATATATATATATATAGACAGAGGAATCCATTTAAAAGTTCGCTTAGGCCAAAAATATTCAAGGCCGCCTGCTTGTTAACTTCTTCACAATGTCACCATGACTTGAGTTTTGTCTCCTTGTCATTGATGATGATTCTATTAATGTGAGTACTGTAGAATTTTTTTTCTCTCTATTTTATTCTTCTTTGGAGATAAATTCTTGATGTTTCTCAATTTGATTGTGTTATATGGACAAAATCTAGCATGCAATGTGTTCCTTATCATGCTGCCAACTAATAATGTGCCGCAAAACGTGCAAATAGTGTTTTGGTTGTAGCAATTTTTTTCATACCCTTAGACCATATTTGGATCTTAGATTTGTAGAAAAATTGTTTTTCAACAATTTTGCTCTCAAATCAGTTTGTCACCAATTTAAATTCCACAGTATTTAAAACAGAACCACCAATTTATTCCATCTACTCTTTATATTTGAGTTGTCTAAAATGCCAGCTGTGTTAAATTCTCAGCAAAGACATTGCATCTGTTACCATTATGGGGTGGTGGTGATCGGTTGAGAGTGTTCAGAGCTGATCTGCACAAAGAAGGAAGCTTCAATGAGGCTGTACAAGGCTGCAGCGGTGTATTTCATGTCGCTGCTTCAATGGAGTTCGAGATTCCAGCACAAGAGGACATTGGTAATGCATATTTGCACTACTTTTGATATTCCAAGCTAGTTAGAATGCTTCACATTTGGTTCTCTTTTCTGAACTTGAAGACAGTTATGTCTGCGCACATGTCATTGAGCCTGCAATCAATGGTACCTTAAACCTTCTCAAATCGTGCTTGAAAACACCATCTGTGAAGAGGGTTGTCTTCACATCATCCATCAGTACCATGACTGCCAAAGACAGCGCTGGAAAATGGAGAAGCGTTGTCGATGAATCTTGTCAGAATCCCATTGATCATGTCTGGAAAACAAAAACAGGTGCCTGGGTAATAATGCTAACGCTTTCTCTTCCCTCTTGCATTGGTACCCATAAAAAGTTGATCTGGTTTTTAGAGGCTATTTTGTTTTGCAGGTTTATGTACTGTCAAAGCTTCTGACTGAGGAAGCAGCATTCCAATTTGCTAATGAGAACAGCATTGATCTTGTGTCAGTCATAACCACAACTGTTGCCGGTCCATTCCTCACTTCAACGGTTCCAACAAGCGTTCAAGTTCTCTTGTCGCCAATAACAGGTGATCATGTTGAGATCCCCTATAATGATTGAAGCAAAAGTTCTGTAAATTTTTTATAAAGGGTTTTGGTTGTTGCATCAACAGATAGATGTAATTGCATCTCATGGATTTCAATCATATTTTTGCTCATCAAGAAGCAAGCTGTCTCAACTCCATTTGAAAACAGTGTAACTTGTAACATAAGAGCACATTAAATTATTTTTGAAGAATACCTGGGAAAAGAAAGGTTCAAAATTCTGCCTGCTACAACTTGTTTCAAGTTTCCCCAGACTTTCCCCTAATTTGTTCCAAAGAATGTGGGAATCCAAATTCCAGACTCATTCTTTACATAACAAATTTCTTCATTTCACCATTCATCCAAAGATAAAGTTAAAAATGATTTGCTCTTGAGGCGTTCAAAATTGTCAACAGGCCATCCATGAAGATTGCTTACATGTAAACATTATAAAATCACACTCTTAACATGTTGATTTGGAAAAAGTTCAGGCGACTCTAAATTCTCTCGAATCTTATCTGCTGTGAATTCAAGAATGGGGTCAATCGCTTTAGTTCATATCGAAGATATATGCAGTGCCCACATATTCCTCATGGAACATGATAGAGCAGAAGGTCGATACATATGCTCTGCCCACAGTTCTGTAATGTCTCAACTGGTTCATCATCTTGCTAAAGAGCAACCTTTCTCAAATATGCAGTGGTAGTTATTTCTTTCAAATCTTGAAGGTAAAAGATAGCTTGTGACAACTTCAAACACTGGTTTTTCTCTGTGTTTCCAGGCTTGTAGAGGAAGAACATGGCTCCTTCCCCTCCGAGATTTCTTCAAAGAAGTTAAGAGATTTGGGTTTTAATTTCAAGTTCGGCTTGGAAGATATTATACACCATACTGTTAATTCTTGTGTAGATTGTGGCTTTTTGTGTCCTGCTGTAAACTAGATTGCGCCAATATAGGCACAGAATGAAACAAATTTTCAAGAGACAGTTTTTACATAATTGCAATAAAATAAATAAATAAAATCAAAAGGCCTGAATAGTTGCTGATATGTGGTACTAAGTTGTTTTCTTGATATCCAGTTCCTAGAGTTTATAGTTAATGTCAGTCCTCACAAATTCTGTTGGGTAATATAGAATTTGATAAGTATTGAATGCTAGCCACTTGACCCCAAATTTGGAGTAAGGGTATTTTTGGTATTTCAACACTTGTGACATGTTGGCCTAATTTCTATCTACATATTGTGGGTGTTTGGGAAGTGGCTATTTAGGCTTTTTGGTTTTTTGACTATTTTAGTAAGTTATTTTAGTTTTTGTGTTTGGGAAAATATGATGGATTTTTATTGGAGTTGTTGTATGGGAAAATGTGTTTGAAATGATGTGAGGCTGAAATGACAAATTTTTCCTTAACCTTACTTTTTCCAAAATTCGTCTAAAGGGGGAAATTTGTCATTTTCTATCCATGGGACTAGGTTGTCTGCCCACTAAGCCTACACTGTCAACGTGACAGTGTATGCCCACTGCCGGCTGCCCTTTTTTTTTTGTCTTTTAAATATAAATAATTGATTTAAGTATTGTTGAGGCTATTTGGCTTTTTTCTTGAATGGGGCTAAAATAGCCTCTCACTTCACTTCCCAAACACTGCCATTGTTGGAAATGGTTTTGGAAGAAACAGTTTTTTTCTTAACTTTGGTTTATTTTTTAGGTGAGACCCATGCGCCAAAGTTGGTGAGTCTAAGTGGTAATTGTAACAACGCCCGCGGGGGACCTCGCTACAGTTCGGACTCGATTTTTTTGTTGCGGTTCTAAATCTCGAACCAAAGAGTCCAAATCCGGCAAATCGTTTTGAGAAAAACAGATTTTTAGAAAAGAAGTGCCAAACATGGACTGCTTTGCCAGATAACAGAGTCGCCACCTAAATATTTTTAAAATGGGAAATTTAGGAAACCCTGACTCGGTGCCAAAAGGCCACGTGTCCGTCATCACCAAAGTCGGCTCGAACTTGGGTACGATTGGGGAAGGTCACATCGTGAGCACCCGCTTCGCATCAAAGACCGGCCTCTACTAATCATGATATCTGTTTTTGAAGACATTGTGCGTTCTTATTCCGGTTATTAGCCTAGGTTACTATGTGATGCGCACAGCATACAAGTATAGACTGAATCGCCTGAATTGGAACAAAAACATTTCATGTTTGTTTGTTTGAAAATGGTTTGATGGTGCTACTCGCAAGTAGGCTAAGATGCGGATTTGCCACCCTCAGGTGGGCTTAGTAAAAAGTATGATTTTGCCACTATCTAGTGGGCTTTAAAACAAACAGTCGATGAATTGCTCCAATTCAGATAACTCAACCTCCATCCACAGGCATTCAAGGCAGTTATATCACATAAGCACATAGCCTCATGGTAAGCATGCTATCATGGCAACACTTACACACGTGCAAGGATGCTAAAGCATAAAACTCACCTAGTACTCCAAGCCAAAACAGGAAACTGATTAGAAATCATGCATGATCCTAAATATACAGAATGCCTAATGCAACACATGCAAGGATGTAACTAAAGCAGGCTCGGCTATTCTAAAGATGGCATGTGGAATGCAACAGCTATCAAGTATTCAACTTGGAATTGAAATACAAATGCAGTTTGTATGATGCGCCGAGCCCGGTGCGTGCAAAACAGATGAATGATGCAAACATGCTGTCATACTGTATGCTAATTGAAATATGCCCTATATCTAACCATCATAAGCAGATAAATAAAAGGGAGAAAGAAGTGGGGGTTGGAAGACATACATCACACACACACACCTTTATTACAACATTGCCCTCGCGCAGAGGGTCCGAATAAATATACAGTCCGAATGTCCGAAATATACAGAATCTAATTAATTAACAAATTAATTACAGAAAGTAAAACTGGCATGCAAGCCAGGGACTGCCTTGCTTCTGATGAGCGATGCATGCTGGGCTGCCTTGATGCGGAAATCCACTGGGATGCCCCAATCAGCCTCTGTTTACACTGTTTCTCGAAATGCGTGCCAAGCCTCGGAAAAATTGCTGATTCTTGATTTTGCTGCAACAGAGAGCAGGAAAAAGGGCATAGCAATGTATTTCACAAATATATGCATGCCTCGATCCTCGTGCCACCAATCACGCATACCGATGCATAATGGCCGAGGGATCGGATTGCACAACTCGATATAGGATGAATGCACATGAATGCTACAACAAAACCTAACTCCATCATGAGTAATCCGGAGTGTCGGTGACTTGGGAATTGAGACCCGTTCCGTCACTCGGAGTACGAAACGTGCCTCATTTCCCGTGCCCGGGCTAACACCTATCCCGAACACGATGCAATATGCATGGTATGCATGAAATGCAGCTAACATGTGATATAGCATGCACAATGCTATGAAAATGAGATGTCTCGAAATGCGTGCACACTGGCACGCATACCAAGGAAATGACATACGGATATGAAATGACATGAAATATGATATGTAATGAGACTGAAATGAGATGCCTCGAAATGCGTGCCCACAGGCACGCAAAACGAGAAAATGGCATACGGAATGCAACAGATAAAAAATGGCATACACAATGCAAGATGGGCTTACACTAACATGGGAGAGCCTCAGCCGCACCCACATAAGAGGCCATCGGATAAAAATGAAGTGCCTCGAAATATGTGCACACGGGCACGCAAACCGAGGCGGTGCGGAATGACATGCAAAATGCAAATTGGGCTTACACTAACATGAGAGGGCCTCAGCCACACTCACATAAGATGCCGTCGGATAAAATGCGACACATCTGCACGCCAACCGAGACGGTGACATAGAGACATGAAAATGCAAGTTGGGCTTACGCCAACATGAGATAGCCTTAACTACACTCACATAGGCTGCCAGCGGATAAAAACGGGCTGCCTCGAAGTGCGCGCACACGGACACGCAAACCGAGGCGGAGTCAGATGAGCATAAAAATGGAGATTGGGCTTACGCCAACATGAGATAGCCTCAGCCACACTCACATAGGCTGCCGGCGGATAAAAACCAGCTGCCTCGAAATGCGTGCACATGAGCACGCAAACCGAGGCAATGACATAAAGGCATGAAAATGCAAGTTGGGCTTACGCCAACATGAGATAGCCTCAACTACACTCATATAGGCTGCCGATGAATGAAAATGGAGTGCCTCGAAGTGCGTGCCCACGGGCACGCAAATCGAGGCGGTGATAAAAGGCACAAAATGGCATGGAAATTATACGCAAGCATGCAAACTAAATTCCAGCAGCTAGATGAAGGGAAAACAGCCCCAAAATGATGATAAAAATGCACCCGATGCCCGGAATGCTCCCGAAATGTGATATTATGCCCCCGAAATGGCCTACAGCTATGCTATACATGCAAAATGGACACATGACAGCAAAAACAGTAGCAAGGCAGCCCCAAAAATAGCACTTTTTCAGTACAAAGCATGGCCAAATTGTAAGCATAGATATGGCAACAATAGCTCGCAAAAATACGGTAAAAGGGGGGAATTACAAAGCAAGTGGTATGTACAATGCTCAAACCCAAAAAAAACAGTTCTATAACTTTGAAGAGGAGCCCAAAATATGCATATTTACAGTTTATGGCAACCCCAAAATCAATATACAAATATGCTAACAATTCCATGCAAAATGGAGCTCAAAAGAGATTATAATAAGAGACATGCAAAGCATACACCAAACAACAAAACTTTCTTCATGAAATATGTAGAGGGGGTCAAAATAAGCACAAAAACAGTAGGGGTCGGAGCCCCAAAAAAATGCAAATAGGCTAAAAATAGCATGCAAAATTGTGACATACAAGATAGATATTGAAGCAAGTGTATCATGGAGACACCAAATGAAGTTGAGCCCTTCTACAAAGTTGTAGAGGGGCTCAAAATAAGCCTAAAACCAGTAGGGGTCAAAGCCCAAAAACTAAAAGGAAATAGGATAAAGAATTGATGGAAAAATATGCTCTAAAAAGGGAATTAGAGTCTTACCCTTGGAGACAAGTCTTTCTTTGCTTCTTGGCTTGAATTTGTGGATTCTTGGCCACTGGAAAACACCTCTTTGCTGCTGAAATGGAGGTGGTGAAGGTGGAGCTTAGGGTTGAAGAAGGATTGGCCTAGGAACTTGAAGGTTTTTTTGAAGTTTTGGCTATGGAAATCAAGGATTTGGGAGAGAGGGTCTTGAGAGCAAATTTTGTAACCCTAGCAAAGGGGCTGTCCAGCCCTTTAAATAGAGAAGAAAAGGTGTAAAAGGGGAGGGAAATGTAGGCAAGATTTCCCTCCCAAAATATCCCCCGGATGGGGAGATATTTTGACAAAAATATCCGGACAGCTGGAATGGGCTGGAAAGCAAGCCGGGCCGCCAGTAGCTTCGGAGGTGGCCGGCCACCCCACCTGGTCGGCCTCCCACTCACCCTGGCCGGCCGGCCATGGTCCAAAAATCAAGTTGCAATTTGCTGGCCGACCACCATGCATTGGTGTCCTCCCAAGTGTGTAGAATAAGGCCCCAAGGTCGGAATCTGGCAACTCTGAAGCAGGAGCCACAACATAGAGCTTGAAGGAGAGGCTCAAAAGTGAACTCAACAATTGCTGGCCGACCACCAACTTTTAGGGTCCTCCCAGATGTGTAGAACAAGGTTCCAAGGTCGGAATCTGGCAACTCTGAAGCAGGAGCCACAACATAGAGCTTGAAGGAGAGGCTCAAAAATGAACTCAACAATTGCTGGCCGACCATGCTCCCTTAGGGTCCTCCCATATCCCCTGATCACAGATATGTAGCTTTTGTTGGAAGAAAATACCCCTAGGGTGTTCAACATTGGCCCGGAAGTGAGCAAAACGGGCGCCGGGGGAGCAAAACTGGTTATCTGGGATAATTGCTGGCCTCCCACCCCCCAGTGATCTTCCTGGTATTGAAACAGAGGTACCTGCCAAAATTGAGCAAAAACAAATGCAAAACGAATGCTCGGGACCAAAACCGCGCGGTTTGGGGTCCCGAAAATGAGCTGCAGGCACCGGAAGTGGCATACGGCCACGAAGTGGGCATCAGGGGCCCCAGGTTTCCTCGAAATGATAAAACAGAGGTCCTTACCAAGAAACGGAGAAAACGGAGATGGTTGGGCGGTCCCGAACCGAGGCACACGGCCTGACGGTCCCGAAAACCGGGAACCGGACTCCGAAATGGGCAAAATGGCCTACGGCCACGAAAAGTAGCTCATGGCCATCGGGAGATGATCTACAGGACCACTCCCTTCCCTCAGGAAAGAAAACAGAGAAAACCGAGTCTGGTTCGCAAACCGAGACAAGGCACAGAAGAAGGTTCGGAAGTCCGGAGGCAGGGCGCATGGCCGTGACTCTGAGACTTCAACGAAAGCACAAAGATGCAAAGATCACCGAGCGCTCAATCGGTGACGTCTGAGTCTTAAAGTCGGTCAAAAATGGGGTGTCTACAGTTGCCCCTCTTTGACAGAACTCGGAAGTCAAGAAGTGACGAGAGTGAATGTCAAAGCCCAGAGACGATCCATTTTTGACAAGGCCGAAGACTTAGACAATCATACAAGGTAAACAGAAATGTGTGCCCGCAGGCGTGCCCTCAGGCAAAGGGGGCAAAATGCAAAGTGATATGCAGGGAGATTTCGATAATTGGACTTATACGCCACGCGAAGCCGGTTTGAAAAGTTGGACTTATACGCAAAGCGAAGCCGGTTTGTAGATTGGACTTATACGCTGACGCGAAGCCGGTTTGACGATTGGACTTATACGCTGACGCAAAGCCGGTTTGACGATTGGACTTATACGCTGACGCGAAGCCGGTTTGAAAGTTGGAGATCCATGCAATGCACTGTAATGTAGTGGCTAAAATGCAATGTGATAGCTAAGAGGTAAAGGTACCTTACAGGAGCAATTGGAAATGACTTACCTCATGCCGCTGGGGATCTTTCACTTCTTCTCGGTTGAACCGCAGGTAATACTTTACTCCCTGACTATGGTCGCAGCTTTCCCTATTCTCCAACAGGGTGACAGACTAGGTTGGATCAGTATCCAGAATTGAGGCGCATACACATGCTATCTCAATCTATGGGGCTGCCATACAGATTTCAAGCCGAGGATATATACCCCTGGGTATTTAAACCAGACTTTAGTCTCTAAATCCCGAACTTTTATGCGTTCTAGGCATGAGCCATTCAACTCTAGTTTCCACCGCCTCGCTTGGTCTCCTAGGAACTCACCGCTACATCACAGTGTGGCTATACCAGACCACCGGAAGTCGTTCGGGCACGACAAACACCAAAGGAATTGCACCTTTAGAGGATTTAAGGTCTCCTAGACCGGACAATACAAGAGATATGATGCAATGGATAATGATAGATGTGATGCAATAGATAACAGATGCGATGTAACAGAGAGGACAATAGACGCAAAATGGTGACATACTCCAACCGCGCTGGACTCGTGGGAGGAGAGAGAACAAAGAAAACCAATCAGGCGCGTTCCACGCAACCTGAGATAAATTCCAGACACGCTGAAAACCGTGTGAGGAAGGGGACACTCAAAACACGCTGATAGTCGTGAGAGGAGGTCCAAAAACAACTGGCCCAGCGCGTCCACAACGCAACCTGGGATAAATTCCAAACACGCTGAAAACCGTGTGAGGAAGGGGACACTCAAAACACGCTGATATCGTGAGAAGAGGAACGGGACACTCAACCACGCTGAAATCGTGAGAAGAGGTCAACAAAAACAACCGCCCAGCGCGTCCACAACGCAGCCTAGGATGAATTCCAAACACGCTGAAATCGCGTAAGGAAAAGAACAAAACTCTAACCATGCTGAAATCGTGAGAAGAGATCCGAACAACCGCCCAGGTGCATACACAACGCAACCTGAGATAAATTCCAAACACGCTGAAATCGCGTAAGGAAAGAAACGCTCTAACCACGCTGAAATCGTGAGAAGAGGAACGGGACACTCAACCACGCCAAATCGTGAAGAGGTCAACAAAAACAACCGCCAGTGCGTCCACAACGCAACCTGGGATAAATTCCAAACACGCTGAAATCGCGTAAGGAAAAGAACAAAACTCTAACCACGCTGAAATCGTGAGAAGAGATCCGAACAACCGCCCAGGTGCGTACACAACGCAACCTGAGATAAATTCCAAACACGCTGAAATCGCGTAAGGAAAGAAACACTCTAACCACGCTGAAATCGTGAGAAGAGGAACGGGACACTCAACCACGCTGAAATCGTGAGAAGAGGTCAAAACAACAACCGCCCAGCGCGTCCACAACGCAACCTGGGATAAATTCCAAACACGCTGAAATCGCGTAAGGAAAAGAACAAAACTCTAACCACGCCAAATCGTGAGAAGAGATTCGAACAACCGCCAGCGTGCATACAACGCAACCTGAGAGAGATTCCAAACACGCTGAAATCGCGTAAGGAAAGAACCAAACTCTAACCACGCTGAAATCGTGAGAAGAGATTCGAACAACCGCCCAGGTGCGTACACAACGCAACCTGAGATAAATTCCAAACACGCTGAAATCGCGTAAGGAAAGAAACACTCTAACCACGCTGAAATCGTGAGAAGAGGAACGGGACACTCAACCACGCTGAAATCGTGAGAAGAGGTCAAAACAACAACCGCCCAGCGCGTCCACAACGCAACCTGGGATAAATTCCAAACACGCTGAAATCGCGTAAGGAAAAGAACAAAACTCTAACCACGAAATCGTGAGAAGAGATCCGAACAACCGCCAGTGCGCATAATAACGCAACGAGATAAATTCAAACACGCCAAATCGTGTAAGGAAAGAACACTCTAACCACGCCAAATCGTGAGAAGAGGAACGGACACTCAACCACGCCAAATCGTGAGAAGAGGTCCGAACAACCGCCAGTGCATACACAACGCAACTCGATAAATTCAAACACGCCGAATCGCGTAAGGAACGGACACTCTAACCACGCCAAATCGTGAGAAGAGATCCGAACAACCGCCAGTGCGTACACAACGCAACTCGAGATAAATTCGAACACGCCGAAATCGCGTAAGGACGGGATACTCTAACCACGCCAAATCGTGAGAAGAGATCCGAATAACCGCCAGTGCGCATAATAACGCAACTCGAGATAAATTCAAACACTCGAAATCGCGTAAGGAACGGATACTCTAACCACGCCAAATCGTGAGAAGAGATCCGAACAACCGCCAGTCGTACCTAGCATAACTGAGATAAATTCAAACACGCCGAAATCGCGTAAGAACGGACACTCAAAACACGCCAAATCGTGAGAAGAGATCCGAACAACCGCCAGTGCGTAATAACGCAACTGAGATAATTTCAAACACGCCGAAATCGCGTAAGAACGGGACACTCTTACCACGCCGAAATCGTGAGAAGAGATCATCCGAACCGCCAGTGCGTACACAACGCAACCTGAGATAAATTCCAAACACGCTGAAATCGCGTAAGGAACGGGACACTCTAACCACGCTGAAATCGTGAGAAGAGATAAACAAAAACAACCCGCCCAGCGCGTCCACAACGCAACCTGAGAAAGTCCCGGAGGACAACGATCCAAAACGCTGCTCAGCGTAAAAGGATAAATGGCAGAAGATAACACAAGATGCAAATAAGTGCAAGTATGGTGTGTATGACAATACCAATGGAAGAATGCACAACAATGCAGGTGGAAGGGTGCGTAACTTTGAAGCAAGCTTGATCTTGCGCTTGAGGTAGAGGCACACTCATACTTCGGAGCATTGACAAGGCTTGAAAAGGTACATCCAGAATACAATCACGGAATTTGCTGAAGGTGAAACGCACTCAGATGCTTTCATTTTCCCTCTTTTCTTTTGCTTTGTAGCCCGGAACTCATACCTTCAGATAGGTCCTGGTTCTACTGTTCTCTCGTGGCCTGGGTTGAACCCTGCGGTTTTGAAAGAACAAATTCTGTTTTGCACAAATGTGGAGAACAGCACGGCATTCGGAGCACAAAACGATTTTTGAAATTGAGAGTGAGCATAAGTTCTCAACTGGGTATTGAGCCTATGATTGAATACAGCACACTACGACTCAACAAGAAAATAAAAGGCACACAACCTAAATACAACGAGACACGCTCGGGATGACTCAAAACAAGAAACGAGCTAAAACAAAAAGACACGACACTCAGACGTGCACAGGAAGCCTGTTTCACCGGGTAGTGTTTCCCACCCTTTCTCATTTGTGGTTCTCACATCACTTGGCCCTCAAGCTCTGTTTTTCTGAAAAAAGCCCTTTTCTCACTTTTTCTCTCATCGCACATCTCTCTATTCTTCAATCTCTCATTTTTCATCCCTCCCCTGGGTGGTTGATGGATAAACAGCAAGTTGAAGGTTCTCGCCCCTAGCATTCCGCTAGATTCTTTTTCTTCCGCACGCAGCTAGTGAGTTCCTCCCACAGAGGGGTTGCGCTACAACTGGGTGTGTAGCAAATCTGCAGCTGACATCGGTCAATGATGCTCTACTGGGGAGCTTGGACGTGATAAGATCTGTCCAGATGATGGAGCGGAATATCTTGCCCCATTCCAGTTCGTGCTTCGCACTTGACTTGATATCTCGTTGCTTGGAGGGTGAAAGAGCTTCCAGCCCTTTGTTGTGCCCTTTCCTGGCGAATATGGTGCCCTTCTTGGCGAGTATGTTGATAATGAGGAAAGACAGGAAGCCTGACTCAACTGTGCCCCTAGTTCATCATTTTGACCATTTTTTGTTTTTACTTTCTAAAAAAAAAATTGACCAAAATGAGAGTTAAATTAACATGCTTGTTCAATTTTTGATTTGAAATCATGCAAGTCAGGCTATGAGCACTGAAAATTCTCCTTTTTCGGATCCAAGAAATGGTCCAATTTTTGGAAAAGATGGAACGATTTTCGAGAAAATAGTCAACCTCAGTAAAAATTCTCAAAAACTATTTTTGCACACGGCCACTTGCTCAACGAGCATGAAACCTACTCTTGAGATGCGCAACCTCGGATTCGAAGGAAAATTGCCCCTTGCTGGAGAGAGCTGCATGGCAACGGAAAGTTGCCCCTTGTTTGAATGGCACCGCAGCACACTAAATGGCAACGGAGGGTTGCCCCTTGTTTGAACGGCACAGCGGCGCATTGAATGGCAACGGAAAGTTGCCCCTTGTTTGAATGGCACCGCAGCGCATTGTGGTCAGTCCTCAGAGCGATGATTGAAACCGTACTCTCGGATACAGAGAAGGCAAGGATGGTCAAAACCATTACATGGACACAATTGAATTTTGAATTGTTTTACGGCTGGACTTCAGGATGAAGTTGCCTACGTATCCCAAAGATGGGAATCAAGCCTTACGTAGTTCGGGGTAAAGGTACACTCGGGTATTTAACCTCTCCTTTTTATGCTCTAATTTTTGCCAAGGCGCCTATTGCAGGTTTTCGACCTTGCGAGCTATGTTTTTCTTTTCTTTTCATTTTCATTTCTTCTTTTTTTTTTCTTTTTCTTTTTTCCTGTATTTTTGTATTTTTCTTTTCCTTTCTTTTTTTGTATTTTTTTTTTGCTTTTTTTTTTTTGCTTTTTTGCTTCTTTTTTTTTTTTTTTTTTTTTTTTGCTCTAACTTTTGCCTGGGTCGCCCTTCTGGGTTTTCGGCCCAGCGAGCCTCTCAAAGGGTAAAAGTGTAACAAGTCCATGCCAAATGGTTTTGAGATTGAAGCCCTCTGTATCCAGGAGAGTGGCTGTTGATTTGCAAGAGGACTCATCTTCAGCTCTTCGAGCATATCTGACATCTTTGCCCCTAATTCGAGGGGTGTTTCTGATCTAGCTTTGCAAGCTTCTTCTAATGAGGTCTGACCTTCTTGATCTGACTTTGGTGCCTCTTGTGCGAGGGCTGCTTCAAATCTGGCCCCACAGGCCTTACATTGTGGTCGACCGTTGAACATTCTGAATGCCAGTTCAAGGTTTGGAAGTAAAGGGGTTGAGTCTCGAGGCTGAGAGTGATCCTAAGCTGCACAATCTCAAGAGCGATTCCACACATGTCTTCGCGGGACCGCGCAAAACATTTTTTGAAAGTTTTTAAGAAAGCGACAGATCGCTCGCGCTGAAGACAGTGTAGGACCAATCTGGATCAAAGCTAGGGTCCTTCTCAGTACTCACACTAGCAAGCATGATTTCATTCATTAAGGGCTTAGCATGCCTCTCTTTCTCTCAATTGATCAAAGTTTTGCAAATCCCGAGGAATTCCTTCCTCTTCGTTTTCACCGCAGTGTTCAAAAAGATTTTGAAAAACTTAGGTCAATACAATGACTTCAAGGCACAAGAGAGCAGGTGGATTGCACTGCCATTTCATTCAAATCCCGGCACAACTAGTACACGGCAGAAGCAAATGCGAGAGTGTGGAAATCACTGCTGTTTCATTCAAAAATCTGTTGGCATAACTGGCTCCCCGGCAGAAACAGACTCAAAAGAAAATGAAGAGACGAACGCAAAACAAAATGGTGATGCCCGAGGTAACACCCCCGGAATCACCCGACTCCTATACAACAGGACTGACTCGATACAACAAGACAGACCCAAAACAAAAGGGACTGACTTAAAACAAAAAGACAGACTCAAAACAAAACAAAAGGCTGACTCAATACCCAAGTCAAAAAGCACAAAACTGGTATTTGCATATTGCTCAAAACAGTGCGTGCCATTCCCACGTCTGGAGTTGATTAAGCGCCGCCCGCAGGTGGTTCATCCCCCATTCACATAACATTATCTCCCAAGTTCACTGACCCAGTGCCGATAGACTTTGCTGAGCTCGGCGGGAGGATGACCTCGTTGTCAAATAGATCCTATACTTCATGGCGAAGACGGAAGCAGTTGTTGGTAGCATGGCCAGTTTGCTGATGGTATGCGCAGTACTGGGTAGCATTATGTGTAGCCGGAAGAGGGTTCGGGAGAGACCGAGGCTCAAGGGGTTTGAGATGACCTTGTCCAACAAGGATTTGGAAAAGCTTTGGATAAAGGCATGTGGAGGGCACGGAAGACCCTCTGACCTCGGGGTTGGTACTTCTGGGCTTGTGGATTTTTGCTGGACGTACCAGCAAAAGGATTGGCAGGTGCTGGCCTGGTTTGTTGATCTCTTCTGAGTGGAGGATTAGAGCTAACAGGATTGCCTCTGGTATAACGGCCCTTCTCTCGGTTTGCCCCTTGATTCAAACTGCTCCCAACTTGAGTAGCGAAAGTGTCATCCACAGTTTTTGCAACGACTGCGAGGACTTGCTCTTTGTTCAGTCCCTCGGCTTTCAAAGCCTCAACAGCCAACAGAAGATGTTCATGGGGATCCATGTCCGCCCTTACCTTGTTCTTTCCACTCGCTTCCACTTTGCCAAGGGATTGGCCTTCCTCAGATGTAGCCCGCCCCAAGACTGGGGAGCCTTTTGACATGAAATTCCCAGCATGTGGTGTGGTCGATGATGGAGCCAATGTCCCGGAGGCCAGATCAGTCACAGTTCTCTGAAGATCTTCAATCATCCTCATCAGCTCGGAAGTAGTGGGTTCATGGGTTTGAGATGATTAGGGTTCAGATGCACCCATCATGCATATGTCCATACTTTCCGGGATAAACACCTCAGGCTTGGGTAGATGGACCGGGGTGATGTATATGCTGGGGTCGAAGGTGGATGGTAATATATGGATGAGGTTGAGATGTAGAGGTGATGGGTCAGTACTAACCTGAGGTCCTTTTGGTGGAGCTAGGGTCTCTTCGTCAATAAGATCCTGAATCTTATGACGAAGGCGGATGCAACGGTTCGTATCATGACCGTACTGTTGATGGTAGGCACAGTATTTAGCTGGGTCATATCTTGGCGGAAGAGGGTTTGGAAGGGGTTGGGGTTCTAGGAGTTCTAGGTGCCCTTCTTCTTGCAGCTTTTTCAAAGTTTGGGAGAGACTCATGTAAAGAGGATGGAATTTTCGGGCTTGGGGCCGAATTGAGGTGGTTGGTTTTTGGTCATTGAGGGAAGTGGTGACAGTGTCTACTCCTGAGCATTTCGCAGCTGTGCTACCATCAGTAGTAGCATTGGAACTGCGAGCAACATTCCTCCTCAAAGGCTCATTATCTTCTGCAAAGATCCCTTGTCTGATGGCATCTTCAATTTGAACCCCCATCTCATGCAAATCTGAAAAGGTAGGGAAGGGAAGAACAATCATCTTCTGCATAAGCTTGGGCTGGAGATTGCGCACAATCATCCGAATCTGATCTTTATCAGTGGGCCTAGTGGTCATCATTGAGGCTTTTGCTCTCCATCTCGTCACGAACTCTGAGAAACCCTCCTTTGGTTCTTGGCGGGTGACTTCGAGATCACGAGTTGTGACCTCGATCTGTGTGTTATAAGAGTATTGAGCAACAAAGGCCTCAGCCAGCTCTTCCCAGTTCCGTTTCACAGAGCTCTCCAATTTTGCATACCAGATCACGGCTATCCCGGACAGGGTTCGGCCGAATAGTGATAGTTTCTGGGCTGTGGTCAAACCCATTGGTCTCAGGATATCAGAAAACAGTTGGAGGTGCACTATTGGGTCTTCAGAGCCATCAAATCGATCGATATGTGGCATCTTGAACCGATCCGGTAATGTCACCACTAAGTTGGTAAAACCATCCTCTATGTCAAGAATAGAATGGGCCCCTTGAGACTTTTTGAATAATTCCTCAAGCTTGCTCACTTTCAATGCTGTGGGGTCCGTCTTGAATTCAGAGGGGGGGTCTGGTAGGTTGGTGGGTGTTTTAGATAGCTGGGGTAGAACCGGGGGCGGAGCTGGCCCCATTGGAAGGCCTGTATCCTCTTGGACATTTTGAACATTTGGCGTCTCCTCGGGTATCGGAACCCTTGGTGGGGGAGGAGCCTGATGCGAAGCAGATGCTCCGGCTTGCTGTTGCAACTTAGTGATGAGCTCGGCTTGTTGAGCCATGATTGCAGCCTGTTGCTTGGAAAATTCGCCATGAGACGGTGTCTTCTTTGCATGAGTTTCATACTTTCCTGCATTTGAAGCATCATTGCCTCTAACCCTGACGTGTTCCGCTGATCCATCCAATTGGTAGTATGTCTATCCTCGCATAAAAAGAGACCTCGACTGTTGTTCACCGGTGGGGTGGATAAGGGCCCTTGATCCGTAATCGCTGAATCGGTGATCTGCTCGACCGTCCTTTTCACCTGCCTCGATAAAGGAACACGATTGCCCCTTGAATCAATCTCGACCGACAAAGTCTATCAGCACAAGTCTAATGATCCTCGGGGGATATTGGAGCCTTCTGAAGCTATGGTTCCCAAGACTACCTAGCAAAAGAGAAAACAGACAGCATCTCAGCCTGATTTCACCTGAACAGATATAAGTATAGTTGGATAAGTGTGCCCTCTACTGGATTCTGCCCCCAAAATTCTGCCTCAAATCTGATACCCTCAGGTAAAACTGATTCCACCAAATACTGATGCCCGTAGGCCTGATACCCAAAATACTGAATTGGTGCCCGCAGGCCTGATGCTCAAACTCGCAAACTGATACATGCATTCCCTGTAGAGGCACACTCTAACAAGCACATAACAGATAAGTGAGAGCCAAAACACCCCTATGTTGGGGTAGGGTTGTCCTGTCCTATTTTGTCAGGAACTAGGGTTTCACTACGCACGCAGCGGCTTCAAACAACCTAAAAACGGGTAAGCAACCTGTCCTAGTTTGGAATGGTCACTATGGATCCGAATATGCACTAGGTCAAATGGTCAAAAAGGGTGCCCCGGTAAAACTGGGGTTTGTGTTCCCATGCTGTCAGAGCCCAGAGCCGATCAGCCTTACGGACATGACTTGACAAGACAAGCCTCCGGCAAATCGTTCGGGAATGGCATATGGAAAACACGGTGTCCTAGGCGCACCAATGCAAATGCAATGCAAAGAAACACACAAATGTAGTCAAAACCGGATATCATGAGTTCGAGTCAAGTTCTCTAAAATCCCCAGCAGAGTCGCCAGAAACTGTAACAACGCCCGCGGGGGACCTCGCTACAGTTCGGACTCGATTTTTTTGTTGTGGTTCTAAATCTCGAACCAAAGAGTCCAAATCCGGCAAATCGTTTTGAGAAAAAAGCAGATTTTAGAAAAGAAGTGCCAAACATGGATCGCTTTGCGGATATGAGTCGCCACCTAAATATTTTTAAAATGGGAAATTTAGGAAACCCTGACTCGGTGCCAAAAGGCCACGTGTCCGTCATCACCAAAAGTGGCTCGGGAACTTGGGTACGATTGGGGAAGGTCACATCGTGAGCACTTCGCCCGTCAAAGTCAAAAGAGCCTCTACTAATCATGATATCTGTTTTTGAAGACATTGTGCGTTCTTATTCCGGTTATTAGCCTAGGTTACTATGTGATGCGCACAGCATACAAGTATAGACTGAATCGCCTGAATTGGAACAAAAACATTTCATGTTTGTTTGTTTGAAAATGGTTTGATGGTGCTACTCGCAAGTAGGCTAAGATGCGGATTTGCCACTCTCAGGTGGGCTTAGTAAAAAGTATGATTTTGCCACTATCTAGTGGGCTTTAAAACAAACAGTCGATGAATTGCTCCAATTCAGATAACTCAACCTCCATCCATAGGCATTCAAGGCAGTTATATCACATAAGCACATAGCCTCATGGTAAGCATGCTATCATGGCAACACTTACACACGTGCAAGGATGCTAAAGCATAAAACTCACCTAGTACTCCAAGCCAAAACAGGAAACTGATTAGAAATCATGCATGATCCTAAATATACAGAATGCCTAATGCAACACATGCAAGGATGTAACTAAAGCAGGCTCGGCTATTCTAAAGATGGCATGTGGAATGCAACAGCTATCAAGTATTCAACTTGGAATTGAAATACAAATGCAGTTTGTATGATGCGCCGAGCCCGGTGCGTGCAAAACAGATGAATGATGCAAACATGCTGTCATACTGTATGCTAATTGAAATATGCCCTATATCTAACCATCATAAGCAGATAAATAAAAGGGAGAAAGAAGTGGGGGTTGGAAGACATACATCACACACACACACCTTTATTACAACATTGCCCTCATGAGAGGGTCCGAATAAATATACTGATCAATGTCCGAAATATACGTAATCTAATTAATTAACAAATTAATTACGTAGTAAAGCGGCATGCAAGCCGAGGACCGCCTTATACGATGGCGATGCATCTTTGAAACGCCTTGATCGAAATCCTTTGGGATGCCCCAATCGACCTCTGTTTACCTTGTTTCTCGAAATGCGTGCAAGCCTCGGAAAAATTGCGATTCTTGATTTTCTTTTAGAGCGTGAAAAAGGGCATAGCAATGTATTTCACAAATATATGCATGCCTCGATCCTCGTGCCACCAATCACGCATACCGATGCATAATGGCCGAGGATCGGATTGCACAACTTCGATATAGGATGAATGCACATGAATGCTACAACAAAACCTAACTCCATCATGAGTAATCCGAGTGTCGGTGACTTGGGAATTGAGACCCGCTCCGTCACTGAGTACGAACGTTTCATTTCCGTGCAGGGCTAACACCTATCCGAACACGATGCAATATGCATGGTATGCATGAAATCGCTAACATGTGATATAGCATGCACAATGCTATGAAAATGAGATGCCTCGAAATCGTGCACACTGGCACGCATACCAAGGAAATGACATACGGATATGAAATGACATGAAATATGATATGTAATGAGACTGAAATGAGATTCCTCGAAATGTGTGCCCACAGGCAAGCAAAACGAGAAAATGGCATACTGAATGCAAGATAAAAATGGCATACACAATGCAAGATGGGCTTACACTAACATGGGAGAGCCTCACCGCACCCACATAAGAGGCCATCGGATAAAAATGAAGTGCCTCGAAATATGTGCACAGGCACGCATAACCGAGGCGGTCGGAATGACATGCAAAATGCAAATTGGGCTTACACTAACATGAGGGCCTCGGCCACACTCACATAAGATGCCGTCGGATAAAAAGATCGCCTCGAAATGCGTACACTGCAGACACGCCAACCGAGACGGTGACATAGAGACATGAAAATGCAAGTTGGGCTTACGCCAACATGAGATAGCCTCAACTACACTCACATAGGCTGCCGGCGGATAAAAACGGGCTGCCTCGAAGTGCGCGCACACGGACACGCAAACCGAGGCGGAGTCAGATGAGCATGAAAATGGAGATTGGGCTTACGCCAACATGAGATAGCCTCAGCCACACTCACATAGGCTGCCGGCGGATAAAAACCAGCTACCTTGAAATGCGTGCACATGGGCACGCAAACCGAGGCAATGACATAAAGGCATGAAAATGCAAGTTGGGCTTACGCCAACATGAGATAGCCTCAACTACACTCACATAGGCTGCCGATGAATGAAAATGGAGTGCCTCGAAGTGCGTGCCCACGGGCACGCAAACCGAGGCGGTGATAAAAGGCACAAAATGGCATGGAAATTATACGCAAGCATGCAAACTAAATTCCAGCAGCTAGATGAAGGGAAAACAGCCCCAAAATGATGATAAAAATGCACCCGATGCCCGGAATGCTCCCGAAATGTGATATTATGCCCCCGAAATGGCCTACAGCTATGCTATACATGCAAAATGGACACATGAAAGCAAAAATAGTAGCAAGGCAGCCCCAAAAATAGCACTTTTTCAGTACAAAGCATGGCCAAATTGTAAGCATAGATATGGCAACAATAGCTCGCAAAAATACGGTAAAAGGGGGGAATTACAAAGCAAGTGGTATGTACAATGCTCAAACCCAAAAAAAACAGTTCTACAACTTTGAAGAGGAGCCCAAAATATGCATATTTACAGTTTATGGCAACCCCAAAATCAATATACAAATATGCTAACAATTCCATGCAAAATGGAGCTCAAAAGAGATTATAATAAGAGACATGCAAAGCATACACCAAACAACAAAACTTTCTTCATGAAATATGTAGAGGGGGTCAAAATAAGTACAAAACCAGTAGGGGTCGGAGCCCCAAAAACAAATGCAAATAGGCTAAAAATAGCATGCAAAATTGTGACATACAAGATAGATATTGAAGCAAGTGTATCATGGAGACACCAAATGAAGTTGAGCCCTTCTACAAAGTTGTAGAGGGGCTCAAAATAAGCCTAAAACCAGTAGGGGTCAAAGCCCAAAAACTGAAAGGAAATAGGATAAAGAATTGATGGAAAAATATGCTCTAAAAAGGGAATTAGAGTCTTACCCTTGGAGACAAGTCTTTCTTTGCTTGGCTTGAATTTGTGGATTCTTGGCCACTTTGGAAAACACCTCTTTCTGCTGAAATGGAGGTGGTGAAGGTGGAGCTTAGGGTTGAAGAAGGATTGGCCTAGGAACTTGAAGGTTTTTTGAAGTTTTGGCTATGGAAATCAAGGATTTGGAGAGAGGGTCTTGAGAGCAAATTTTGTAACCCTAGCAAAGGGGCTGTCCAGACCTTTACTTAGAGGAGAAAAGGTGTAAAAGGGGAGGGAAATGTAAGCAAGATTTCCCTCCCAAAATATCCCCCGGATGGGGAGATATTTTGGCAAAAATATCAGACAGTGGAATGAAATTTGGAAAGCAAGAAAGCTGGCCGGCAGTAGCTACAGGAGGTGGCCGGCCGGCCACCCCACCTGGTCGGCCAGCCACTCACCCTGGCCGGCCGGCCATGGTCCAAAAATCAAGTTGCAATTTGCTGGCCGACCACCATGCATTGGTGTCCTCCCAAGTGTGTAGAATAAGGCCCCAAGGTCGGAATCTGGCAACTCTGAAGCAGGAGCCACAACATAGAGCTTGAAGGAGAGGCTCAAAAGTGAACTCAACAATTGCTGGCCGACCACCAACTTTTAGGGTCCTCCCAGATGTGTAGAACAAGGTTCCAAGGTCGGAATCTGGCAACTCTGAAGCAGGAGCCACAACATAGAGCTTGAAGGAGAGGCTCAAAAATGAACTCAACAATTGCTGGCCGACCATGCTCCCTTAGGGTCCTCCCATATCCCCTGATCACAGATATGTAGCTTTTGTTGGAAGAAAATACCCCTAGGGTGTTCAACATTGGCCCGGAAGTGAGCAAAACGGGCGCCGGGGGAGCAAAACTGGTTATCTGGGATAATTGCTGGCCTCCCACCCCCCAGTGATCTTCCTGGTATTGAAACAGAGGTACCTGCCAAAATTGAGCAAAAACAAATGCAAAACGAATGCTCGGGACCAAAACCGCGCGGTTTGGGGTCCCGAAAATGAGCTGCAGGCACCGGAAGTGGCATACGGCCACGAAGTGGGCATCAGGGGCCCCAGGTTTCCTCGAAATGATAAAACAGAGGTCCTTACCAAGAAACGGAGAAAACGGAGATGGTTGGGCGGTCCCGAACCGAGGCACACGGCCTGACGGTCCCGAAAACCGGGAACCGGACTCCGAAATGGGCAAAATGGCCTCTGACCACGAAAAAGTAGCTCATGGCCATCGGAGATGATCTGAGACCACTCCCTTCCCTCAGGAAAGAAAACAGAGAAAACCGAGTCTGGTTCGCAAACCGAGACAAGGCACAGAAGAAGGTTCGGAAGTCCGGAGGCAGGGCGCATGGCCGTGACTCTGAGACTTCTGAACGAGCTGCAAGATCTTCGTCACCGGCGCTCAATCGGTGGCGTCTGAGTCTTAAAGTCGGTCAAAAATGGGGTGTCTCTGATTGCCCCTCTTTGGAGAACTTCGGAAGTCAAGAAGTGGCGAGTGAATGTCAAAGCCGAGACGATCCATTTTTGACAAGGCCAAGACTTAGACAATCATACAAATAGAAATGTGTGCTCGCAGCGTGCCTCGAGCAAAGGGGCAAAATGCAAAGTGATATGCGAGAGATTTCGATAATTGGACTTATCGCCACGCCGGCCGGTTTGAAAAGTTGGACTTATACGCCATGGCCGGTTTGTAGATTGGACTTATCTGTTGTGAAGCCGGTTTTGACGATTGGACTTATCTGTTGGCCTTAGCCGGTTTGACGATTGGACTTATCTGTTGACGGCCGGTTTGTGATTGGACTTATCTGTTGTGTGGCCGGTTTGAAAGTTGGAGATCCATGCAATGCACTGTAATGTAGTGGCTAAAATGCAATGTGATAGCTAAGAGGTAAAGGTACCTTACAGGAGCAATTGGAAATGACTTACCTCATGCCGCTGGGGATCTTTCACTTCTTCTCGGTTGAACCGCAGGTAATACTTTACTCCCTGACTATGGTCGCAGCTTTCCCTATTCTCCAACAGGGTGACAGACTAGGTTGGATCAGTATCCAGAATTGAGGCGCATACACATGCTATCTCAATCTATGGGGCTGCCATACAGATTTCAAGCCGAGGATATATACCCCTGGGTATTTAAACCAGACTTTAGTCTCGGAAATCCCGAACTTTTGCGTTCTAGGCATGAGCCATTCGAACTCTAGTTTCCACCGTCTCAGTTGGTCTCCTAGGAACTCACCGCTAACACAGGCAGGTGGCTATACCAGACCACCGGAAGTCGTTCGGGCACGACAAACACCAAAGGAATTGCACCTTTAGAGGATTTAAGGTCTCCTAGACCGGACAATACAAGAGATATGATGCAATGGATAATGATAGATGTGATGCAATAGATATGATCACGATGTAACAGAGAGGACAATAGGCAAAATGGTGACATACTCCAACATGCTGGACTCGTGGGAGGAGAGAACAAAGAAACCAATCGGTAGCGTTCCACAACTGAGATAAATTCGGCATTCTGCCGAAAACGGTGTGAGGAAGGGGACACTCAAAACACGCTGATAGTCGTGAGAGGAGGTCCAAAGACAACTGGCCCAGCGCGTCCACAACGCAACCTGGGATAAATTCCAAACACGCTGAAAACCGTGTGAGGAAGGGGACACTCAAAACACGCTGATATCGTGAGAAGAGGAACGGGACACTCAACCACGCTGAAATCGTGAGAAGAGGTCAACAAAAACAACCGCCAGTAGCGTCCACAACGCAGCCTAGGATGAATTCAAACCTTTGAAATCGCGTAAGGAAAAGAACAAAACTCTAACCATGCTGAAATCGTGAGAAGAGATCCGAACAACCGCCCAGGTGCATACACAACGCAACCTGAGATAAATTCCAAACACGCTGAAATCGCGTAAGGAAAGAAACGCTCTAACCACGCTGAAATCGTGAGAAGAGGAACGGGACACTCAACCACGCTGAAATCGTGAGAAGAGGTCAACAAAAACAACCCGCCCAGCGCGTCCACAACGCAACCTGGGATAAATTCCAAACACGCTGAAATCGCGTAAGGAAAAGAACAAAACTCTAACCACGCTGAAATCGTGAGAAGAGATCCGAACAACCGCCCAGGTGCGTACACAACGCAACCTGAGATAAATTCCAAACACGCTGAAATCGCGTAAGGAAAGAAACACTCTAACCACGCTGAAATCGTGAGAAGAGGAACGGGACACTCAACCACGCTGAAATCGTGAGAAGAGGTCAAAACAACAACCGCCCAGCGCGTCCACAACGCAACCTGGGATAAATTCCAAACACGCTGAAATCGCGTAAGGAAAAGAACAAAACTCTAACCACGCTGAAATCGTGAGAAGAGATCTGAACAACCGCCCAGGTGCGTACACAACGCAACCTGAGAGAGATTCCAAACACGCTGAAATCGCGTAAGGAAAGAACCAAACTCTAACCACGCTGAAATCGTGAGAAGAGATTCGAACAACCGCCCAGGTGCGTACACAACGCAACCTGAGATAAATTCCAAACACGCTGAAATCGCGTAAGGAAAGAAACACTCTAACCACGCTGAAATCGTGAGAAGAGGAACGGGACACTCAACCACGCTGAAATCGTGAGAAGAGGTCAAAACAACAACCGCCCAGCGCGTCCACAACGCAACCTGGGATAAATTCCAAACACGCTGAAATCGCGTAAGGAAAAGAACAAAACTC
Source organism: Camellia lanceoleosa (assembly GCA_025200525.1). Taxonomy (NCBI): domain Eukaryota; kingdom Viridiplantae; phylum Streptophyta; class Magnoliopsida; order Ericales; family Theaceae; genus Camellia; species Camellia lanceoleosa. The sequence continues at coordinate 170,726,164 of CM045764.1, forward strand.
TAACCACGCTGAAATCGTGAGAAGAGATCCGAACAACCGCCCAGGTGCGTACACAACGCAACCTGAGATAAATTCCAAACACGCTGAAATCGTGTAAGGAAAAGAACACTCTAACCACGCTGAAATCGTGAGAAGAGGAACGGGACACTCAACCACGCTGAAATCGTGAGAAGAGGTCCGAACAACCGCCCAGGTGCGTACACAACGCAACCTGGGATAAATTCCAAACACGCTGAAATCGCGTAAGGAACGGGACACTCTAACCACGCTGAAATCGTGAGAAGAGATCCGAACAACCGCCCAGGTGCGTACACAACGCAACCTGAGATAAATTCCAGACACGCTGAAATCGCGTAAGGAACGGGATACTCTAACCACGCTGAAATCGTGAGAAGAGATCCGAATAACCGCCCAGGTGCGTACACAACGCAACCTGAGATAAATTCCAAACACTCTGAAATCGCGTAAGGAACGGGATACTCTAACCACGCTGAAATCGTGAGAAGAGATCCGAACAACCGCCCAGGTGCGTACACAACGCAACCTGAGATAAATTCCAAACACGCTGAAATCGCGTAAGGAACGGGACACTCAAAACACGCTGAAATCGTGAGAAGAGATCCGAACAACCGCCCAGGTGCGTACACAACGCAACCTGAGATAATTTCCAAACACGCTGAAATCGCGTAAGGAACGGGACACTCTTACCACGCTGAAATCGTGAGAAGAGATCCGAACAACCGCCCAGGTGCGTACACAACGCAACCTGAGATAAATTCCAAACACGCTGAAATCGCGTAAGGAACGGGACACTCTAACCACGCTGAAATCGTGAGAAGAGATAAACAAAAACAACCCGCCCAGCGCGTCCACAACGCAACCTGAGAAAGTCCCGGAGGACAACGATCCAAAACGCTGCTCAGCGTAAAAGGATAAATGGCAGAAGATAACACAAGATGCAAATAAGTGCAAGTATGGTGTGTATGACAATACCAATGGAAGAATGCACAACAATGCAGGTGGAAGGGTGCGTAACTTTGAAGCAAGCTTGATCTTGCGCTTGAGGTAGAGGCACACTCATACTTCGGAGCATTGACAAGGCTTGAAAAGGTACATCCAGAATACAATCACGGAATTTGCTGAAGGTGAAACGCACTCAGATGCTTTCATTTTCCCTCTTTTCTTTTGCTTTGTAGCCCGGAACTCATACCTTCAGATAGGTCCCGGTTCTCTTGTTCTCTCGTGGCACGGGTTGAACCTGCGGTTTTGAAAGAACAAATTGCTTTTGCACAAATGTGGAGAACAGCACGGCATTCGGAGCACAAAACGATTTTTGAAATTGAGAGTGAGCATAAGTTCTCAACTGGGTATTGAGCCTATGATTGAATACAGCACACTACGACTCAACAAGAAAATAAAAGGCACACAACCTAAATACAACGAGACACGCTCGGGATGACTCAAAACAAGAAACGAGCTAAAACAAAAAGACACGACACTCAGACGTGCACAGGAAGCCTGTTTCACCGGGTAGTGTTTCCCACCCTTTCTCATTTGTGGTTCTCACATCACTTGGCCCTCAAGCTCTGTTTTTCTGAAAAAAGCCCTTTTCTCACTTTTTCTCATCGCACATCTCTATATTCTCCAATCTCTCATTTTTCATCCCTCCCCTGGGTGGTTGATGGATAAACAGCAAGTTGAAGGTTCTCGCCCCTAGCATTCCGCTAGATTCTTTTTCTTCCGCACGCAGCTAGTGAGTTCCTCCCACAGAGGGGTTGCGCTACAACTGGGTGTGTAGCAAATCTGCAGCTGACATCGGTCAATGATGCTCTACTGGGGAGCTTGGACGTGATAAGATCTGTCCAGATGATGGAGCGGAATATCTTGCCCCATTCCAGTTCGTGCTTCGCACTTGACTTGATATCTCGTTGCTTGGAGGGTGAAAGAGCTTCCAGCCCTTTGTTGTGCCCTTTCCTGGCGAATATGGTGCCCTTCTTGGCGAGTATGTTGATAATGGGGAAAGACAGGAAGCCTGACTCAACTGTGCCCCTAGTTCATCATTTTGACCATTTTTTGTTTTTACTTTCTAAAAAAAAAATTGACCAAAATGAGAGTTAAATTAACATGCTTGTTCAATTTTTGATTTGAAATCATGCAAGTCAGGCTATGAGCACTGAAAATTCTCCTTTTTCGGATCCAAGAAATGGTCCAATTTTTGGAAAAGATGGAACGATTTTCGAGAAAATAGTCAACCTCAGTAAAAATTCTCAAAAACTATTTTTGCACACGGCCACTTGCTCAACGAGCATGAAACCTACTCTTGAGATGCGCAACCTCGGATTCGAAGGAAAATTGCCCCTTGCTGGAGAGAGCTGCATGGCAACGGAAAGTTGCCCCTTGTTTGAATGGCACATGACACACTAAATGGCAAGCGGAGGTTGCCTTGTTTGAAGCAACCTGTGGCGCATTGAATGGCAACGGAAAGTTGCCCCTTGTTTGAATGGCACCGCAGCGCATTGTGGTCAGTCCTCAGAGCGATGATTGAAACCGTACTCTCGGATACAGAGAAGGCAAGGATGGTCAAAACCATTACATGGACACAATTGAATTTTGAATTGTTTTACGGCTGGACTTCAGGATGAAGTTGCCTACGTATCCCAAAGATGGGAATCAAGCCTTACGTAGTTCGGGGTAAAGGTACACTCGGGTATTTAACCTCTCCTTTTTATGCTCTAATTTTTGCCAAGGCGCCTATTGCAGGTTTTCGACCTTGCGAGCTATGTTTTTCTTTTCTTTTCATTTTCATTTCTTCTTTTTTTTTTCTTTTTCTTTTTTCCTGTATTTTTGTATTTTTCTTTTCCTTTCTTTTTTTGTATTTTTTTTTTGCTTTTTTTTTTTTGCTTTTTTGCTTCTTTTTTTTTTTTTTTTTTTTTTTGCTCTAACTTTTGCCTGGGTCGCCCTTCTGGGTTTTCGGCCCAGCGAGCCTCTCAAAGGGTAAAAGTGTAACAAGTCCATGCCAAATGGTTTTGAGATTGAAGCCCTCTGTATCCAGGAGAGTGGCTGTTGATTTGCAAGAGGACTCATCTTCAGCTCTTCGAGCATATCTGACATCTTTGCCCCTAATTCGAGGGGTGTTTCTGATCTAGCTTTGCAAGCTTCTTCTAATGAGGTCTGACCTTCTTGATCTGACTTTGGTGCCTCTTGTGCGAGGGCTGCTTCAAATCTGGCCCCACAGGCCTTACATTGTGGTCGACCGTTGAACATTCTGAATGCCAGTTCAAGGTTTGGAAGTAAAGGGGTTGAGTCTCGAGGCTGAGAGTGATCCTAAGCTGCACAATCTCAAGAGCGATTCCACACATGTCTTCGCGGGACCGCGCAAAACATTTTTTGAAAGTTTTAAGAAAGCGACAGATCGCTTCATGAAACGATGTAGGACCAATCTGGATCAAAGCTAGGGTCCTTCTCAGTACTCACACTAGCAAGCATGATTTCATTCATTAAGGGCTTAGCATGCCTCTCTTTCTCTCAATTGATCAAAGTTTTGCAAATCCCGAGGAATTCCTTCCTCTTCGTTTTCACCGCAGTGTTCAAAAAGATTTTGAAAAACTTAGGTCAATACAATGACTTCAAGGCACAAGAGAGCAGGTGGATTGCACTGCCATTTCATTCAAATCCCGGCACAACTAGTACACGGCAGAAGCAAATGCGAGAGTGTGGAAATCACTGCTGTTTCATTCAAAAATCTGTTGGCATAACTGGCTCCCCGGCAGAAACAGACTCAAAAGAAAACGAAGAGACGAACGCAAAACAAAATGGTGATGCCCGAGGTAACACCCCCGGAATCACCCGACTCCTATACAACAGGACTGACTCGATACAACAAGACAGACCCAAAACAAAAGGGACTGACTTAAAAAAAAAAGACAGACTCAAAACAAAACAAAAGGCTGACTCAATACCCAAGTCAAAAAGCACAAAACTGGTATTTGCATATTGCTCAAAACAGTGCGTGCCATTCCCACGTCTGGAGTTGATTAAGCGCCGCCCGCAGGTGGTTCATCCCCCATTCACATAACATTATCTCCCAAGTTCACTGACCCAGTGCCGATAGACTTTGCTGAGCTCGGCGGGAGGATGACCTCGTTGTCAAATAGATCCTATACTTCATGGCGAAGACGGAAGCAGTTGTTGGTAGCATGGCCAGTTTGCTGATGGTATGCGCAGTACTGGGTAGCATTATGTGTAGCCGGAAGAGGGTTCGGGAGAGACCGAGGCTCAAGGGGTTTGAGATGGCCTTGTCCAACAAGGATTTGGAAAAGCTTTGGATAAAGGCATGTGGAGGGCACGGAAGACCCTCTGACCTCGGGGTTGGTACTTCTGGGCTTGTGGATTTTTGCTGGACGTACCAGCAAAAGGATTGGCAGGTGCTGGCCTGGTTTGTTGATCTCTTCTGAGTGGAGGATTAGAGCTAACAGGATTGCCTCTGGTATAACGGCCCTTCTCTCGGTTTGCCCCTTGATTCAAACTGCTCCCAACTTGAGTAGCGAAAGTGTCATCCACAGATTTTACGAGCATTGCGAGGACTTGCTCTTTGTTCGATCCCTCGGCTTTCAAAGCCTCAACGACCAACGAAGATGTTCATGGGGATCCATGTCCGCCTTACCTTGTTCTTTCCACTCGCTTCCACTTTGCCAAGGGATTGGCCTTCCTCGAGATGTAGCCGCCCCAAGGTAGGGAGCCTTTTGACATGAAATTCCCAGCATGTGGTGTGGTCGATGATGGAGCCAATGTCCCGGAGGCCAGATCAGTCACAGTTCTCTGAAGATCTTCAATCATCCTCATCAGCTCGGAAGTAGTGGGTTCATGGGTTTGAGATGATTAGGGTTCAGATGCACCCATCATGCATATGTCCATACTTTCCGGGATAAACACCTCAGGCTTGGGTAGATGGACCGGGGTGATGTATATGCTGGGGTCGAAGGTGGATGGTAATATATGGATGAGGTTGAGATGTAGAGGTGATGGGTCAATACTAACCTGAGGTCCTTTTGGTGGAGCTAGGGTCTCTTCGTCAATAAGATCCTGAATCTTATGAATGGCGGATCTGCAGTTAAATATCATGACCGTACTGTTGATGGTAGGCACAGTATTTAGCTGGGTCATATCTTGGCGGAAGAGGGTTTGGAAGGGGTTGGGGTTCTAGGAGTTCTAGGTGCCCTTCTTCTTGCAGCTTTTTCAAAGTTTGGGAGACTCATGTAAAGAGGATGGAATTTTTTAGACTTGGGGCGAATTGAGGTGGTTGGTTTTGGTCATTGAGGAAGTGGTGGCAGTGTCTACTCTGAGCATTTCGCATTTGTGCTACCATCGGTAGTAGCATTGGGCTATGAGCAACATTCCTCCTCAAAGGCTCATTATCTTCGCAAAGATCCCTTGTCCGATGGCATCTTCAATTTGAACCCCATCTCATGCAAATCTGAAAAGGTAGGGAAGGAAGAACAATCATCTTCGCATAAGCTTGGGCTGGAGATTGCGCACAATCATCCGAATCTGATCTTTATCAGTGGGCCTAGTGGTCATCATTGAGGCTTTTGCTCTCCATCTCGTCACGAACTCTGAGAAACCCTCCTTTGGTTCTTGGCGGGTGACTTCGAGATCACGAGTTGTGACCTCGATCTGTGTGTTATAAGAGTATTGAGCAACAAAGGCCTCAGCCAGCTCTTCCCAGTTCCGTTTCACAGAGCTCTCCAATTTTGCATACCAGATCACGGCTATCCCGGACAGGGTTCGGCCGAATAGTGATAGTTTCTGGGCTGTGGTCAAACCCATTGGTCTCAGGATATCAGAAAACAGTTGGAGGTGCACTATTGGGTCTTCAGAGCCATCAAATCGATCGATATGTGGCATCTTGAACCGATCCGGTAATGTCACCACTAAGTTGGTAAAACCATCCTCTATGTCAAGAATAGAATGGGCCCCTTGAGACTTTTTGAATAATTCCTCAAGCTTGCTCACTTTCAATGCTGTGGGGTCCGTCTTGAATTCAGAGGGGGGGTCTGGTAGGTTGGTGGGTGTTTTAGATAGCTGGGGTAGAACCGGGGGCGGAGCTGGCCCCATTGGAAGGCCTGTATCCTCTTGGACATTTTGAACATTTGGCGTCTCCTCGGGTATCGGAACCCTTGGTGGGGGAGGAGCCTGATGCGAAGCAGATGCTCCGGCTTGCTGTTGCAACTTAGTGATGAGCTCGGCTTGTTGAGCCATGATTGCAGCCTGTTGCTTGGAAAATTCCGCTTGGCGGACAGTGTCTTGCTGCATGAGTTTCATACTTTCCTGCATTTGAAGCATCATTGCCTCTAACCCTGACGTGTTCCGCTGATCCATCCAATTGACTGGTATGTCTATCCCTGCAGTAAAAACTGAGACCTCAGCCTGACTGTTCACTGGTGGGGTGGATAAGACCCTTGATCTGTAGCTTCTTGAGCGGTGATCTGTACTGTGGTCCTTTTCACCCTGCCTCTGATAAAGGAACACTGATTGCCCTTGAACTGAATCTCTGACCCGACAAAGTCTATCAGCACAAGTCTAATGATCCTCGGGGGATATTGGAGCCTTCTGAAGCTATGGTTCCCAAGACTACCTAGCAAAAGAGAAAACAGACAGCATCTCAGCCTGATTTCACCTGAACAGATATAAGTATAGTTGGATAAGTGTGCCCTCTACTGGATTCTGCCCCCAAAATTCTGCCTCAAATCTGATACCCTCAGGTAAAACTGATTCCACCAAATACTGATGCCCGTAGGCCTGATACCCAAAATACTGAATTGGTGCCCGCAGTTCGATGCTCAAACTCATAACCGATACATGCATTCCTGTGAGGCACACTCTAACAAGCACATAAGATAAGTGAGAGCCAAAACACCCTATGTTGGGGTAGGGTTGTCTGTCCTATTTTGTCGAGAACTAGGGTTTCACTACACGCAATGTGACTTCAAACAACCTAAAAGCGGGTAAGCAACTGTCCTAGTTTGGAATGGTCACTATGGATCCGAATATGCACTAGGTCAAATGGTCAAAAAGGGTGCCCCGGTAAAACTGGGGTTTGTGTTCCCATGCTGTCAGAGCCCAGAGCCGATCAGCCTTACGGACATGACTTGACAAGACAAGCCTCCGGCAAATCGTTCGGGAATGGCATATGGCAAACACGGTGTCCTAGGCGCACCAATGCAAATGCAATGCAAAGAAACACACAAATGTAGTCAAAACCGGATATCATGAGTTCGAGTCAAGTTCTCTAAAATCCCCAGCAGAGTCGCCAGAAACTGTAACAACGCCCGCGGGGGACCTCGCTACAGTTCGGACTCGATTTTTTTGTTGTGGTTCTAAATCTCGAACCAAAGAGTCCAAATCCGGCAAATCGTTTTGAGAAAAACAGATTTTTAGAAAAGAAGTGCCAAACATGGACTGCTTTGCCAGATAACAGAGTCGCCACCTAAATATTTTTAAAATGGGAAATTTAGGAAACCCTGACTCGGTGCCAAAAGGCCACGTGTCCGTCATCACCAAAGCTGGCTCGGGAACTTGGGTACGATTGGGGAAGGTCACATCGTGAGCACCCCCGCTCGCCCGGTCAAAGACCGGCCTCTACTAATCATGATATCTGTTTTTGAAGACATTGTGCGTTCTTATTCCGGTTATTAGCCTAGGTTACTATGTGATGCGCACAGCATACAAGTATAGACTGAATCGCCTGAATTGGAACAAAAACATTTCATGTTTGTTTGTTTGAAAATGGTTTGATGGTGCTACTCGCAAGTAGGCTAAGATGCGGATTTGCCACTCTCAGGTGGGCTTAGTAAAAAGTATGATTTTGCCACTATCTAGTGGGCTTTAAAACAAACAGTCGATGAATTGCTCCAATTCAGATAACTCAACCTCCATCCACAGGCATTCAAGGCAGTTATATCACATAAGCACATAGCCTCATGGTAAGCATGCTATCATGGCAACACTTACACACGTGCAAGGATGCTAAAGCATAAAACTCACCTAGTACTCCAAGCCAAAACAGGAAACTGATTAGAAATCATGCATGATCCTAAATATACAGAATGCCTAATGCAACACATGCAAGGATGTAACTAAAGCGTGCTCGGCTATTCTAAAGATGGCATGTGGAATGCAACACTATCAAGTATTCAACTTGGAATTGAAATACAAATGCAGTTTGTATGATCTTGCCGAAACGTGCGTGCAAAACAGATGAATGATGCAAACATGCTGTCATACTGTATGCTAATTGAAATATGCCCTATATCTAACCATCATAAGCAGATAAATAAAAGGGAGAAAGAAGTGGGGTTGGAAGACATACATCACACACACACCTTTATTACAACATTGCCCTCGCGCAGAGGGTCCGAATAAATATACAGTCCGAATGTCCTAAATATACAGAATCTAATTAATTAACAAATTAATTACAGAAAGTTAAACTGGCATGCAAGCCAGGGACTGCCTTGCTTCTGATGAGCGATGCATCTTTGGTCGCCTTGATGCGGAAATCCACTGGGATGCCCCAATCAGCCTCTGTTTACACTGTTTCTCGAAATGCGTGCCAAGCCTCGGAAAAATTGCTGATTCTTGATTTTGCTGCAACAGAGAGCAGGAAAAAGGGCATAGCAATGTATTTCACAAATATATGCATGCCTCGATCCTCGTGCCACCAATCACGCATACCGATGCATAATGGCCGAGGGATCGGATTGCACAACTCGATATAGGATGAATGCACATGAATGCTACAACAAAACCTAACTCCATCATGAGTAATCCGGAGTGTCGGTGACTTGGGAATTGAGACCCGTTCCGTCACTCGGAGTACGAAACGTGCCTCATTTCCCGTGCCCGGGCTAACACCTATCCCGAACACGATGCAATATGCATGGTATGCATGAAATGCAGCTAACATGTGATATAGCATGCACAATGCTATGAAAATGAGATGCCTCGAAATGCGTGCACACTGGCACGCATACCAAGGAAATGACATACGGATATGAAATGACATGAAATATGATATGTAATGAGACTGAAATGAGATGCCTCGAAATGCGTGCCCACAGGCACGCAAAACGAGAAAATGGCATACGGAATGCAACAGATAAAAAATGGCATACACAATGCAAGATGGGCTTACACTAACATGGGAGAGCCTCAGCCGCACCCACATAAGAGGCCATCGGATAAAAATGAAGTGCCTCGAAATATGTGCACACGGGCACGCAAACCGAGGCGGTGCGGAATGACATGCAAAATGCAAATTGGGCTTACACTAACATGAGAGGGCCTCAGCCACACTCACATAAGATGCCGTCGGATAAAAAAGATGCGCCTCGAAATGCGTACACACGGGCACGCCAACCGAGACGGTGACATAGAGACATGAAAATGCAAGTTGGGCTTACGCCAACATGAGATAGCCTCAACTACACTCACATAGGCTGCCGGCGGATAAAAACGGGCTGTCTCGAAGTGCGCGCACACGGACACGCAAACCGAGGCGGAGTCAGATGAGCATGAAAATGGAGATTGGGCTTACGCCAACATGAGATAGCCTCAGCCACACTCACATAGGCTGCCGGCGGATAAAAACCAGCTACCTTGAAATGCGTGCACATGGGCACGCAAACCGAGGCAATGACATAAAGGCATGAAAATGCAAGTTGGGCTTACGCCAACATGAGATAGCCTCAACTACACTCACATAGGCTGCCGATGAATGAAAATGGAGTGCCTCGAAGTGCGTGCCCACGGGCACGCAAACCGAGGCGGTGATAAAAGGCACAAAATGGCATGGAAATTATACGCAAGCATGCAAACTAAATTCCAGCAGCTAGATGAAGGGAAAACAGCCCCAAAATGATGATAAAAATGCACCCGATGCCCGGAATGCTCCCGAAATGTGATATTATGCCCCCGAAATGGCCTACAGCTATGCTATACATGCAAAATGGACACATGAAAGCAAAAATAGTAGCAAGGCAGCCCCAAAAATAGCACTTTTTCAGTACAAAGCATGGCCAAATTGTAAGCATAGATATGGCAACAATAGCTCGCAAAAATACGGTAAAAGGGGGGAATTACAAAGCAAGTGGTATGTACAATGCTCAAACCCAAAAAAAACAGTTCTACAACTTTGAAGAGGAGCCCAAAATATGCATATTTACAGTTTATGGCAACCCCAAAATCAATATACAAATATGCTAACAATTCCATGCAAAATGGAGCTCAAAAGAGATTATAATAAGAGACATGCAAAGCATACACCAAACAACAAAACTTTCTTCATGAAATATGTAGAGGGGGTCAAAATAAGTACAAAACCAGTAGGGGTCGGAGCCCCAAAAACAAATGCAAATAGGCTAAAAATAGCATGCAAAATTGTGACATACAAGATAGATATTGAAGCAAGTGTATCATGGAGACACCAAATGAAGTTGAGCCCTTCTACAAAGTTGTAGAGGGGCTCAAAATAAGCCTAAAACCAGTAGGGGTCAAAGCCCAAAAACTGAAAGGAAATAGGATAAAGAATTGATGGAAAAATATGCTCTAAAAAGGGAATTAGAGTCTTACCCTTGGAGACAAGTCTTTCTTTGCTTCTTGGCTTGAATTTGTGGATTCTTGGCCACTGGAAAACACCTCTTTGCTGCTGAAATGGAGGTGGTGAAGGTGGAGCTTAGGGTTGAAGAAGGATTGGCCTAGGAACTTGAAGGTTTTTTTGAAGTTTTGGCTATGGAAATCAAGGATTTGGGAGAGAGGGTCTTGAGAGCAAATTTTGTAACCCTAGCAAAGGGGCTGTCCAGCCCTTTAAATAGAGAAGAAAAGGTGTAAAAGGGGAGGGAAATGTAGGCAAGATTTCCCTCCCAAAATATCCCCCGGATGGGGAGATATTTTGGCAAAAATATCCGGACAGCTGGAATGGGCTGGAAAGCAAGAAGCTGGCCGGCCAGGTAGCTTTCTGGGAGGTGGCCGGCCGGCCACCCCACCTGGTCGGCCAGCCACTCACCCTGGCCGGCCGGCCATGGTCCAAAAATCAAGTTGCAATTTGCTGGCCGACCACCATGCATTGGTGTCCTCCCAAGTGTGTAGAATAAGGCCCCAAGGTCGGAATCTGGCAACTCTGAAGCAGGAGCCACAACATAGAGCTTGAAGGAGAGGCTCAAAAGTGAACTCAACAATTGCTGGCCGACCACCAACTTTTAGGGTCCTCCCAGATGTGTAGAACAAGGTTCCAAGGTCGGAATCTGGCAACTCTGAAGTAGGAGCCACAACATAGAGCTTGAAGGAGAGGCTCAAAAATGAACTCAACAATTGCTGGCCGACCATGCTCCCTTAGGGTCCTCCCATATCCCCTGATCACAGATATGTAGCTTTTGTTGGAAGAAAATACCCCTAGGGTGTTCAACATTGGCCCGGAAGTGAGCAAAACGGGCGCCGGGGGAGCAAAACTGGTTATCTGGGATAATTGTTGGCCTCCCACCCCCCAGTGATCTTCCTGGTATTGAAACAGAGGTACCTGCCAAAATTGAGCAAAAACAAATGCAAAACGAATGCTCGGGACCAAAACCGCGCGGTTTGGGGTCCCGAAAATGAGCTGCAGGCACCGGAAGTGGGCATCAGGGGCCCCAGGGTTCCTCGAAATGATAAAACAGAGGTCCTTACCAAGAAACGGAGAAAACGGAGATGGTTGGGCGGTCCCGAACCGAGACACACGGCCTGACGGTCCCGAAAACCGGGAACCGGACTCCGAAATGGGCAAAATGGCCTACGGCCACGAAAAGTAGCTCATGGCCATCGGGAGATGATCTACAGGACCACTCCCTTCCCTCAGGAAAGAAAACAGAGAAAACCGAGTCTGGTTCGCAAACCGAGACAAGGCACAGAAGAAGGTTCGGAAGTCCGGAGGCAGGGCGCATGGCCGTGACTCTGAGACTTCTGAACGAGCACAGCATGCAGCATCACCGAGCGCTCAATCGGTGACGTCTGAGTCTTAAAGTCGGTCAAAAATGGGGTGTCTACAGTAATGCATTCTATGCCGCGTTGTGATTTATGTAATATATTTGGTTGTTCAAAATCATTATCGGGTGAATGAAAAATTGAAGTCAAAGTGAGCACCATGGAAATGGAGTTTTTGGTGAAAATTTCTTAAGGTTTGAATTAAAGGCTTGTCCCACATTGGTTTGGTGGGAAAACTTTTATGGGTTTATAAGGTTTGAGTTTGCAACTTAAGGAGGACCCCAAGGGGCTCTCCAAGTTTGCAGAAGGGATAAGCTGTTGATAGGGGGAGCTATCAGCGATTAGTGGGTAAGCTCATTTACTTATCTCACTCCTGTCCTGATATTGCTGTTGCTGTTAGTGTGGTTAGCCAGTTTATGCATTTTCCTCATTATAGATTCACTTCGAGGCTGTTATGAGAATTTTGAGGTACTTAAAGTCTGCTCCTAGTAAGGGTCTTTATTTTTCAAAGTATGATCATCTTTGTGTCCAAGTTTATAGAAGGGAGAGGTTATGGGCAAAGTGGGCTAGACCCATTGGACCCAAAAATAAACTCTTGCGCCGCCATCGTCCGGGCAGGCTAGGCTTGGGCGCGAATGCGTGGTGTGAGGTTAGGCTTGTCTGGCCCAATACTAATTCTTTTTTGGCCAAAAATTTTTGAATTTAATTTTATTTTTTGATAAAATAAAATCTGTCCAGTTTTAATTTCAAATTTTCATTGAAAAAAAAATTCAAATTTGTTTGCACCTTTTCAGAATTTCGGTACAAGTTCCAAACAGATTTATATCTGTTTAAATTATGTCCGCACAGATTCAAATCTATTTAAATTCAAAACCCATACCCAAACAGTGCCATATCTGTTGGATTCAAACCGAACAGGTCTTGTACTTGTTTAATTCAAACCAAACAGCCACATTTTCATCTATAAATAGGCAGTCCCTCATTTGGATTTAGCATTCAATTTTCATTCTTCTCTGCTGCCATTAATCTCTGCATTTTGCTACATTAATTTTCTGTGAGAAAGAGTGTATATACAAAGTGTGTTCATTGTGCAAATAATTTGTAGTGCTGCTATTATTCATTGTTGATCATTTTATCCTGGGAGATAAACGTCCGCAATCTGAAAACACTGTGGAGAGGATGAATCTGTCTTAAGCACACAGTGTTAAACACTGGACTTAAGCAAAAAATTTGTTCGACAAATTAATAAAATAAGTAATTAATTTACTTTTCTGTTTCAGATTTTGATTTTGTTTTTGTAACAAAATAAAAATCTGTTTTTATTTATTTATTTTATATTCTGGTTTAATTTTTGTAATCAAACAATCTCTCTCCTTTTTTTTCTGTATTCTATTTGTTGTTGAGTACACAAACAGAATTTATTCATAATACAGTGAAAATTGTCCAACAATCTTAAGACATATTATTTTTTGGTGTCTTCATTGTATTTATTTTCTGTGCTTTTCACAAAGTGATATTCTGGTTGAAAAATACAAATAATAGTCATATATTGTTTGACAAATAGTAGTAATGTTAGACTTATTTATTTTGATGATTTATTTAATTATGTTTTAATTTATTTGAAAGAGAAAAATAGAATCCAAAATTTATTTTGATGATTTATTTGAAAGAGAAAAATAGAATCAAAATTTATTTTGTCCCATTATTTCTCACCTAAATCTTTATCCTAAATGTTGTTAGAATGTATTTAATATTTGATTAAATCAGGAGTTCAAACAGCCCAAAACAAAGGTTCAAACAGCCTAGCACAGCAGCAGGCCAAAAGATTCAAAAGGTTCAAGTGGAAGATATTCAAATTAGTAATGATGGAAGTACAACGGTTATAAACTACTATAAAGGTTCAAAAGGCCAAAAGGTTCAAAAGATTCAAGTGAAAGAGGCTCAAATTTGTAATAATGGAGTAGAAGATATTCAAATTGGTAATGATAGAAGTATAACAACTATAAACAGCTATAAATTCAAATGACTACAATGACTATAAATTCAAATGAATACAATGGCTATAAACGGCTATAATTTTCATTTTATATACTAAAGCCTCTAATGTAAACAAGTTACAAAACAAAAAAAAACCTGAAAATATTCTTTGATGTATAATCACTCACATCTATTCTCAGAAATTATACACTGAGCCTTATAACTTTAAGCCCATCTTTCATGTGTGAGATTTACAGAAAAATTAAAATTTCATTTTATATATCTATCTTTGAGAGATATTTATTGTAAGCTTTCTTTGAAAGCTAAAATACCATTTCATCTTGTAAAAGTATTGCAAACACTGTGTTTTTGAAATCTTGAGAGTGATTGTGAATCACCTAAGATTTGCAAGGGTTTGGGCTTGTGAAGTTTGTGTAAAATCCGTGGAGGATTGCTCTATTTATAAAGAGGTTGCTAGCACCTTTGTGAAACTAGAAGATAGTGGAAAATCTCAAGTGAAGCTTGAGAAGTGGACCTAGGCCGAGTTGAAGCCAAACCACTATAAATTTGTTTGCCTTTCTCTCCCTTATCTCTTTATTTTATTTGAAATTGCCATAGCTATATTTCACATTTTTACTGTGCTAAAATCATTAACTAACATAGTTGTTAAGACACTTATTTTAATTATTTTTATTTCATTAATTATATTTATCTATTGTGCTAGTCATAATTTTTATTAGGATATTATTAATTTTAATTGTAAAAAACTAATTCACCCCCCTCTTAGGTTGTCTTTTTGGTAACAAGTAATATACTGTTTATTTTTTTTGACAACTAGTAGTAATACATTGTTGTCATTAACAATTTCAAAATATTAATTTGTGTAGTAGTGATACAGAAAATTATTGTATAGTATTTTATTTTTCTAGTTTTAGTAACTAGAAAAGTAGAATTATTTTGTGTTATAATTCATTTTCTGGTTTTAGTAACTAGAAAATTAATTTATGTTTTGATTTTTTCTGATTTTTGTAATAAGATATTATGGTTACTACAATTGAAAATGGTACTCCAATTGTTACAATGATCCCGGTTCTTATCCAAAACCATGTTCAAGTTTCAATAAATCATGGTGAAAAACCGGAAAAGTTTAATGGCACTGAGTTTAAGAGCTGATAGCAGAAAATACTGTTCTATCTTATAACTCTAAATCTAGTCGATTTTTTCATGAAGAGGCTCCAGTACTTAGAGATGATGAAAGTGACCGGCAAGTTGTTGCCGTTGTAGACACTTGAAAACATTCTGATTTTCTCTGCAGAAATTACATCCTCAATGGCCTAGACAACGTGCTGTATAATGTTTACAACCCTCTGAAAAGAGCAAAAGAATTGTGGGATTCTTTGAAGAAAAAATACAAGACAAAAGATGCCGGCACAAAGAAATTTGTTGTCGGTAAATTTCTAGACTTCGTTATGGCAGACTCCTAAACGGCAATTTCTTAAGTTCAAAATTTTCAATTAATTTTGCATGATATTCATGCTGAGGGTATGTCTTTGAGCGAGTCTTTCCAAGTCGTTGCGTTAGTGAAAAAATTACCACCAGCTTGGAAAGATTTCAAAATTTATTTAAAACATAAACGCAAGGAGATGACATGGATAAATTGATTGTAGGACTAAGAATTGGGGAAAATAACTGTAAGACTGAAAATATGAATGGTAAAAATCCCATTGAGTCCAAGGCTAATGTGGTTGAATGTCACGACCCAAACCCGGCCCTATGGGTTTAGCATCAGAATCGCCAAGAATCCGAGATTACCAAGGCACCGCTAATGAATACAAGAGATGGGGCAGAGTTCAAGGAAGCCAATACAGTAAATAACTAGGTCCATTGAGCTGTGATAATCTGTATGCCAAAAACATTTTTCATGCATTCATACAGTTCCAAACAGTACAGTCTATACAATCATATATAGTCATACAGTACAGGGATTAAACCCCTCTCTCAACAGTACAGTAAAACAGATAACAGTCTATACAGTCTGAACAAAACAGTAGGAGACAAGTGGGGAAGACAAAAACACCCCAAGCCATGGCATGGCGTCTCGGAACCTCACAGTGAGGCACAGTGGTTGGCTTGACAAAACTAAAGCTTGCCTGACGCTCCTAGCTGCAGTCTGGTGCCTGTACGCCTACATATATATATGAGCAGTGAGCTAAAGCCCAGTGAATAACATAATGCATAAAGGGTTAAGAATGAATGTCCTTTCAGTATATTGAAAACGATCATTTCAATCAGTTTATCAGTCATTCAGTTTGTGGCTCATGTTTCAGGCCATAACAGTTATTCAGTCAAACAGTGATATGTGGTACATCCATTGGCATTTAGTATAGTGAACAGTATTGGTTCCAAACTTGGGAACTATTTGTCAAGCAGTAGCGATAACGATGGCAGATAGGTGCCAAGGATGCCACTGATGCAGATTCGAAAATAGGACATACATTCATTCAAGAAATAGTTGATTCGATGCAGGTCATATGTGGTACATCCATTAGCAAAACAGTACAGTAAACAGTAGGTCTAAAAAGACCGAACAGTCATTGGTGGCCAACCAATCAGTAAACAGTAGTGGTTCCAACAAGGGAACCGACAGAGATCTCTGTAACAGTATGTGGATTCAAGAGGTGGCTCCCACTGTAGCACTTAGTTCCGTAGATTCTAGAGGTGGCTCCCAGTGTAGCACTTTGCTCCGTATCAGTAAACAGTCAGTAACAGTAATGCTAAGGATGCCACAATATAGTTCAGTTCAATAACAGTTTGAGTCAATAAACAGTTCGATTCAATAAGCAATTAAACCCGATGAAGCAGTTCAATAAGCGCTCAATACAAGATGCGATTCAGAAGATAGTCATTTTGGAACATATCTTTACACAGTTGTTACTCACAGAGTTCTGGGCTACAGTAAGCTAGAGCGTCTCCTCGAAAGCCAACCCTACACAGTATACAGGATGAACACACACACTAAGCTATGCAGTTGGGAAAGATCAATAACTTAATCCCTAATTGCCTCGGTGTGTTCTACATCTATATCCTTATTAAGATGTTTTAAACTAGGCCTAAGAATGCCTAGAATGAAATGAGGATGCAAAAATACAGTTGGAAGGCACTTTTCAAAAATTGCTGAAAATAGGCTCCTCGCTCGAGCGAGCCTTCCTTCGCTCGAGCGAGCTTGCAAAATCAAAGGCTTCGCTCGAGCGAGCAATCCTTCGCTCGAGCGGTCTAATGAAACAGTAAAAATACTGGATGCTCGATTTTTACGCTCGAGCCACCAATCCTTCGCTCGAGCGTGGCTCAGAGGAAATGTTGGTCGCTCGAGCGAGGAATCCTTCGCTCGAGCGAAGAAGCCAAATCTGGAATTTCCAGATTTGCCTTCCAAGCTCAAAACCAAGCATTCTCAACTCAAATCTCAACCTCTTGGGCCCAAATTCTGTAAAACACATTTAAACTCAATATACAACAAGTTTTAAAGCTCAATTTGAGAATTCAAAGCCCAAGGATGAGTCAATTAAGCTCATTTTCAGAACATTTTTTATAAACATGATGAACATGCAATAACCATGGATTCAATCAATTCAAAGCCTCTAATGCCAGCTCAAATGAGCTCATTTCTTCAAGAACAAGATGAAATCATGGTTTTAAACATAAACATGTACATGCATGTAAGATTTCTATGAAATCAAACCTCCAAACTCAACAATATATACATGCATGCATGCTAGAAGCTACAATTCAACATGTATGAGCTAAAACAAGACTTAGCTCTACAATTTGGCATGAATCACACAAGAACTATCTTAAATTCATAAACCAAGGGGTGAGTTCCTTACCTAGGTTCTTCAATTACAAGTTTAGGAGCTCAAACATGAAATCAATCTTCAATTTCTTCAAGTCTCTAAGCCAATCAACAACTTGAATTCATGGCTCTCACTTCCTCTCTCTCTAATTCGGCTATGAGCTCTCCAATGTGCTGAGGAAATGTTGCTAAGTGTATAGTATAAGGCTTCAATATGTCTAGGATAGTGGCCATTAAGGGTGGCAAAAGTGTAATTAAGTCAAACTCTTTAATTGGCTTCATTTAATCTAATTTAATCTAGTTCAATCATACCAAATCAATTTTCAAATAATTATACCATTAAATCACATAAATTACGGTGATCATAAAACACTAAACCATTTCCGATTCGGCCGCCGATAAGGCCTTCAATTTGCAGTTTAATGCATAAGACGAGGACAGATAATCAAACAATTAAACAGATAGATTATGCATCTAAACAGTTACGGTCAATCGATTCGGTTTCGGATCTCAGTCAGTCCGTTTAGTACTTCAATCCATTCAATTATCAATCACGTTCAGTCTCAGTAAACAGTAATCAGTACTTAAGCAGTAATTAGTTATGAGGGTTGTTACATTGAACATGTGCTCAAACCACATAACAAAAAGAGGAAGTTTGCTAGAGATGGTCCTAAACAAGGCAATAACAATGGCAATAAAAAGTTCAAAGGTAAATACTATAACTGTGGCAAGACCGGATATTGAGTCTCCGATTGCCGCCGCCCTAAGAAGGATCGTGAAAGTACAAGCAAGAAGACTACCAATCAAGCCAATGTGATAGAACTTGATTACATCTCTGACGGGGTAAATGACGTTAATCTCTCTGTTGTGGTGTCTGAGGCCAATTTGGTTGAAAATTCCAAAGAATGGTGGGTTGACACTGGGGCAACTCGACATATTTGCGCGGACAAGAAGATGTTCACTACCTATAATGAGGCTGCAAATGGTGCGCAACTATTCATGGGAAATTCATCTACTTCTGCTGTGGCTGGACAAAAGAAAGTAGTCTTGAAGATGACATCAGGGAAGGAACTGACCCTCAACAACGTGCTGCATGTACCAGACATCCGAAAGAATTTAGTTTCTGGTTCTTTGTTAAGTAAAAATGGTTTTAGACTTGTATTTGAGTCTGATAAATTTGTAGTAACAAAGAGTGGTATGTATGTTGGTAAGGGATACATAAGTGATGGTCTTTTCAAGTTAAATGTAATGACGGTTGTACCAAAACTTGCTATTAATAAGAATAACACATCTTTTGCTTATATTCTTGAGTCAAATTTATGGCATGGTAGATTAAGACATGTAAATTTTGATACTTTGCGTAGATTAATTGGTTTGGATTATATACCAAAGTTTGAAATTGATCCTAATCACAATTGTGAGATTTGTATAGAAGCGAAACTAACTAAGATTCCATTTAAATCGGTTAAAATAAAAACCGAACTTCTAGAATTAATTCATACTGATGTATGTGATCTTAAATTTGTTCAAACTAGAGGAGGCAAAAAGTATTTCATAACATTTATCGATGATTGCACAAGATATTGTTATGTATATGTACTTAGAAGTAAATATAAAGCCTTGGAAATATTTAAACTCTACAAAACTGAAGTTGAAAATCAACTTGGTAAAACCATTAAAATGGTTAGAACTGATAGGGGTGGTGAATATGATGCACCTTTAAATGAATTTTATGCACAACATGACATTATTCACCAAACTACAGTACCCTATTCTCCATAGCAAAATGAAATTGCTGAAAGGAAGAATAGAACCCTTAAAGAAATAATAAATGTCATGTTACTAAGTTCAAGCTTACCGTAGAACTTATAGGAGGAAGCAATATTGTTTGCTAATTATGTTCTTAACAGAATACCCCACAAGAAAACTAACAGCATTCCTTATAAATTGTGGAAACGTCGACCACCTTCCTACAAATACTTAAAAGTGTGGGGGTGTTTAGCAAAGGTAGAAGTTCATGTTCCTAAAAAGACTAAAATGGGACCAAAAACAGTGAATTGTGTGTTTATTGGTTATGCTCAGAATAGTAGTACATATCGGTTTGTGACTTATAAATCAGAAATACCTGATATACATGTAAACACTATTATAGAGTCAAAGAATGCTACATTTTTTGAACATGTTTTTTCTTACAAGAAAGGTGTAACAACCCCCATCACTGACCACTGTTTGACCACTGATTACTGTTTAAGCACTGATCACTGTCTACCGAGACTGAACATGATTGATAATTGAATTGATTGAAGTACGGAACTGACCGACTGAGACCCGAAACCGAATCGATTGACCGTAACTGTTTAAATGCATAATCTATCTGTTTAACTGTTTAATTATCTGTCCTCGTCTTATGCATTAAACTGCAAATCGAAGGCCTTATCGGCGGCCGAATCGGAAATGTTTTAGTGTTTTATGATCACCGTAAATTATGTGATTTAATGGTATAATTATCTGAAAATTGATTTGGTATGATTTAACCAGATTAAATTAGATTAAAACAAGCTAAATTGATAGAGTGGCCTTAATTACGAAATTGCCACCTAGTGGCCCTTTTTATATTAAACACATTGAAGCCTTATATTATACACTTAGCAACATTTCCTCAGCACATTTGATTGATCTTGCCGAATCTAGAGAGAGAGAAAAGGGAGAGAGTGGTTTTCCTTCTCATCTTGCTTGATTTTGCTTGAATCTTGGAGGAATTGAGGTGTAGGTTGCCTAATTGAACTCCTAGGCTTGAATTACAAGACTTAGGTAAGGTTTTTACCTCCTCATTGTTATGATTGAGTTAATTCTTGCATGCCTCATGCTTAATTGAAGAGTGGAACCATAAATTGGTTTCTAAGTGTTGAATTAGAACTCATTTCATGTATGCATGTTTGAATTGGTGAGTTTGGAGGTTTGATTCATGATAAATTGTGCATGCAAGCTCATATTTATATTAAAGTCCATGTTTTCATCTTGTTTTCAAAGGATTGAGCTCTTTAGAGCAAGAATTGAAGGTTTAATTTGGTTTGGAATTCATGCATGTTGCATGTTCTTCATGTTCTTGAAAATGAGTTTGAAATTGGTTTGATTTTGGAGTTTGATTAAACACCCTTGGGCTTTGATTTCTTAAATTGAGGTTTAAAAACTTGTTATCCTATGTGTTTAAAAGAGTTTTCCAGAAAATGGGCCCAAGAGGATCGATTTTGGTGGTTGAAACCTTGGTTTTGAGTTTAGAACACAATTCTGGATTTTCCAGATTTCTGTTGTCCGCTCGAGCGGAGATATCTGCGCTCGAGCGTAGAAATCAAACTCCCAGTAATTGTTGCATACGTTGTACAGTGTGCTCGAGCGGATATATTCACGCTCGAGCGGGTTTTTCGTGCATCCAGTATATTTTGTAGACCGCTCGAGCGGAGGAAATCGCGCTCGAGCGGGTAATGTTACTGTCGCTCGGCGGGGAAGTGTCTTTCGGCGGGACTCTTTTACGAAAAGTTCTAAAACTGTTTTCTGTGCACATCTTTGCATCCTCATCCCATCCTAGGCATTCTTAGGCCTAGTTTAATGCATCTTAATGAGGATTTAGACATAGAACCACACCGAGGAAATTTAGGGATTTAATTATCATCATTCCAACTGTAAACTTAGTGTGTGTTCTATTCTGTTAACTGTTTAGGGTTGGCTCTCGGGGACGCGCTCTAGCTGCTACTAGCCCAATCTCTGTGAGTAACAGATTGTGTAAAGATATGTTCAAAATGATTATATTTTGAATAACTGAATTTGTTCTTGAATCGATATTGTTTATTGAATGAATGTATGTCTCGAATCAGGCATTGTGGCATCCTTAGCACCTACTGTTATTGACTATTACAGAGCTCTGTCGATTTCCTTGTGGAACCATACTGTTTACTGAATGATTGGCCATCATTACTGTTGGGTCTGTTAAGACTCGGTCCTTTTGGACCTACTGTTATAGGCTATTGGATGTACCACATATGACTGTTTGACTGAAATACTGAAAGACTGAACTACTGTTTAATGAACTATTTTCATTACTGTACTGTAAGGACATTCATTCATAACCTCTTTACGCTTTATGTTATTCACTGGGCTTTAGCTCACTGTTATATATATATGTAGGTTCTCGGCTGACGAGCATCGAGCTAGGAGTGTGGGTTAGTCCCCAGTTTTGTCAAGCCAGCCAATGTGCCTCACTGTGAGGTTCTGAGACGCCATGCCATGGCTTGGGGTGTTTTTGTCTTCCCCACTTGTCTCCTACTGTTTTGTTCAGACTGTATAGACTGTTATCTGTTTTACTGTGATGTTGAGAGAGGGGTTTAATCCCTGTACTGTATGACTGTATATGATTGTATAGACTGAACTGTGCTGAACTGTATGAATGCACAAAAATGTTTTTGGCATACAGATTTTCACAGCTCAATAGACACTAGTTGTTTACTGTATTGGCTTCCGCCAGCCACACTCTGTTTTAAGCAGATTCGTTAAAGAGCCTTGGTAATCTCGGATTCTTGGCGATTCTGATACTAAACCCATAGGGCCGGGTTTGGGTCGTGACAAAAGGACAGGAATTAAGTTCACATAAAAGAATTTATGATTGTACACAAAGTCAAGAGATTAATGACAATCAAACACAAGAAACTAACAATGGTCTCGACCAACATGATTTAACTGATGATGAGCCAAGACGAAGTAAGAGAATAAGAACATCAAAATCCTTTGGTCCTGATTTTTTCACATACATGGTGGAAAATGAACTTCAAAGCTTTAAGGAAGCAATGACAGGTCTTGAAGCACCTTTCTGAAAAGAGACTATTAATAATGAAATTGAATCCATTATATAAAATCATACTTAGGAATTGGTGAATCTTCCACCCGGTTCTAAACCTCTTGGATATAGATGGATATTCAAGAGGAAAATGAAAGCAGATGGTTCAATTAACAAGTATAAAGCAAGACTTGTGGTAAAAGGTTACAGACTAAAGGAAGGTTTAGACTATTTTGACACATATTCCCCTATGACAAGAATAACATCCATCCACATGCTTATTGCTATAGTAGCTTTGTATAATCTAGAGATACATCAAATGGTTGTCAAGACAGCTTTCTTAAATGATGATCTAAATAAAGAAATCTATATGGAGCAACCCGAAGGGGTTGTAGTGCCAAGGTAAGAAAAGAAAGTTTGTCGGCTTGTAAAATCTCTTTATGGATTAAAATAAACTCCTAAGCAATGGCATGAAAAATTGGATCATGATATGCTTACTAATGGGCTTAAGATAAACGAATGTGATAAGTGTGTATATGTTAAAAGCACTAGCAAAGGTTATGTCATCGTTTATCTTTATGTGAATGACATACTTATCATTGGAAGCAGTAAAAACATGATCAAATCAACTAAGCAAATGCTGAACAAAAGATTTGATATGAAAGATATAGCGGTCGCAAATGTAATATTAGGAATGAAAATTACTAAAACATCTGATGGATATGCATTATCTCAATCACATTATATTGAGAAAATTCTTGGTAAATATATCAAGGATGATATGAATATAATAAGAACACCTGTAGACATCAGTCTTTATTTATCAAAAAATAAAGGTGATGCGGTGTCTCAGCTAAAATACTCCCAAATCATTGGAAACCTAATATACCTAGTGAATTGCACTCGTCCTAATATAACTTATGCTGTCAGTAAATTGAGTAGGTACACTAGTAATCCCGAAGAAGACCATTGGAAAGCGATCATTCGGGTTCTTAGATATCTAAGATTTACCCGAGATCATGGTTTGAACTTTACTCGATATCCTGCTATACTAGAAGGTTATTGTGATGCCAATTAGATATCAGATACTAAAGATTCAAAATCCACTAGTAGATATGTCTTTACTCTAGAAGGCGCTACTGTTTCTTAGAAATCCACAATGGAATCTGAGTTCATCGCTTTAGACAAAGCAGGAGAAGAAGCAGAATGGTTTCGCCACTTCTTAGAAGACATTCTAATGTGGCCAAAACCTGTGCCAACTATTTGCATTCATTGTGATAGTCAACCTGTAATAGGCAGGGCACAAAGTCATATGTATAATGGTAAGTCACGACACATTCGTCGTCAATATAATACCATAAGCAATTGCTCTCAAATGAAATAATCTCAATAGATTATATAAAATCTAAAGAGAATATTGCGGATCCGTTAACAAAAGGTTTAACTAAAGAGCAAGTGTATAGTTCATCAAAGGGGAAAGCCTATTACATAAGAGTCATCATAATGGTATCCCTACTTAAATGACTGGAGATCTCAAGAACTAAGTTCAAATGGACAACTAAGTTATGTGTGGCTCGCCAGAAATCACCAAGGGATTAAAATTCCCTATCCATTTCTATGGTGAGAGTGATATCTGCAACATGTGTTGTATGCAAGGGTTTAAGGATAAGCTTCGCTTTTAATGATTACTTATATCTTGATTTAGGCATAAAAATCAAGACGAGTATAAGAGATACTCACAATAAGAATCACCTATATGAGTGTTAAATTGGGGCCGGTTATATGAGAATAAAGATGTTAAATTCTCTAGAAGTACTCATGAACAACCAGGAGTGTTCAAGGCCAAAATGAACACAACTGTGAGAACCACGATGTGTTAGAAGGTATTTTGTATGAAATTTATTGTCTTGGCTTACACAAACGGCTGAACAATTCAAGGCATCGCGTCCATTGGTTAGCTAGTAAGTCCGATAGGTTATCACTAGGGAAGGTTTAAGGTCGAAAGCTACTTATTCTGATACAAGATATTTTCGATTTATACTCTTTTGACAAATTTTATATATTGTTACATTTCCATTGTCATCAAATTCCATTCATGTGGAGGATTGTTAGAAATGGTTTTGGGAAAAATAGTTTTTTCCTTAACTTTGGTCTATTTTTTATGTAGAACCTATGCGTCAAAGTTAGCGGGTCTAAGTGATAACGCGTTCTATGTCGCGTTGTGATTTACGTAGTATATTTAGCTGCTCAAAACTATTATCGGGTGAATAGGAAATTGAAACCAAGTGAGCTCCATAGAAATGGAGTTTTTTGTGGAAATTCCTTAAGGTTTGAATTAAAGGCTTGTCCCACATTGGTTTGGTGGGAAAACTTTTATGGGTTTATAAGGCTTGAATTTGCAACTTGGGGAGGGCCCAAGGGGCACCCTAAGTTTGTAGAAGGAAGAGGTTATGAGCAAAGTGGGTTAGACCTATTGGATCCAAAAATAAACATACAAGCGCGCGCTGCTATCGTTGTCTGTCCAGTCGGTTGGGTTGGGCTAGGCCTAGGCTTGGGCGCAGGTGTGTGGTGTGAGGTTGGATTGAACTTGTCCGGCCTAATACTAATTCTTTTTGGGTCAAAAACATTTGAATTTTATTTTATTTTTTGGTAAAATAAAATCTATCCAGTTTTAATTTCAAATTTTGATTGAAAAAAAAATTCAAATTTGTTTGCACCTCTTCAGAATTTTCGGTACAAGTTCCAAACAGATTTATATGTCTTGTACTTGTTCAAACAGGTTTGGTACCTGTTTAATTCAAACCGATCAGCCACCTTTCCATCTATGAATAGGCAGTCCCTCATTTAGCATTCAATTTTTGTTCCTCTCTGCTGCCATTAATCTCTGCATTTTGTTGTATTAATTTTCTATGAGAAAGAGTATATACATAAAGTGTGTTCATTATACGAATAATTTGTAGTGCTACTATTATTCGTTGTTGATCATTTTATCTTGGGAGATAGACGTCCGCAATCTAAAAATACCGTGGAAAGGACGAATCTGTCTTAAGGACACAGTGTTAAACACTGGATTTGATCAAAAAATTGTTTGACAAATTAATAAGGTAAATAATTAATTTACTTTTCTGTCTTATTATTTTTCTGTTTCAGATTTTAATTTTATTTTTGTAACAAAATAAAAATCTGTTTTTATTTATTTATTTTATATTCTGGTTTGATTTTTGTAATCAAATAATCCCTTTCCTTTCATTTTTTTCTGCTGTATTTTGTTTATTGTTAAGTACACAAACAGAATTTATTTATAATACAATGAAGATTGTCCAACACATATAGTTGAGGAAGAGCAATTACTATGATCTCTTATGTAACCTTTTTTATCATAATCGAACTGGAGTGACTCTGAATGTAGCCCTAGTTTTAAGGTGAATCACATAAGTCTTATATTCTTTGCGTGTGCTTGTGTAATTTATATTTCTTGTACGTTTGCTCTTTTCTGTTTTCACATCCTAATTGGGTGTTATAGATTCCTAACAAAATCTGGATCAAATTGCCTACAGAATGGATGTGTAGTTCCCTGCACTGACTTGAAGAAATTGACTCTAGCCCCAGTGCTGATTTAAGTCAGGAACTGACAAATCAAAAGTCATTAGCAAAATAATCAATTGGTAAATAGACTGTTATTCTTGTTTCAATACATTTTTTTCTTTTATTTTCTTTGACTCAGGAATTGTATCAAAATGCTCAACAGAGACGAGCAAAGATTCAGTAGTCTATGTTCGCTGGTTGACTAAAACATTTAAATGAGCAGAATTAAGTTATAACTTCAATTCTAAATTGGGGACGCCCAGATCAAAAGCACAAAATCTATCAAAAACAAAAAGAATATTGTTGGAAACACACTCAACGACAAGCCAATGATTTGGATATCAGGTGCATAACATACCAACCCTGTTCTTAAATTATTGCCTAAGATGAGCTGATTAAGATGCCTAACTGCATATTTTCACTTCATTACGCAAATTTAGTTTTATCGTTGAAACAGTGTGATAATATGATGGACTGAGACTCACTTGAGAAATCTGTTATGAGGTCATTCTTACGAGTACTAAGTCTCTCTGGAGTTAGAGCTTTCTTTTGGTCTCTTTGTAAACTACTTTGAAAATATCATTCATTGCTATCGTTGACAAATTAAACAGTCATTAATACACTTAGCTCATGCTCATGTCTCAGCAGATACCAACGCGGGAAATTTTTTTTTGAAGGACTTGAAGTATCGAGAATGGCCCAATCGTTGACAGAATGGCTGCGTGATCTGCGGCATTTTGTGACTTGGAAGAAGTAAATTCTGGCACCAAACTAAATTCATAATTTCAAGTCACTTGACATTAACAAGACAACAACCTTCAAGGACATCAGTGCACGTATTTATTATACTGTTATTAACTTATACAGTTGATATAACAGACCTCTTGGACTGATGAATGGTCTCAAGATGCACATTATCTAGAGACAACTTCTATGGTTTTTGTCTATGTGGTGTCTATATGATCCAAACAAACTAAATGAGAAGATTTCAAGAGAATTCTTAATGGTTTTTTGGTGGTTCAGAAAAGTAAACCAAATTTGAGTGCAGCAAGCGGGCACAGCTTCTACCAGATGAAGGGCCTAAATCAGCAGTTAATGCCAACTGCACTCGAATCTTTCTTTTGTGTTCATCTGCTCCCAAACTACCTCCATGCAAAGCATTTAAGAGTAGCAATTGTGTTCTATTCAAATTTATGGATTCAAAAGGTCATATGAGGGGCCAGATACATTTATGATTTGGTACGTACCACAGGGCTTTAAAGTTATGCAGAAGTCGCAGTAAAGAAATGATTAACCCATACTTAGCTAGATACTCGTTTGGTTGAGGAATTTTAGAAGGGATTTGGAAAAAAGAAGGGAAAATGTGTGTGAAATTAGGTAAAATGTATGTATATTTTATTCACATTTCATCTACCTTTTCTATTTCTTTTTCCAAATCCCTCAACCAATTAAAACCCGTCTAAGCTAAGGATCTTATCCCTAAAATCTTTGTCCTTTGTCCCCTATACTACTACTAACAGTACAATATGATGGGAATCTCAAAACATGAGAATCTCGAAGAACAAGTGTGTGACTGAGAGTGAATTAAGACATGTTACAATAACTCTAGACCAAATAATTATGTGTCTTTCTTTCTTTCTTTCTTTTTCTTTTTTTTTTAGTACATCAATAAATAGTTATATATATAGCCTAGGGAGTGGGGAAGGGGAGATAGGGAGGACATGGCCGGGGCAAGGGTCGAACCAGCACCTCCCACTTAGAGTAGAGATGTTTGTTTTACACCAGGGATATTTCAGAGACATGCCAACACCCCCTTCAGAGACATGCCAACCTCCCTACTCTTGATGGATGTTGAAAGTTTATAATTTTTTGCTTAAATTAAAATAATTAATAGATCATTCATAAAAATTACAAAAAATATAAGAGTTAAATTGAGAGTAGATTTTTTTTTTGAATTGGTGCTTATTTTTGTTAATTTTGATTGTGTAACAAATGAAAATTATCATATCCCTATTTTTTTGAAATCACAATGTACCGTGTCAATGTTTATTAGTCTGTCTTTCTAAAAGTACTATAGGAAGTTACCAAATTGAAATCCTAGACAGAAAGAGATGGGGTCCCCAACCTTATCTTAAATGTTAGATGCTCCTAGGCCAAGAGTATCATCAATCTCCACACAAGAAAATCAAACATGAAAATTTAACATTTGAGGAGAGGAGAGGAAGGGACAAAAGTTATTATCCCAGACAATGAGCATAAGACATGTAACATTCTTGATTCTTGTCAGCTAGCTCTGGAATAAAGTTTTTCTTTGAAACATAACCATCCAACTAAGGACCACATGCCCTTCTCACACTGGATGATGCTAGTGGATACATGTCCATTAGTGTGTGATTATGCATCCTAAAATACACAAATCAGCTCAGAGATTATTGTGATTTTCCTTCTAATCACATGGAACCTAAGCTTTTATAGTTCAATTATTAATTCGTCCGAGGCAGTCCTGTAGCTGAATCATTCAGCACAAACATGTGGACCGTGGTTATGTTCTGTCTTGCTTCTTCAGGATTTCAAAATCCACAACTGCAGTTATTGTTATTCTTGATGCAATTAGAAGCATATTGATTGTTGAAAATTTTCTTAATTTGTTCCAGTTTTTATTTTCCCATTAATTCACAGATGATGTGAATAAAAACTCAAATCTTGATTAAAAAAAAATAATAATAATTTTGGTATTTTTCTCAAAAATTGTGAACCAAATTGTCTTTCATACGATCCTAAAATCAATAATAATAATAAAATAACGATCCTAAAATGCCATTCCTTATGTGGTTGCAACATTCTAAATGGTTTTCCGGGAACTCTAATCATAGCTTCCCAACATTCTCCAATTCTGAATCACGGGCTGTGACCAGTGCTCATATGTGCAGCTCGCTGCAGTGAAGTTTGTTAGATGCAAAACATTACTCCAAACATGAACAAGAAAATATACAAATAACAAAAAGGAATATATAGATTCTCTGTAAATATTTGCATCAACAACATAATTGATAACCGAGGTAGATACAGATACCATAAACAAAGCACAAATATTGATCAACTGGCAAGTTGATAGAGGGATCAAAATTCTTTCATGTGGAAAAGAAAAGAGACCTCTACCACGGATTTAAAAAAAAAATTGATTCAAACAACCTTCATAAATTGAAGTAACCAAGCATTTTTTTCCCTATATGTTCTTTAGGGTTTGCAGATTACCACAAAGCAAGGAAGGAGAGCTTTAGGATTCAGCAAATAAAGCTCCTCAATATTTGAATAAAGACCCACTTTCCCAGCCAATGAATCAAACCCTGACTGCCCAGCCATTTCTTGTATGTTCTCCAGTGGCCTATGAACCCTTCCTGCAATAACTCTGCAGACTATTAAAGCTTTCCTTACAGATGGATTATCTTCAAAAATTTCTATAGATTCAAAAGCTCTTCCACTAGTAGAGGTTGTGAAAACACCGACACCACCCTTAAGTTCCTTTCTGGTGGAGAACCCATTTCTTATTATTCGACAAACGCAGCAT
The DNA here is from genome assembly GCA_025200525.1 of Camellia lanceoleosa. Lineage (NCBI taxonomy): Eukaryota > Viridiplantae > Streptophyta > Magnoliopsida > Ericales > Theaceae > Camellia > Camellia lanceoleosa. The sequence goes on from CM045764.1 coordinate 170,755,981, forward strand.
TTTTCAGATACACAGAGAGTGGATGATCCATTCATGCCGAGTGAGCACGTCACAATTGTGCCATAGAACCTTAAAAGCTCATTCCCATCTGCAATGCACCGAGAGTGTTTCTTGGGAAGTTTGCTAGCTTTGATTTTCACAATTTCCCTATATTCTTCAAACCGAGCAAGAGTCTTTTGCATGTTGTGAACTTTCAAAACCCTCTCAATTCGACCACAATGGTTCTCAGACTTTAGCCAGCTTGTCCGGCAAATTATTTCAACTATTTTCCTAGACGAATCACCCTCCACAAGTTCAGTGACTGCACAATACAGCATCAAGTAAGATGCTGACAAGCATATCTAAGTTTTAAAGAAATGAGAAAATTGTGAAAGTGAAAGACTAATAAACCAAATTCTAAGAATGCTGGATTGAAAGAATTCAAAAATTTTGGATAAATGAGCTCAGCAATATCTGGAAAATTACTAGCATTTGGATAAGAAGCCATTACTATCTTTTGCCAAGGAACAATGAGAAATCCAGATGTACTTACAGAGAGAGAGAGAGAGAGAGAGAGAGAGAAATCTAGAGGTTGGAAATACAAAATTTACAGCAAAGGGTAGTGAGTGCGCTCAGTAATTATTGTTGAAAAGTAGAAAAATATTGAAAGAAAGCTGCAATGGAATCAGGATTTAGGGTTCAATCTAACAGCAGAAAAAGAAAGAAAATCAATTGAATTGGAAAAAAGTAATTAAAGTACATTAAGTTATTTTAGAGAGAAAAAAAAAATGACATGTTCTTAATTAAACAACTGATATAAATCCAAAAAGTGAAATCTATAAGAGCCTATACGTTCACAATCATATTTTCATTTGGAGAAAAGTGCCATTTAAATTTGAAAAATATGTAACAACCCCCAAATTTCCACGGAAGAACAGAGCAACCAAACACAAATCCAAAGTGAAAACAAGGAGCTGAAAAAAGAAGAAGAGCACAATGAGGATTTTCTTACCAGCATGCTTAGAAAGATGATGAGCTTCAAGAGTTTCCCACTTCCCAAACTGCTCTCCACACTTGTGGCATGTCACAGCCAATGGCCCATTGCCATCTGTCTGAAGAGAAATCTTAGGGTTTGATAGAGTCCCATTTCCACCACCACCAGAATTAGCAGAACCCCCAAATCCAGAACCTTCCCTATGAGACCAAAGAGAAGCAGTCTTTCTTTGAGCCCTAATTGAAGGGTTAAAATAATGCATTGTAGGGTGACCACCAGGACCAGGTGTGCCAGGCCTTAGAGTACCCACAAATGTTGAGTCACCACCACTCTCACCCCCACCCCCACCACCACCACCACCTCCCCCAAAACCAGTAATTTTGAGCTCACACCTTGAATTACTCAAAATCACTTCATGGGTTATTGGGTTGAGGAACTCACTGCTCCCTATAGATCTTGGGCTACAACTTGGGGGCTTTTCAATGTGCCTCTTGCTTCCATGAATGACATCCTTGAGATTTGCTATGGACCTTGAACAGCCTGACCTCCCTGCTTTCCTAGTCAAGATTGTGCTCAAGTGGCTCCTGGACTTCGGATCATGAACATCCGACGGCTCTGATTTGCAGTGCAGAGATTTCCTCAAAGAAAACCACACAGTAGGCATATTTTCTTCTCTCAATCTCGTTTGCAAGTTTCAAAGATTCATACCCTTCAAAGCAAGCCCTAGCTTTTTCTTGCTCACAACTTTCTTCAAAAGCATTCCACTTTCCATTTCCATTTCCATTTTCCTCCCCTTTTCCACCATGAAAGAAAGAAAGCTGAAAAGGGCTATATCTCTTACTTTCTAGCTTTGGAACCAATACATGAAGCGCTCTTTAGAGCTTTTTCAGAAATGGGTGTCCATGAAAGGAGCAATTATTCAATAACCCATTTTGGGTTTTTGGGGGGGGGCGGGGGGGGGGGGGGGGGGAATGGGAGAGAGAGAGAGAGAGAGAGAGAGAGATGTTCTTGGAGGACAAGACATGACAACCCGAGGCTGATAAAACGATTTCCCCTGTAATAAATGAGAGTGAACAACCAGAAAGAGACGCATTGAATTGGGAATTGATTGAGAGTAATCAGTAGAGTCAGCTCATATTTGAATTGGGAATTTTTTTTAATAAATCGCAGCATGTGTGAAATATTTTGTTTAAAGAATACAACAAAGATCTGGGTTCGACTAGCCATAACCATAATGTCCTTTCAATTCATTTTTTGATCCAAACTCTGATTTTGGCACCTTGTTGGTGGGGGGCACTTTTTTTTTCTTTTTCCTTTATTTATTTGTTTCTTTCTTCTTTTCTTCAAAGATTATTCTTGGCTTTTCAATTTGTAGACGGTTTGTAAAATCAAAAGAAAAGTTAACAAAAAATGTATAGGAAAAACAAAATGGAAACTATAAAATTCAAATATAACTTCCTTGAAGTTTGTTGTGATTCGGCAAAAGATTGGGTAAAAGTACGTCGTTTTGGCAATGATCCTGTCCTTATATGTGAAAATATTTTGGATCTCCACAAATTGTGACTTCCACAGCTCCTAATTAATTTGTGACAACTCATAATGTTTTTTTTTTTTCCCTCTCTCTCCTTCTTCTCTCTCACAAAATGTGTGGGAGAGTGGAGGTGTTGGGCCCGGAGCATAGCCAATATATATTTATATATTAAGGCTCAATTTGAAATTTTGGTTATAAGTGGCGTTTTGGCAAAAAGTCAAAACGCTAAAGTAGTTTTTTTTGGCCATAAATTGATTTGGAATTTTGGTTATAAGTCAAAAAGAAAATTATGAAATTACCCTCCATAGGTGAAAAATGACATGGTGAAAATGTGTAATTTTTCAATTGGATAGGGATAGTTTGGTCATTTTATTATGATTTGAAATCATAAACAAATATTAATCAAAAAAATTAAAAACAACTTTTTACTAACTTCCTAAATCATTTATGTAAAAAGTCAAAAAGTTTGATTAAAAGTCAAAAAGTCACTTTTTACTATCTTTCCAAAACAATCTTAAGACTTGGTTTGGGACACTAAATAATATAAAAAGTTACTATTCTATTTAAGTCACATCATCTTATTTAAATCACATCACATTTCTAATACATCACATCAAACCCAACCTAAACTCAACCTATATAAGCCAATAAGTCAAAAAGTGCACTTTTTTAGAATATCCCAAACCAATCCTAAGCAAAATGGGGTTTTTAACCCACAAGTCTTGTGGAAGCTCAAATATCTCAATCTTAATTTTCTAATTTTTTGATTTAAAAAAAAAATCTCAGCATTTATTAATTTCTCCCAATCTCCATACCTTTTGAAAGATTTGGTCAAAACCCCCTCATAATTATTTAATCGTTTTGTTTACTATTTTAATGATTTTTCTTTACAATCTCAGCATTTATTAATTTCTCAACATTTATTTAATTGTAAAAAAATTTCAGCATTTATTAATTTCTCCCAATCTCCATACCTTTCGGAAGATTTGGTCAAAACCCCCTCATAATTATTTAGTCGTTTTGTTTACTATTTTAATGATTTTTCTTTACAATTATTTTTTTTATTATGAAAAAAATATGATTGTAATTAGATAGCATAAAAATATTTGTGATTTGTATGATTGAAGTTATCTCATTTTTTTGATGTATTTGGTCTAGCCCAAAAAAAAAATTATAATTTGTATTTGGTTTAGCAATTTCTTCTTTTGTGTACTATTTTAATGGTTCTTTTAATGGTTATTTTGATTGAAGTTATCTCCTTTTGTGGTCAAGTTTGGCATCCCAAAATAAGTCCATAATTTTTATCTTTTTATTTTTTTTTGGTCACATCAATCAGCATCTCCTCTCTACTTTTTCTACACATAATTCAATAAAAGTCAAAAAGTGCACTTATTTAGTCTTTCCAAACTTGGCAAAAAAAAAAATTATAATTTGATTTTTTAATATGATTGAAGTTAGATAAATATAAATACTCATAAAGAGAAAAATGTGATTGTAATTAGTTCAACATTTTTTTTTCTTTAATGTGATTGTAGTTAGTTCAATGATTCTTTTTTTTTAATGAGATTGTATTGTAATTAGTTTAATGGTTCTTTTTTTTCATTTGTTTTTTTTTATTTTGAGAAAAATGTGATGTGATTGTAGTTTGTTCAATGGTTCTATTTTTTAATGTGATTGTATTATAGTTAGTTCAATGGTTTTTTTTTTTCATTTACTTTTTTTTTTATTATTATGAGAAAAATATGATGTGATTGTAGTTTGTTCAATGGTTCTATTTTTTAATGTAATTTAATTGTTTTATTTACTGTTTTAATGGTTCTTCTTTACAATTATTTTTTTATTATGAAAAAAATATGATTGTAGTTAGATAGCATAAAAATATTTGTAATTTGTATGATTGAAGTTATCTCCTTTTTTTATTTGTATTTGGTCTAGCTAAAAAAAAATTATAATTTGATTTTTTAATATGATTGAATTTAGATAAATATAAACACTCACAAAGAGGAAAATGTGATTGTAGTTAATTCAACGGTTCTTTTTTTTTAATGTGATTATAGTTAGTTCAATGGTTCTTTTTTTTTTTTAATGTGATTGTATTGTAATTAGTTTAATAGTTCTTTTTTTTCATTTATTTTTTATTATGGGAAAAATGTGATATGACTGTAGTTTGTTCAATGGTTCTTTTTTTTTAATGTTATTGTATTGTAGTTAGTTCAATGGTTCTTTTTTTTCATTTATTTTTTTTATTATGAGAAAAATGTGATGTGATTGTAATTTGTTCAATGGTTTTTTTTTAATATGATTTAATCGTTTTATTTACTGCTTTAATAGTTCTTCTTTATAATTATTTTTTTATTATGAAAAAAATATGATTGTAGTTAGGTAGCATAAAAATATTTGTGATTTGTATGATTGAAGTTATCTCATTTTTTTTATTTGGTCTAGCTAAAAAGAAATTATAATTTGATTTTTTAACATGATTGAAGTTAGATAAATATAAACACTCATAAAGAGAAAAATGTGATTGTAGTTAGTTCAACGGTTATTTTTTTAAAATGTAGATTGGTCAGAAGAATGTCTATACATTTCAGAATGTTAAAAAAAAAAAGGGTTTGGTTATGGTGTGTAACTTACACCTTACACCTTATACTTTACACTTACACCTTATACTTACACCTTTTGTGAAAAATTAAACCTTACACTTACACATTTTTTGAGGTTGCACACCATATGCAACCCACTTACACCTTACACCTTACACTTACACCTTATACTTATACTTACACCTTACACTTACACCTTTTGTGTAAGTGGCACATGGTGTGCACTTGCACACTTAAGAAAACTCCAAAAAAAAATATGTAAGTATAACATTTTTACTTTATAACATTTTATAAATACATAATATATGTATTGTTCATTAATTATAATACTAAGCCTTCGTTTGACAATGACTTTTTTAGTTGACTTTTTGAATTTTTTGGCTTTTTTAACCTGAGACTTTTTTATTCGTTTGGTATTCTTGATTGGCTTTTTAGCTTTGGAATAGTGGATTTTTTTTTTTTTTTTTGTGATTTTTGGGCATTCTGTGATTTTTTGAGTTTTTTTTTTTGTCTTTTTGTGGTTATTTAGCCAAATATGATAACCAAACACCACCAAACTATCATGTTGACAATGCAGGAATACTGATGGAATGCTCACAACAATTTAGATTTTAGTTATTTTTTTGTTTTACTTATTCAGTGAATTTCGGATAAATGTAATAAATTCTTATTTTTATTACTTTAATTATGCAATGTCAACATTTTCTTTTAAAAATGCATATATTTTATGCTAACAATTTATAAATATGTTTGACATAATATAAATAGTTTTTTTTATTATTTTTTTAAATTTAATCCCGTGCATAGCACGGGTGATATACTAGTATATATATATGTATATATATATGTATATATATATATATATGTATGGGATTGGCTTGATTGGACTAGAGGGCGTTGTTAGGCTCGTGGGCAGAGGCGGAAGGACGTGGGGCTCGGGGGGGTCACGTGTCACCCCTGACTTTTGAAATTTTTTTTTTTTTGTGTGTTTATAATTTTATGGGGGCAAGCTTTCAAACTGTGGAGTGCCCTTTCATGGGGTAGGCTTTCAAACTATGGAGTGTCGTAGCCTTCCCAAACAGATCTCAAATCAAACCCACTGACACACGCCACACACACACACTCCCACGTTTGGTTTTTTTTTAGAATTCCAATCCCAACCAAATATTAATACATAATTTTTTTTGGGTGAGTGCATACAACTCCAATTACAGTAAAGTTAAAACTCTAAAATTTTAAAAATGTATAAAATTTTTTATTTTTTTATTTATTCACAGTACTTGTTAAATATCTTCATATTTTCTTTGTCTTCTTTATCTCCCTTTGTTGCTTTGCAATTTACCGACTAGTGATTCACCAAATTAGGATCACACAACACAGATTTGAGACTACACTACAACTTTGGTATCTTCTCTTTATTGTTTACAAGTAAATTTTTTTTTTTTTTAACTTTTAAATAAAAATTATGAGTATTAGTTTATAGTTATTTGTTAAGTTTTGATTTGTAATTTTTTTGATTTGTTATTATTTTTGTTAAAATAAGAGATTTCGATATGTTAAAATTATGAATCTTAATTGGTGTTGATTTATATTAAAATTAGGGATTTCGGTTTATTGTTGTTTGTTCTAAAATTAGAAATTTGATTTGGGGAAGAAAAATTTTGAGATTGTAATTAATAAGTGCCCCCTATATTAAATTCCTGGCTCCGCCACTGCTCGTGGGGGCCCATTATTTGCCCGTTTCGATAATCTAAACCATTTAACATATAAAATTCGTCAGGTACTATATGCATATGAAAAATCACGTTGATTGGATATCGATATCTATTTCATCGGATCAAATTTTTATCAACCGTTTATTTTTCTACCATCTATTTTTTTTATACAAAACTGATTTGATCACGTAACTATTGATATTCAATCAACGTGATTTTTTATAAGTATATAGTGGTGTTTGGAAAATAGCTATTTTTTAAGCTTTTAGGCTATTTTAGTTTGTGTTTAGAAAGATAAGATGAATTTTTATTTGAGTTATTGTATTGAAAAATGTGTTTGAAATGATATTTGAGATTGAAATGATAAATTTGTCCTAACCTCACTTTTTCCAAAATTATTCTAAAGAGGCAAAATTGTCATTTCAACCTGTGGGACTAGGCTATCACTACATTGCGCCTACACTGTCAACGTGACAGTGTAGGCTACCCTACTATCGGGTTGCTTTTTTTTTAAAAAAAAATAAATATAAATCATTGGTATTTGAAGCTATTTGGCTTTTTTAGTGGTTAAGGCTATTTTAGCCTCAAACTTGGGTGCCCAAACACTCTTATAATATTTGACGAGTTCTATACATTGAACAGTTCATATTATCGGAAAGGGATCTGTGGACCTTCTAATCCGATCACAAACTAGAGGGAAGCCAAATCCTATATATATATATATATATTGTTTTGTTTTTTTGACAATTTTCAGTTGCTTGCTTGGTTTGGAATTTTTTTCTGAGTTTTTATTTTTTATTTTTTAGAACTCCTATTATTTAATTTATATTTGAAAGTAAATAGAAGGTGAAAGCCGGCTTAAATAAGTTGTTTATAACTTATTTTAATTTAAAATTTTATAGTAATAAATTATTTGGTATAACTTAATTAATTATAACTTATTATTTAAAAATAATTTAAATAAATTTAAAATTTTGAGTTTCTATTCTTTTCTGAGTTGCACCAATTAAACTTGATATAAATTAATCTTTGATAGTAATTTAAAATATATTTTTATTGACTTTCAGTAAGAGCGAAGCCAGCAAATACGTGACTTTTTTTTATTTTTTATAACAATAAAAAAATATGTAAAAAAATAGAAAGATAACTTGAAGCAAATAAGCTGCTTATTTAGCGACTTTCCAAACTCAACTATAGATAGAACTTGGCCCCGTTTGTTTTGGGTTATAGGGAGGGTATTGGGACTAGTAATATCAAGGTATTACTAATGCTCTTGTTTGTTTGGAGAGATAACCTTGGGACTATTAGTCCCTTGATATTACTAATACCCTTGGAAGGGGAATTGGTAAGGAGGAGGTAGAGATGATATTAGAAAATAGTGAGGGGATTAAAAAAAAAAAATATTTTTTATATATTGAGAATTTTTTTTTTAAGTATAATGTTTAATTTTTTATATTTTTTTATTTGTTTTATTATTTTATATAAAAATAATTTAACAATTCCTCATTATTAATCCTCTCACTATCAATCCCCTCATTAACAATCCCCTCACTATTAATCCCTCACTATCAATCCCCTCCATTCTATCTCCCCTTGATGCTTACTTTGCCTTTGTTTGGCTAGCTTAGTTGGGCTAAACAAAACACAAAAGACAAAATAAGCTAAATAAGTCAATAAGAAAAAAGGTTACATTCAAATCAAAATCATTTTATTTTTTCTCTCACAAAAGTTAAAAAAATCAAACTAAATAAATTTTTTATTCGTAAGCTAAAAAAGTCTCAACCCAAAAAAACCAACTAAAAAAAACCAATATAAAACCGCGTCTTTAACCTGTGAAATTGGATTCAATCGATAAAGTAACCCTCATGTAAGAGTTTGTATGTATTTTGTATATAGATTTCTGTATATTTAGCATCATTCATTTTTTCTCATTTTCCTTGACAGTAAGAATTTCCCATGTACATACAAAAACAATAACTACAAAGGATTAGCCTTAAGAAAATAGGAGTGCTATAGATTGGCATTTAGCCAGAGGGAGAGAGCGAGGAAACAAGGGACCCTCTAAGAAAAAGTATGTGGCACCCAACCCAAACGAGTGGACCCAGAGGGTCACTAACGATGAACATATTGAACATTTTACTATAACATTTAAAAAAAAAATTAACATACACCTCTCCCCCAGTCGATGATGAGACACCATGTGTACCGTGCAGAGCAGTGTTAGCTGAAAATAATCAGAAGAGTTTTTAAAAATATGAAAAATTTGTGCGGATGCAATGGCGAAGCTAGGTGAATATCAATCAACGGAATTGCTTATTGTTCAAGACCCACTTGCGGAACTTCGGCTGCTGTTAGTCAAGGACATTGTTCACCTCTCTATGGAGGGATCTAGGGTGTAGTCCCTGTGTGTTACTTTTATCTTCCGATGTATCCAAAAAAAAAAAAAAAAAATGATATGGGCAGTGCATCTAATTTTTACTTCCCTACCGTTTGAGAAATTGATTATTTTAGTAAGGTATTTTAATAAGTTAAAATATTTGTATTTAAAAAAAATGTTAAATTTTTCTGTAATTGAATATAATATTTTTGTGAAAAAAAAGAAACAATTATAAATTTGATGTGACATTTTATCTTATTAATTATTTTAGTGTTTTTTTTTTTTAAAAAAAGTTTAACTTAAAAAACCAATTTTTAACTTTCCTAACACCCCTATCATTAATGTTCTTCATTATTTCTTTATTCTCTTTAATATTTTTTAATTTAAAATGTTAAATACTTATTATTATATTGCACATGCGTGTCACCATTATAAAAAAATAAAAAATAAAAATTATTAACAATATTATATGTTCGGCTAAGGCACAAAAGCAACAAGCATTCGCTTAGAACCCTCTAAACATCTGTCCAAATGTAGAAATTAAATCTGTCTATTAGAAAATGTTCAAAAGGACCACATAAGAAATATTGTACAAGCACACCACATGTGCAGTAGGACAACTAGGAACTATAAGATTCAATACATTGATTTGGTCATCTGTTGTGTTGGGGTTGGGGGGGGGGGGGGGCCAAAATCATTCCACCAATTTATCCACCTCTGGCAAAAACCATTAACTACATACAGAAATCAATTTGTTTGGTTGCCCAGAAGTTGTTTCTTTTGGTGGTCTGAGAAAGCAATTTCTTCTTCATAATAGCAGCAAATCATCAATACATGATTGCATATACTAGGCTTGTGAATAAATTGGATTGATGTCATATTGGCGTAATTTGAATCTGATCTGGTTATAAAGTAATTTATGTTTAAATTAACTTAATTATGACAAATCTGATAAGAGATCATTTTAATCTAAATTCAATTTATCTAAACATCCAATCAGAAAATCCATCTCCGCCCTATTTAGTACAATACTCACTTTTTTTTATTTGAAATTCACTTTCTTGATTTTTCTTTTTCTCTTTTTTAATTATATACATATGAAAACTTAAATTATAAAAATTAGATTGGATTGGATTGCATTTATTCGAATTTAAATTTTATTGAATTATCAAATTAAATATTTGTAAATAAATTCAAAATTTTTCAATTCAATACAAATTAAATCTGATCCGTTAATAGTCCTAATACAAAAGCCAATCTTCAATCCATACAAAGTCAAAACATCAAATGTAAATTTTGAAATATAGAGAGTATATCTATACTAATTATATAGTGGATAAAATGTTGATGTCATCAATCCATAAGTGTATTGTACAATCAATTTCACAATCGAAAGAAGTAGGACCCAACAACACCATCCCATGTTGATGAACCATGTGCCATGAGTTGAATGTAAATATAGCGTGCACAAGCATTATTAGTGCTAAAAAACATTTACAGCTTAGATTTACCCTTGACAAAACTTTTTGTGAATTAGAGAGAGAAAAGTCCAGACTCCAAAGACAAATGGTAAACTTGAAAAAGAGGAGCTCATTATTACCTTTGAACAACACTATTCTCCATGTAACTCCCATTAAAATTTGCGGCAATGATCGGTGGTCATAAATTTTATAGTTTAAATGGTCTGAAAATGTCAAAACGATGTCATTTTGAGTATAAAATAATGCCGAAGATGTCAAAATAACGTCGTTTTGACATTTTCAAGCCATTTGAACTATAGAATTTATGATCACCAAATATTTTTCTAAAATTTATCCCCGAAAAAAAGATACAAAGAAAAAGAAGCATAAAAGTGATGAAAAAGACGCATGAGAAAGTTAATTGGGATTGATTGCCCTTGTTGTTGTCCGCACAGGCAAATATGGAGGTCGATGGGGAACACCAAAACTGGTATGGAGTCATGTCAAGATTTTAATTTATGATTTTAATGTTGTTTTATTTCAATGTTAACTAGATTATGCACTTTTTGTCGACCTCGTATGCTCTTGTGATAAAAGCACAATAAGATCGTTATAAAAAAGCTATAGTAGAGAAGTAGAGACAAACTTAAACATTTTAAATTAAGCCTAGTTTGAAAACATGTTTTTTTAGTAATTTTTTGATTTTTTTATTAAAATATGATGTAAAAAAAATTAGTATGTTTGTGATGACTTTTTGACTTTTTACAAAAAAATGTACAAAAAGTAGAGAGAAAATAGAATCTTTTACTTTTTAGTATAGGTTGTTGGCATTTTGACTTTTTTATTAACTTTTTGACTTTTTGACTAAAAAAATCACTTGTCAAACAAGGCCTTAATACATCATTTAACAATAAAAGATTTTTTATCAAGAAACTTTTAATTGAGATAATTGGTGAAAAATTCACTCTAACAATTGTTTAAAGCAATAAGTTTAGTGAATTTTTTTTGTCAGTGAGAAATCCACATTTTGTGAAATAATTTAGTAAAAAGTTCAAAAGGATATTTTGTTTGCAATTTTACTCTTAATTATCTGTTGACTTTTTTTATCTGTTGACTTTTTCATTGGCTATCTGTTCAAATTTTTTATTTATTCAATTTTTTTGTCTATCTGTTCAAATTTATATCTATCTATTCAAATTTTATAACTATCTGTTCAATTTTTTTCTCTAAATTTTATCTATCTATTTAATTTTTTTTCTAAATTCTATTTATCTGTTCAAATTTTCTTATTTGTTAAAATAACAATTTCTTATTTGTTACTCAAATTTGAAAGCTTATTTTCCCTATTTGTTTGAAATTCACAAAATAATTATTCTATCTATTGGAATTATCCACCACCAATACTCAATATTACACAAAAAATCACAAACTATTATTATCTGTTCAAATATTCCACAAATTGGATGTAATTTTTTTTATCTATTCAATACAAGAATGATGAATCTAATTTTTTTTTTTTAATATATAATCTATCTGAACAAATCAAGAATAGTGAATCTAATTGTTTTAACTATTCAAATCTTTTTCATCTCTCTCTCTCTCTTTCTATATATATATATATATATGCGTTGCAATCTATTTCATCATCATCATCAACAACAACAACAAGAAGTTTCAACAACAACAATGAAGTTGTTCCAAAAAAAAAACAAACAAACAAACAAATAACTACAAAAAAAAAAATTAAAAAAAAAAAACATATCTCAGATCTGAGAAATACACAATTGAACAGATCAATCACCGAAAGCCGCAGATCGTTTGAGAGAGAAATGGTAGTGGCTCTACATTCACTCTTGAACCGAAACCAAAGCCATCAGTGATAGTAGCAACCAAGAGAGTAGCAGTCCAGAGAAATCAACAAGTAAACAAGAAATCAAGGATTATATATACATAAATATAATATATATATATATATATATAAATAGAGAGAGAGAGAGAGAAAGAGAGAGAAGAGAATTAACCTTGATGGCTGCCGAAGACATCTCTGATGGCTTTGAAACTGATCGTAAAACCCGAGCAAATTAACGAAGTCTTTCGACTTGAAGTTGAATTCAGACTGCCTCATATCGAACTCGGAGACGACGACCACCGTTTTAGATCTTTCGTTTGAAGGAGGCAATTTTCGTCGAATACCGTTTGAAAGAGACGGATATCGTCGAGCTTTGAAGGACCCAGATCTATGACCACCGCCGCCTCGTTCACCACTGTGTGAGAATCATAGGTATGCGAGAAAACTCAGTTATCAACATAGAATCTGTGTGGAATCTGTGTTTATCTCAAATTCTCTCTAGGGTTTCTTTTTCTCATTTTTCTATCTCTCTCTCTGCACCTTCGTCATCGGCGACAGAAGTGGTGGTCTTTTGGTGGTGGTCGATGCCAGCATCGGAGTATCCATGATGAAAGTTTTACGAAGAATCATGGTATCGGTCAACCGGAGATGAAGTGTTATGGGAAAGAATGTATGGAAGCCCTAGAAAGAGAAGAGTTTGAATCCTCTGTTGTGGCTCTCTGCAGTGGTTCCTGTCATGCTCCAAAATGACGTCGTTTTGGTACCCTTTCTTTTTCTTTTTCTTTTTCCTGTTCCTGACCTCTCAAAGGTTTGCGAGTTCTCACCTGAACCGATAACGAAACCCAAATTCGAAACAGACGAAGAAGAAGAAGAAGCAGTGCATTCCACTTGAAACTCACATTCTTTATCGACAAAGCCTTAGCTCTCGACTCACTGATCCGACTCTCTCTGACTCATTTTTCCCTATATGAGAAAGTAATGTAGGTGTCGTAGAACTTGAAGGGGCCTAGATTCAGGTTTTTCACGGTGTACACGGCGGCGAATCGAATATCTAATGAGGCTGAAGTGGAGAGATTGTTGATTGCGGCGGAGCTTAACCAGAATTTGAGGGTTTTTGGATATAAGACTGTGAGAATGATTGCAAGAAAGATGGCGGTTTGGAGGACGAAGCAGAGGGTGATGATGATTATGCATTTTGTGAGGTTTTTTGAGATTTTTTTTACCTTGATTTTGGTAACAAATAAGTATTTGTTTTGAAACCTGGGTAGTAAGATGTATTGCAAGTGCTTATAAAAATGTCTAATTGAATATAGTTGGTGTGAAATCTAAGTTGTTTGAGGCACTTAGTATTTGGTTTGAAATCTGGGTTTATAAGATGCACTGCAAGCGCTTGTAAAACTGTTTGATTTAATATAATTGTTTCACTTTGGTTAAGAAGTTTCTTATCCTCTGTTGTTTTTATTTATTTATTTATATACAAGTGTTTATTTATTTATTTTAATGTAGTCTTGACTGTTTCAGTGCTAGTGCTGATAATGATGGTACTAGCAATGGAGATGTAATTAACTCTAATAATGGGAAAAAATTATGTTCTTGTTTTGTTTTGGAGGGGGGGTTTTGGGAGGTGTAGGGAGGTGTACAAGCACAAAATAATCTTCTCGTATAATCCTATTGACCAAGTTTGCACTCATCCAAAAGTCGTCGCTTGATCACCTGAAAACACAAACGTGAGCTAGCCGGTAGCTGTGTGTTGGAAACCTCTCCAATGCCTAAGTCAGCAAAATAGACAATAGACACAAAAGCTCTATGTATTCGAGAGTAAGAATTGTGATACCTATGTATAGATCCCAATACGAGCTTTTATAGATTCCGACTGGCACGACCCTAGTAGGACTCTAACTCTCCTTAGCAGAGTCCTCCCAGGAATCATCTTCCAAGGATAATACTTATCCTGACGACACCCTACTCACTGCTAACCAAACGAGACGGTTTCAACTTCTCTATCCTAGCTGGTATTACTCTTTAACCGAGCAAATACCCCTTTGCACTTGCCTGGGCTGTACTATGGCAACTCTACTGTAGCCTGGCGCCCTGCCGAGCTATGCCAAGCACGACCTTCTGTTCTGTTAACACCCTGGTCCGTTATTTAAATAGCTAGGTTAGAACCCAAGTAGCACACCTCTGACCGAGCCTAGTACCTACCCAAGACTGAGCTAACAAAGCTTCTACCTTGGCTTATAGCTCGGCCCAATATGATGGATGGGCTTAGCTCAACCCCATTTACACATAAATTACCCTCTCAATTGCCCCTTAATTCCATCTGCAAGGCATGATTAGGATTACTGTCTACTGGTCATGATAAGGTATCAACCAAGCTTGGACTGCGTTCGGTTTCTAGACTCTGCTCTGGTCGTATAGCTCGTCACCCCATGTTTTCGACGTCGTATTTTGATTGGGATACATGGCATGTGGTGATTGTTGTCATTCTTTGTGACAGTCGTCACATATTACCCAAAAATTTGAAAAGCCCACCATTCTACCTCGATAATACAAAACTCATTTCTTTGAATAGTCACCTCCACTGTTCATCTTCTCTCTTGCAAACCCTCGCACTCTGAGCTCCATATCCTCACCTTCTACACTCAAGTCCCAATCAAAGCATCCAAACCACCTGTGTCGCTTGTCTTAGTTGCAGGTGCTCCTTCTGTCAATTGGATTCTGATTTCACACCCTAAATCCGTAAGTTCCTAATGCCTTTTTCTTTTTTCCACAGATATACTTCTGTTTATTTCTAGAGAATAGTATATTTACACCAAATATATGTGCTACATATACTAAAGTGTGAACCAATATTAAAAAACCTCAAAATGCCACGCTCAAAACCTGGAAACATAAAACTGGAACTTGAACCAATCTAGAACAATGTTTTTTATCCAAAATCGTATTGCGACCGAAATAAGAACCTGTTTGTGACCTTTAGGCTTGCTTTTTGACCGGACTAGAAATCCCTTGTCTTACAACCGAGCTATAATCCTGTCCCTTCTAGCAAACTGGACTGAAATGACCTCGGTTTTGGACCGGTCTAAAACCTTAAGCTGGTTCTGGAACTGGGCCAAAAAGTCCTAACTGTTCCTTGGCCGAACTAAGCATGGCCCACAACCCCCACTGCAAAGCTAGGCTTGACTATTGCTTAGCCCAGTTTATCTCTTGGGCATAACGCCTTTTTATTTTCACTTTGCAGACTTGACTAGGTTAGCCAGGCACACCTTGCACTTTGCCCCTGGGTGCCTTTGCTCAACCGAGCCAACCAAAGTCCATATCAGTGCCGTGCTAGGCCACTGTGTAAACCTTATTAACATAGTAAATTTAAGATAATGGGCAAGTACCGATTTCTGGTGAGCTCACTTGGTGCCATGGCCGAATTCCGAAGGGATTACCACATTCTAAACGACGTCCACCTTTCCTTGGCCGAGCTAGACACCACGCCATGGGGCAAGTCCGGTTTTGTTCTTTTTTTCGTGGTGTCCGTCATTGAAGGAGGACTGCGGTTCCCAGTCCAACCGCTTATCTACGAGTTTCTTAGGCAAATCAAACTATGCCCTACCCAATTATCCACCAATACTTATAGGATTATCAACGAAATAGCCAAGCTAAATCACCACCTCGACCTTAACCGCAGATTGGCCAAGCTATTTCATCAGTACTCACTTGGCCAAAATGATAACGGTTAGGTCTACTACCTCAGAATAAGAAAGGGCCGAGAGAAAATCTCAAGCGTACACTAGATAAAGACTTAAATGACGATGATTTTCTCTAGGTATCAGGAAATTTTCAAGATCAGGACACCCAAATACCGGGTTACAATATTAACTAAAACAAAGGAATAATTGGTAAAGATAGTCCGGTTGTAATCTTCTCTGCTACCTTAACACCTGTCGCGCTAACCTTTGTGAGTTTGTCACTCTTTGCAGATTTGAACCAGCTTAAAACAAATTACGCCTACGCAAATCAAACCGCACTACGAGCTGTGCTCTGTTATCGACATCAAGACTAAACCGAACTGCTTGACGTTGAGCCCACCTACCGATATAGTAGTAGAAGAAAGACCAAAGTAACCGACTTCCTTTTGGAGTCCTCACCAGAACCAGACCCCACTATTCCCCAAATCAACCTAATCATTTTTACAGAAGAACAGGAGATGGCCAAGAGGAGAGCCGTCCGAGCCTTAATCACCAAGTAAGTATCTACCTCAAACCCCGAGGTCCTGACCGTAGAGACCGTTGTTGCCCTGTTTTCCACCCATACTACCTCATCCCGGCCTAGCAAGAGGCCATGCACATCGGCCTTCCAACCACAACGGCTGGTGGATGAAGAAGAAGTCAAACTGCCTGAGACCGAGTTGCTCGCAAGCCAGCCTCGTCAAGGGGGCCGCCACCCCGGCCGTGCTAGTTCTTCATCTCCTCCAACATGGGATTCGATCGTAACCTACAAAGGCCGCCTTATGACCACGACCGACTCAGTTGCCGCCGAGAAAGGCCACCTGCTAGCCTTTGGTGTATCCAAAAGCCTATGTCTTCCAGCCGACATGGAAAAGCATGACCACTTCACTGAGTTGAAGGTGATTCGGTCCACCACTAAGTTGATGGTCTTGGTAAAGTCTGAAATTTCTATATAATTATTATTTTTACAATCTCTTGGTGTGGTTGAACTTACTGCTTTATACGCTTTGCAGGCCATTCAAAAAAATCATGCTGCCCACCAACGCGTTATCGAGTTGCAAAAAATTGCTAAAGCGGCTATTGCCAAGGTCAAAACGAAAGATGCCAAGCTAAAGTTCCTAAAGGCTTCTCTGGTCGAGCTGAGTACTGAGAAGGAGAAACTAGCCGAGCAGATCAGTGTAACTAAGGCGGAGAAGCAAAAAGCTTTGCCGAGAAAAAAGATCGGTATCTTTGCGAACTTGCCAAGCTAGAAAAGAAGAAAGATGCCGAAATCCAAGATCTGAAGAAGAAGATGGAGGACGCAGAGAACCGGAGTTTCAAAAAGGGCGAAGAAACCTACGTTCAACAATGTGAGGCTGCTAAAGACATCTTTTTTAAGTGTGGCTGGAAGGCTGTGGCTGAAAAGCTCGGTCAAGTGCACGACTTTAAGATATTCTTGAATCCTCCCTCCCATTTTATACCGAGCTATATGGCACACTATGCCAATGCTGTTCAGCAGAAGTGGATGAGGAGATCCCAAATCCAATTGACGTTTTGCTTATAAACACTGACCTCGGTCGCCAAACTTCATTGCCCGCCCATGTGGAGCTGCCCAGCCAAACCGTGTCAAGTTTGATCGATGGGGCGGCAATGACCAACCCAACGCAAGAAGATGGGGCCAGCGCCGGCTTACCAAGTGGTGAAGTCCGTGCTGACCTGAATGTTGAGATCGATGACCTTTTTGCCTAACCATGATGGAATTAGTCCTTTTCTGTTTTTACTCTTCTGTTCTCTGCTATGTAACCAGGCTGTATGCTCTATTATTTGTAATCAACCTCCAAGTAATGACAAATTGCTATCTTTTTGTACAGTTACTGTGTTTCTACTTTATCTTTTGTGCATAATCTTAACTGTATTCCTAGCCGAACTAATTGGCTCAGCCCTACCTTACCTTGCCAACCTTCATTGGCCAAGATACTCTTCATTGGCCAAGATACTTATCTCGGCTAAAGAACCAAAAATTTGTGTTGGTCAAACCTGTCAACATTCTTCAGCCTAGATCATTTATCTTGGCTAAGGAGTACAAAAAATTGCGTTAGACAAACTAGCCAGTCTTCTTTAGCCTAGATCCCTCTCTCGGCTAAAGAGTGCAAAAATTAGTGTTGATCAAACCTGCGAACCTTCGTTAACCTAGATCCTTATCTCGTCTAAGGAGTGCAAAATTTTTGTGTTGGTCAAACCTGTCAACCTTTTTTAGTCTAGATCCTTATCTCGGTTAAAGAGTGCAAAAAGTTACATTGGTTAAATCTGCCAACCTTCTTTGGCCTAGATCCCTATTTTGGCCAAAGAGTGCAAAAATTTTGTACTGGTCAAACCTGCCGATCTTCTCAGCCTAGACTCTTATCTTGGCTAAGGAGTGCAAAAATTTTGTATTGGTCAAACCTGCCAACCTTCTTTAGCCTAGATCTTTATCTCGGTTAAAGAGTGCAAAAAGTATTTTTGTGGGTCAAACCTGCCAACCTACATTGCTCCCCAATAGGGCAATGAGTACAAACAATTTTACAAACAGAGGAATACAAGTACTGAAAGAAATTCCATGGAAAAAAATGTCTACTTGTTTTATTGAAAAAAGAAAAATTACAAGTTTTGGAAGAACTAAAAATAAAATACTTTAAGATTGGCAGTGTTCCATGGCCTCGGAATAGCACAGTCGTCCATATCTTCAAGGTGGTATGTTCCTTTTCCTATCAAACCAATCACTCTATATGGTCATTCCCAGTTAGTTCCTAATTTGCCATCTCCAAATACAAGAGTGTTCTCCAGTACTTTGCGTAGCACTCAATCTCCAATCTTGAATTGCCTTGGATATACCGCTTTGTTGTATTTTCTAGACAATTCTTGTTAATACGAGGCGATGTGGACCAATGCCCTCTCTCTCTCCGTTCGTTAGCCAGATCTAACTCTAAGGCTATGGCCTCTCCGTTCACATCAAGATCAAAATTTTCACTTCTAATAGTGGGGAGGCCAACTTCTAAGGGGATTACTGCCTCCATGCCATAGGCTAAGGCAAAAAGTGTTTTGCCGGTCGACCGCCTAAGTGATAAGCCCATAAGACGTGGGGGAGTTCTTATGCTCATTTTCCTTTTGCCTTTTCTAGCCTCTTTTTCAAACCGTCTAAGATTACTTTGTTGGAGGCGTCGGCCTGGCCATTAGCTTGGGGGTATGCTGGCGTAGAGTTGTAGAATTCGATCTTGTGCTCTTTGTAAAAATCCCTGAAAATTCATCCATCTAATTAAGTGTCATTGTCAGATATCAAGGCCTTGGAATTCCGAACCGAGTTATGATGTTCTGTCAGACAAACTTCTTGACTTCTTTTTCTTTAATGGAGGCGAGTGTCTCTGCTTCCACCCATTTGGTGAAGTAGTCTGTTACCGCAATAAGTAACTTTTTGTTGCCCGGTGCGGTTAGGAGTGGTCGTACAATGTCTAAGCGCCATATTGCAAAAAGCCAAGGGCTGGTCAAAGGTAGGAGCTCTCTTGTTAGCTGATAGATTTGATGTGCGAACTTATGACATTTCTCACATTTTTTTGACGTACTTCACAACGTCTGCTTGCATGTATAGCCATCAATACCCTTGTGAAATAGCTCGGTAGGCCAGCAATCTCCTTCCTTAGTGACTTCCACAAATGCTCCCGTAGATTTCGAACAAGAACGCTTCTACCTTGCTAGGATGGACAAACTTCAAGTATGGTCCTGTGAAAGATTTTTTATATAACACGAGCGATGGGGAGAGCCAAAATCACTGTGACTTTGCTATAATTTTGTTGGCCTCTTTCTTGTCTTCCGGTAAAACACTATCTTTTAAGAACACCACTATGGGGTCCATCTAGGAGGGACCTAGCTCGGCGCAATATACTTCAGTTGCTTCAGGTTCTTCAATACTTGGTCTTGGCAGGAAGTCCATTAGCAATAGGTGTGGGATAGACGTGTCAGCCATTAACACAAAATCAGCCAGCTCATCTGCCTTGCTATTTTCTTCTCGACCGATTTGCTCTATCCTTACCACTTTAAACTTCATGATCTCCTTCTGACCAACTCTTGATACTTAGCCATTCTATCATCCTTTGCTTCGTAGTCACCCGAAATTTGGTCGACTACTAGTTGGGAGTCGCTATACACCATAAGCTCGGTGGCCTTCATACGAAATGTTGACTTTAAATTGGCTAACAGTGCTTCATACTCCGCCTCATTATTGGATGCTGGAAATCCTAGGTTAATTGTTTGTTCAATGGTTAAGCCATCTGGCAAGATGAGAACTATCCCAAGTCCAGCACCGTGCTTGTTGAACGCTCCATCCACGAAAAGCTTCCACATCTCCACTACAAACAACTTCCAGCAAGTGGAAAGATCTGAAGACGCCTTAGAATTTGGGATACTAATAGTACTTTCTTCTAACTTTTTGTCGGTTGTAGCGAATTGTTCCTTACTGCTTGACTGTTTTAGCATTCCATTCTCAAGCGTTTCTTCAACAGCTACTGTAAAACTAAGCAGTTTGCTGCTTACTTGTTTGTCTTGTTGCGGGGGCAGTCCTATTCCTACGGCCCTTTCCCCACTTTACTCGATTATCTCGGTTAAGTCCACTGGGCACACATAATGATTACCTGGCACAAACTCCGCCACGAAGTCTACCAATGTTTGGGCTTTTATCGTGGTTCGTGGCCGAAACTTGATGTTGAACTGTCCTAACTCCATAGCCCACTTTAATATTAGCCCTAAAAAGTCCGCTTTTTCAAATAAGGCTTTTAAGGGGAATGCTGTTTAAGACGACCACTGTGTGGGTGTGGAAATAGTACGCCAGCTTTCTTGAGGTCATCATTAAAGCTAAATCAAGTTTTTCAAATGGTGAGTACCTCGTCTCAGTGCCCAGTAATGTCTTACTCATATAAAAGATGAGCAAGTGTTGTATTCCCTTAATGCGCACTAATACTGCGCTAACAGCGTGCTGGGATACTGCCAAGTAAATGAAGGGTTCCTCTCCTAGCACTAGGGTTGCCAACAATGATGGAGAGGTCATGTATTCTTTTAAGCTCTCCAGAGCCCGATCACATTCATCATCCCATTCAAACTTGGCTTTAAGTGCTTGAAAAAATGGTTGACAACTGTCTGACGATGGACTTATGAATCGGTTTAGAGCTGCAGCCAGACCTGTGAGATGTTGTACTTCTTCGACTGTGTTGGGCCTCTCTAGCTCTTGAATGGCTTTGATCTGAGACGGATCAACTTTTATACCCCAGTTGGTCACCAAAAAACCCAAAAATTTTCCTGACCCCACACCAAACACGCATTTGGTTGTGTTCAGTCGCTATTTGTGGGTCTTCGAGATTCAAAATATCTCATCTAGGTCTTTGAGATAGTTCTATTGTTCTGGCTAACAATGGCTCGAACATTTTGGTGATCATTCATTGGAACGTTGCCCCTGCATTTTTTAGGTCAAAGGGCATGACCTTGTAGCAATATAATCCCCTGGGTGTTGTAAAGGATGTGACCTCCTAGTCTGGTTTATACATAGCAATTTGATGGTAACCGCGATATACATCAAGGAAGCTAAGTCGGTTATGACCTACAGTTAGGTCCACCAGTTGGTCTATCCGTAGTAGAGGGAAACTGTCTTGTAATCCAGGCAAATGCGCCACTTCCCGTTCTTTTTTAGCACCACTACAATATCGGAGATCCACTTTGAATAGTGATCCTCTCTAATTGCCCCTGCTTCTAGTAGGTTTCTCATTTCCTCAACCACGTCCTCGGCGTGATGAAATGCCGATCAGCGAGTTCATTGTATAATTGGTCTGGCGGTTGAGTGGACATTGAGTTGATGGCAGATGAAGTTAGGGTCAATGTCAGGCATGTCGTACGGCGTCCAGGCAAACACCTCAATGTTAGAGATCAAGAATTCCATGATCTCTATTCTCTCAGTGCTGGACAAAGATGAGCCGAGTAAAAAGTATTTTTCTGGGACCTTTTCGTCTATTCTGAACTCTACCAGATCTTCTACTGCCTTTTGTTCAGCTGCCTTGCTGACGTCTATAAATAACTTGTTGCTTTCAGACTCATCTACTATTTGCACGAACCTTTTTGCAACTCGGCTGCCATTTACTGTCATGAAGCATTGTTTGGACATGATTTGGTCTCCTAAGACCTCTTTCATCATTCCAGCTTCGTTAGGGAACTGCATCACCTGATGGTAGGTTGATACTACTGCTCGCATGACGTGCAACCATGTCCTTCCCAAGATTATGTTGTAAGTGGAAGGGATTTTTAATACCAAGAATTCCACTTGTTTTGTAATTGTTCCAACTTTAACCGACAGAATTATCTTACCAACTGGCCATTTTGGCATTGAGTTGAAGCCAACCAAGGGAGATGTCGTTAGTGCTAGATCTTTGTCTTCTAATCTAAGTTGCTTGAAGGTCTCATAGTACATTATCTCGCACGAGTTCCCTTGGTCAATTAGGATCTATTTAATGTCAAAATTCTTGATGCGTAGAGTAACCACTAATGCATAGTTGTGAGGGCTTTGTAACCTTGCTAAGTCCTTGTTAAAAAAGGTGATAACGTTTGTCACCTCCATTTTTTCCTTTTTCATGGTAGGTTGTGCACTCAGTACGTCTCTCATGTGCTCAGTCTTCTTGATCATCCGTCTAAGCTCACATACTTGTTCAAACTCGATGATCCCATGTATCACATTGATTATGCCTTGGGGCAAACTGTCAACTGGTATCCCTTCTGGTGTGTTACGGCCTTAGAGGCTGGCTGGGCTCCCCCTTCAATATACTGGTCTAGGCAGCCTATGGCCACTAACTTCTCCAGATATTGCCTTAATAGCATACAATTTCCAGTTCGATGCCCCACTTCATCATGGAAGGTGCATCGGTACCTAGCATCGTAGCCCCGTTGCACTTCTTCCAACTTGGCTGGCCGCCGAACGAAGGGTTCGTAGCTAGGTTTATTGAACACCACGGTAATGCAAGAATGGTGATGATATTTCGCTAAGAATCCTATAGATAGGTTTATTGAATACCGTGGTGATGGCGGTGTGGACTCTCAACCTCTTTGCCTGGACATCTTCACCGTTTGGTCGTCTGCCTCGACCATTTTTGTTCTGTTAGTCCTCACGGCCGATTGTATTAACTTTTACCGTTGGCTTTTTGTCTGTTATTGCTGTTGTGCCAGACTTCGCCTTGGCGCGAGCGCCATCTTCATCTACCTTGATATGCTGATGCACTCTCTCCATTAAGGCCTCCATTATGAGAGGTGGCGTCATTGTCATTGAATCCCTCAATTTATTGCCCGCTGGTGAACCCCATTTGTACTATGCGACAGCTAGGTTCGTAGGGCAATCTCCAATTTGATTAAAAGTCTCCCAATACTAGTTGTTGCAAGACATTAGTGTTTCTTTCTCGCCCATGTCGATGGAGAACAGTTGGTTTATCTCCACCGGCGTCTTGGTGTTCGTCTTAAACTTAGTAACAAATGCATCTACAAGTTGCTCCCATGAAGCTATGCTGCCTTCTGGAAACCTCTCAAACCATGTCAAGCCCAAGTCACCTAAGCTTGAGGGAAACAAGATACATATTAGAGTCTCGTTTCGTCGGTATACAACCATAACCTGGCAGAAGTGACTTAAGTGCATGTAAGGATCCGACTTCCCCACATAAGTAGTGAATTTGGCTGGTGGAAGCTTAAAGGTAACGGTGCGTTCTCTATTGTCAGAACGAATGGCAAACTTTGTAACCTTGCTAATGCTTTGTCTATTGGTTCATAGGCAAGGCGCAATATTGGTATTCCAACCTCGACACTTGTGTGTATTCGAGAAACCAACCGCTACAAAGCAGAGACCCTTTAGGGGTCGCATGCCTGGGCTTCCTCTCTCTTTCGTGCCCTGTCTTCTAGCACTGTCCGGAAGTCCACCGACCTAGGAAACTCCGTGTGCCTTGATGTCGTATGGTGTGTATGCGAGGGCCGATAGCTTATTCTCTTGATACAAGACCTTTCAGTCCTCGTTCTCTCATACCCGGAGTAACGAGTCCTGGAGGTCCTTGAGTGCGTGTCGCCTATCCTGAGGCTTCTGTTTTCAGTCTGTGATGGTATGACTTGCCTGTCACAATCTCCTGAGTGGCGAGAGTGCGTTCTATCTTTGCCTATCTGTTCTTCTACCACCCCTTTGCCTTTTATCTGGCTCTTTATCGTCTCCATGTCAACCGACATTCTCCTTATCATTTCGTCTTGCTCCTTTGCGTGATCTTCCAGAACCTGAGGATCTATCATCTACCTCTGTCTATCAGGGCTTTGAGAGCGGCATGGACTGGAGTCTCATCTTTCTCACATGTCTCTCCGTGGGTTCCGTCACTGGGGATCCAATTCTGCCATGGGCGGGACAAAGGGCAAACCTTCGCGCCTCTCGCCCCCTTCCGAGGTTTGCCCATCGATAGCAAAATATAGCAAGTCTTCATTATGCTCCATTGAAATAAATCGAAGAAAAACTCAATCAAGAGGTTCGTTCTCTGTAAAGTTCCCACAGACGGTGCTAATTGTACTAGCATAGAATAATCTTCTCGTATAATTCTGTTGACCAAATTTGCACTCTTCCAAACGTCGTTGCTTTATCACCTGAAAACACAAATGTGAGCTAACTGGCGGGTGTGTGCCAAAAACCTCTCTGATGCCTAAGTCAGCAAAATAGGCAATAGACACAAAAGCTTTGTGTATTTGAGAGTAAAAATTATGATACCTATGCATAGGTCCCATCACAAGCTTTTATAGATTCCGACTGGCGCAACTCTAGTAGAATTCTAACTCTCCTTAGCAGAGTCCTCTTAGGAATCATCTTCTAAGGATAATACTTATCCTAATGACACCTTACTCACTGTTAATCAAGCGAGATGGTTTCAACTCCTCTATCTCAGCTGGAACTGAGCAAATACCCCTCTTGCACTTGCATGGGTTGTACTGTGGTAACTCTACTGTTGCCTGGCGTCCTGTCGAGCTATGCCAAACACGGCCTTCTGTTCTGTTAACACCCCGGTCCACTATTTAAAAAGCTAGGTCAGAGCCCAAGTAGCACACCTCTGACTGAGCCTGGTACCTGCCCAAGACCGAGCTAACAAAGCTTCTACCTTGGCTTACAGCTCAGCCCAATATGATGGATGGGCTTAGCTCGTCCCCATTTACACATAAATTACCCTCTCAGGTGAAGCATGAAAAATGTAGGGAAGTTAAGAAAAGGAAGCTGTGTACAAAAATATATAAAGTTTTGATTGTGAGAGAATGGGGTGCTAAAATTTGACAAATAATAAAACACTCAAATTGTCTGCATTGATCTTTGGTTAGGACAAAGAAATGTTATAATCGATGGATAAAATTACAATCAGTTTTGAAAGCCATAAAAAGATATACATTATCTCACTTTTTTTTTATATTGAGGACAATATCCTAGAAGGAATTGCTAAGAAAAATTGTTGGACTTGCCAAACATTCTCGGTGGTGCATCAATGAAGCACTACCATTCATTAGCTCTCATCCCTAAAGCTCATATCATCACCATTATCCACCCATATCATTGTTACATCAACCCAACTGCAAGCAGATAAGAAGTTAAAGAAGTTAATTGGAATTTGTATCAAACAACACCATTCAAGCCACAAAAATTGAATAACCAAAGCCCCAATTGAGAGCAAAATGATTAGATCAATCACCACTTGTATATGAAGAAAATAAACAAGAGAGGGTGAGGAACTTGTTAACCAAAGTAAAACAACTATATTCAATCAAACATTTTTACAAGCACTTGCAATGCATCTTACAAACCCAAATTTCAAACCATATACTATGTACATCATACAACCCAGATTTCACACTAACTGTATTCAATCAGACAGTTTTACAAGCATTTACAATACATCTTACAACCCAAATTTCAAAATAAACACTTATTTGTTACCAAAATCAAGGTTAAAAAAAAAATCTCAAAAAACATCACAAAATGCATAATCATCATCGCCCTCCGCTTCGTCCTCCAAACCACCATCTTCGTCACCATCGATCTCACAATTTTATGTCCCAAAACCCCCAAATTCTAGCTGAGCACCTCTACAATCGACGACCTCACCACTTCAATCTCATTTGATATCCGATTCGCCGCCATGTAAGTCGTAAAGAACCGGAATCTCGACCCCTTCAAGTTCCACAACACCTATATTACTTTTTCATATAAGGGAAAATGAATCGGAGAGAGTCGAATCGGTGAGTCTAGAGCCAAGGCTTTGTCGATGAAGAATGTGAGTTTCAAGTGGAATTCACTACTTCTTCTTCTTCTTCTTCGTCTATTTCAAATTTGAGTTTCGTAATTGGTTCAGGTGAGAGCTCACAAACCTTTGAGAGGTCAGGGACCAAAAAAACAAAACAAAACAAAACAAAACAATATCGTTTTGAAGCATGATAGGAACCACTGCAAAGAGCCACGACAGAGGATCCGAACTCGTTTGGTCATTTTATATGGATTTGTTCTTATGGCCAAAACGATTTGGAATGTGGACCTTTGATTAAAGAAAATTAAAAGTTAGACTTTTAGACCGAATATCCCTTTTAATTTTATTCTTAATGCATTCTTAGTCGTACGATATAATAAAAATCTCATAATAGTAAAATCTCGCAACATAATGATGCAATTAAATTTGATTACAAAAAATCCTCATATGCTTTATTTGACATCATAGGTCTTGTTTGGGAACAATTTATTTTAATAATTTTTTTATTTTTACAAAAAGATGTAAAAAAATAAAGAGAGATATGACAATTTATAACAACTTTTTAATTTTTTAATTTTTTTTTTTTTTTGACTAAAATATATAAATGTGAAACCAGCTAATAATTGAAACTAGTCCTTGTGTTTCTATATCTACTCCCGCCATTGGGTGAAAACACAAAGAACATTCGTATATTTGTAGCACTAATTTAAGGGGTCGGTATGTGTGAAGATCCACTCACTTAAATGCAAGCATAAGTTGGCCTTTATAATTTTTTTTCGTTTTTGTTTTGTTTTTTGGGCCCATTAGACTTTGTTCTTTTGGGCCCATTAGACTTTGTTCATGGCCATTGCACCTTGTCTCTCTTTGTTCATGCAGCTTTAGCTTTGATTAATCATAACTTTCCTATTAGTTCTCATGCTAATTTAGATAATAAAGTAATGGTCACCTTTTTCTTTTCTTTTTTTTTGATCCAAAAGTAATGGTCAACTTAGTTATATATTTTTATGACATATTTTTATACAATATATCCACTATTTTTCACTATATGAATAATACAATAAAAAATACATGTGAAAATAAAAAACAATATCAAAAATTCACTCCACTATCCACCTTAATACCCCATGTTATTTTTCTCTACCCCTTATATTTATATTTTTCCACGCTGCTTTTCTCAATTTCACTAAAACGTACCACCCTCATGACTATATACTAGTCTTTCATGACTTACTCCATTGCGTTTGCAGATATTCTAGCCATTTCTTGCAATGGGCTGGGCTTGGGTAACCATGAATTGAGCTCGAGCTCTATCTATGGGGCTGTTGGTGACATGGGCATCCTTAAATCAGATGGCAGATGGCCAGTGGCTACCAGTACTGAATTTGGAGTTTCAATTTCAGTACCCTTTTTTTTATCCCAAAAAAATTTTAAAAAATAAAAAATCAGTAGAGAAATCTTGTTTGTTAATCAAAAAAATGAAAGGGCTAATAAATAAGTAAAAAAGAGGAGAAGGTTTATTTTGTGACCACAATGAGAGAGAGAGAGAGAGAGAGAGGGAGAGAGAGAATAGGAAGTTATTTTTTGACTTGTGTATTTTTGTGTGAGTGTAATTAAGTGTTTCACAAATATTAAGATTGTATTTTAATCACAAATTTGAGTAAAAATTTTTAAAAAAATGGGTGAAATGTATGAAAAATTTAACAGAATGAAACAGAGTTTCAAAATTCAAAATTTTAACAATATGCTCTCAAACATGAACGTTGAACTGTTAAAAGTTTGAAAATCCAACGCTCCTTGTACAGCTTTGGACCCTACCCTACCTTATTATCATGGTAAACCAACATTTTGCCAATCAAGATCCTCTCTTTCATTTCTCTCCTTAACTCCCTTTTTGCTAGGCCATTGAACCCACTTTTTTGGTTCAATTTTAAAGTTCCGAACAGTTCATATTTTAAGATTTGTTGAGTATATCATACTTGTAAAAAATTAAGTTAATCGGATATGAGAAATTACGTGTTCGGATCATCGAACTACAAACCATTTTTTTTTTAATTTAATAAACAGTTTTCCGAACATATTCTGATATCCAATCAACTTGATTTTTTACAGATATGATATACTCAACAAATTTTAAAATGTGAACAGTTTGGATCATTAAAATTGAATCTAAAAGTAAACCCAATAACATAACAAGAAATGAGTTAAGGAGAAAGATGAAAGAGGGGATCTTGATTCACATTTTGCACCAACACCGACCATATAGTACGGAGCAGTTTTAAAATGAGACTCGCATATGGTTTGTACAACACATGCTTGTACAATACCAAAAAAACAATTTGTGCAGGAAATTGTAGGCTACAGTAGACAGAGACTATAGTTATTGATTTAGGCAAGATAAAAATTTAGAAATATATATAACATTGTCGTAGAATTTTGAAAATTGTTCGTCTAGAGCCACCGGTCTTCAAACAAAAAGAGAGGAGAGGAAAAAAAAAATTGAAAGAGGGAAAAAAGAGGAGCATCGGGTGCGCACGGCATTAGTAGATAAATAGGCTTAATTTGAAAACATAGTTAAAAATCAAATTTTAACTTCTAACTTAATTTGAGTCATAGCACCTCTTTATTTTATTATATATTTTTCTTAAAAAAAAAATCAACTTAACTAACGTGTCGAAACAACTCATCCACAAGCAGGGGAGAGCGGGCCATCATTGTCATCATATTCTTTTTGCCCTCTCTCTCCTTGTTTAAATCGTGCTTATAACAAAGTGAAAAGAATACCAAATATGAACAATCGGGAGCAAATCCATCACAAAAAGGAACACAAAATTAAAAGGACAGACAAAAATTCAAACGACAAACATGAACTTTGAAAATGACAAAGGAACCTTACTTATCTTCCTTTCATCAAAAAAAAAAACAGAAAGAGACCAAATTCATTCTAAAATTTAAAGCTCCACAATGTACTAATTTCTCTTCCAGTGAGACTAAAGTGATTGAAATTAAGGTAAATGATATGAAGATATAATAATAAATATGATAAAATATACATTTCAATATAAAAGAGATAATAATATCATTTTTTTTTTATCCATACATTTAATGAATTATTGATAAAAATTAAACTATGTATTATGTAAATTAAAACCTTAAATGAGTCCAACATAATTATGTCAAACTTGTGAATCTCAATATATTTTCTACATATCTCAAAGAAATTATTGTAATTTAACCTTTATTTTGTAATCATTTTCAACTTTCTTCTTCCGCTTTTTTTTTTTTTTTTTTTTTCAGTAATGCCACAAACCCAAAAATAAAAAAATTATAAAAAAAACCAAAAATTACTCAGAATTTGAATTGTGTTGATTAGATTAATGCTGCTAGGGCACAACAAATCAAGTTCAATCTCCACCATACACTCACTTTTTGAATAAATTTATAAATATTTGTTCTAAGTCCCTATTTTTTTTTACAAAAATATTTGAGAGTTCTAAATTATGAGCTCTAAAGAAACTCTAGGGGATGGGTCTCATTTATTAATGTGATGTTTTGATTTTAGTTTTATTTTTTATTTTTTGAATTTTTATCTCATCAGTGCTCAATTAAAACTCCCAAATTAAAAAGATGAATCATTATTGTTTTTTGTTTGTTTGTTTGTTTTTTTTTTTTTTTTTGGGATAAGCATGGTCCTGTGTAAGTACATGCCCTCAGACTCTTCACATGGGGCAATTATTAAATATCGGAGAAGGTATTGCCCGCAGGGTGTTGCATACCCCAAATATATCCATATATATATATATAAGCATATATGCCTTGTAATTACTAGTCTCCTTCTTAACTTTACATGCCACACTCAAATTCAAAACCTGAGCCAAAAATAGAAAAGGCCTTCAAAAGTGTGCCAAAATGGCTAAAGCTGGTTTAATAGTTTGTCTAGTGATTGTAGCTATGGATGTTGCTGCTGGAATTCTCAGTATTGAAGCAGAAAAGGCACAAAACAGGGTAGGATAACTTAAACAAAAAAAAAAAAAATTAAAAATTTTCTTTTGAAGTTTTATTTTCTTTTACAGCCACGATGTTTTTCAACAGGTGAAACACAAGAGGCTGCGGATTTTCGAGTGCAAAGATGCAAGCCGCGATGCTCTTAAACTTGGGTTTGCTGCAGTTGTGCTTCTGACTCTAGCCAATGTTACAATGAGTTTGCTTGCTGGTTGCACTTGCATTTATTCAACAGAAGAGCACGAAAGCTCTTCTGCTAGCAGGCGGGCATCGTTTGCTTGTCTCATTTTCTCATGGTATGTTTCTCATCATTGTCGTTTCGCCTTTTTTTTTTTTTCAGTGCTATGAAGTAGTCTTTATAGTACTTGTGTAGAAATCAACTGAGAAATATTTGAAATGTTACACTAATGGTGTGTTTGGTTGAGGGATTTGAGGAGGAATTTGGAAAGGAAAAAAGAAAAAGGTGTGTGAAATTATGTGAAATATATACATATTTTATTCACATTTCACCTGCCTTTTTCATTTCTCTTTCCCTTTCCCTCCCCAAATCCCCCAACTAAACACAGCATAATGATCTCCAAAACATGGGATATGTTATAATTTAGTCCTCAATCTCTTAATTTTTTAAATTTTCAAATTCAATGACGGGAAGAGAGGGTATTTTATGAGTTTTACTTCAAGTCTCAACAAAATTTAAAGCACCAAACATATCATCCTCAAAGTATGCATTTTGGTCTCCAAAATGTGTCTAGATTTTTTAATTTTTTTTTTTTTAAACTTTAATTCTGTTGTATTTTTGTAAGATTTCAAAAATACATCTCACCTCATTGACATCAAAAATTAAAGGGTGACAAATCACATATATTGAGGATAGTAGAAAAATCAAAAGATTTGATAATAGGCCCCGTTTATTTTGGAGTGTACTGGATGGAAAGGGATTAGAATGGAGATGAGATTATTTAGTGCTGTATTTGTTTGTAGAGTTAGGAAATGGATTAGGATGGAAGAAAGGATTAAGATAGAGGTTGAAAGGGAGATTGAAATGGAGGTAGAGATAGTATTAGAAAAATAGTGAGGGGATTAAAAAAAAATTTATTTTTTACATATTGGGAATTTTATTTAAAACATTAATGTTTAGTTTTTTATATTTTTTTATTTGTTTTATTATTTTATATAAAAATAATTTAACAATTTCTACACTAACAACTATCATTAAAACAAACACAATTTTACTTAATCTCCTCACTATCAATCCCCTCACTAACAATACTCTCATTATTAATCCCCTCACTATAAATACCCTCTATTCTACTTCTAAAAATAAACGGGTCCATAAAGTGTAATAGATGGCATAGTTTGAAATAATTAGTGTAATCTGATGACATTTTTGAAAGCTTCCATAATTTTGAAAACCAAAGTGAAACGTTGATCATGTAATTAGGTTTACGGCGGCCATTGGATTTCCTATGCTGATTATTGGGACGTTGGCAAATTCAAAATCAAGAGAATCATGTGGGATACTACATCATCATCTTCTACCTATTGGAGGGATATTATGCTTTATCCATGGCCTATGTTGCATAGCATATTACATTTCTGTAACTGTCAACATTGGAAAAGAAAATTCTTAAATTCTTGAACGTTATGGCCTAACAAATCTTTGTAAGACAAACAATACAAAAAATGTGTTGAGGTTTTCTGTTTTGGAAAACATTTTTTCTTGTCATTTTAGTTGCAACAATGTGTTGATTCTTTGAAATTATTGATCATTAGCAATTTTATTTTTTATTTTTCAAAAATTCCTTGTTCATGCAATATTTGCCGGTGTAATCTCTAGCTCACAACAAATTCCAACAAATACTTTACTATTAATTCAAATCTGTAAAATTTATTTGTTTCCATGACATGAAAATTTTAAATCAATAATAGAATGCAATTTGCTTTAACAAGAACATTACTTCAACTTACAACATTTTTTCCTGACTAATAAATAATACCCCAAGAATCCCAAAAAATTTTACTTTGATGCAATGTTTAGATTTTAGAATCTTGAAGCCAAAATTTCTACAATTCAATTCACTAGAAATACCAAAAGCATTCACAATCCAACAAGAAATAGAACCTCATATTTTTCACAATTTGACAGTAGAGAATTTTCATTTCTGGAATGAAGTTGATACAATAACAACCAACTAAGAAAAACAATTCACATATACCTCTCACCTCATTGACATCAAAAATTAAAGAGTGGCAAATCACATATATTGAGGATAGTAGAAAAATCAAAAGATTTGATAATAAGCCAGGTTTGTTTTGAAGTGTAATTTATAGAAGGGAATTAGAATGGAGGTAAGATTATTTAGGCCTCGTTTGGGAACAGATTATTTTAATAATTTTATAGCTAAAATATAAGGAAAAAAAATTCAGTTGTTTGGGATAAATTTTTTGACTTTTTACGAAAAAACATGAAATAAAATAAAATAAATAATGAGAAGTGGGTAAAATGACCGAAATGGCCTTATAGCATTTCAGAAGTAGCTGTGGATGCGGCAGATGGCTTCTGCAAATTGTTGGATGTCACATAAGAATTATCATTTTAAATTTCCTTTCTTGGGCAACGAACTTGGACATACAGCCTATACAAATAGGGTTGTGTGCTGTAATGTTATTTACATAGCACAATATATTTAAAAATTAAGCTATAACGGTCAAATTTTATTTCTTTTAGAGAATTCTAATACACGCACATATTTGTAAACAATATACTTGTGTCATGTAATATTATGTAAATAATATTTATGTTAATATACATAAAAATTTCATAAATATGAGATATAGATTGTACTTTGTGTATTGTAATAATTTTTTTTTTATGAAACATCACATTTTACGTTAAAAATCAAATTTTTTAAAAAAATTCTAAAAATCCAACAAACTATGAGAGTGTTTGGGAACTTGGTTTTTGAGTTTTTTATTTTTTTTTATTTTTTTCACTACAACACAAATGTCTTACAAAACCCAAAAAAATAAATCCCAAAATATCATATCAAATCTCATAATTATTGCAATTTTTCTCTCATAAACATCACATCCAACCACAAAAAAACTCAACTATCTTCCCAAACACAAAGGGTCTGTTTGGTGTGTCATTTGATAACACTTACGTTTTCAGTTTTCTGTTTATATTTACAAAAATTTTAAAAACTCAAATATAAACTTATTTGGTAAATTTCAATTATATAAATCAATGGTCTCAGTTTATAAATTTGACAAAAAAATGTAAACACAAAAAATGTGTATCCGTTTTGAGTTTTGAGTTTTTTTTTTTTTTACCACCCAATACTAGCCACCACCCGCTACCATTTTCCACCACCGCCTTTCACCACCACCACCCACCACACATCCCCCTACCACCACCTGTCACCACCACTCACCACCCACCACTCGCCACCACCTGTCACCACCACTCACCACC
The DNA here is from genome assembly GCA_025200525.1 of Camellia lanceoleosa. NCBI lineage: Eukaryota > Viridiplantae > Streptophyta > Magnoliopsida > Ericales > Theaceae > Camellia > Camellia lanceoleosa. Next base: position 170,789,965 of record CM045764.1, read on the forward strand.
CACCACTCGCCACCACCACCAATCTGCCACCCACCACCCACATGCTACCCACTCGCCACCACCATCCATCCCTCGTCACCACCACCACTACCACCACCACCACCCCACCACCCACCCGCCACCGCCACTAACATCCACCACCCGCCACCACCATCCACCCCTTGCCACCACCACCCACCACCTGCCACCACCACCTACCTGCCACCCACCTGTCGCCACCACCACGCCGCCATCCACCGCCCCCGCCACCGCCACCGCCACCATCACTCACCACCCACGTGCCACCTACCTGCCACCACCACCACCATCACCCACCACCCACGCGCCACCCACCTGCCACTACCACCCACTACCCACCACCACTACCCACCACCCGCCACCGCCACCCACCCACCCACCACCACCACCACCACCCGCCACCTACCTGCCACTCACCACCCACCTGTCACCACCATCCGCCACCACCACCCCACCACCTGCCACCGTCACCCACCCACCCAGCATCACTACCAGCCATCTATCCGCCACCACCCACCACCTACCTGTCACTCACCACCCACCTGCCACCACCACCCACCACCCGCTACCCGCTACCATCACCCACTTACCACCATCCACCACCTGCCACCATCACCCACCCATCCAACATCACCACCCGCTATCTACCTGCCACCACCACCCACCCCGCCTGCTACCATCCACAACTACCCGTCATCTGCCACCCACCTACCACCGCCACCCGCCACCCGCCACCACCACTACCCACCCGCCGCCACCCGCCATCGTCACCCACCCACCAACCACCACCACCACCACCCGCCACCTACCCGCTACCACCCACCATGTACCCGCCACCGCCACCACCACCACCACCACCGCCACCACCACCCACTCGCTACCACCCACCGCCCGCCACCGTCACCCAACCACCCACCACCACCCACCACCATCCGCAACCCACCACCCACCGTCACTACTTTCCACTACCGTCTTCTGCCGCCACTTGCCACCACTTGTCATTCCTCACTCTTTTTATATTTTTAAAATGTTGTAAACATTTTATCAATTACCAAACGCATTTGTAGTGGATGTTTTTCGAAAAATAAACAACAAATAAACAAAAATCAGTTTATAAAATTTTTGTAAATATAAACTGAAAACGTAAGCGTTACCAAACAGACATCCATTTCCTTTTCAGTTTTCAATTTATATTTTAAAAAAAATTAACAAACTGTCATAAAAATTTGTTTGATAATTTTTTTGGTTCAAAATGAGTTTATAAATTTGAGAAAAAAACATAAATTGAAAAAATGAGGAAACATTTTCAATTTTCAATTTTTTTTCAATTAATTTTTTTTTCATATAATTTGTTTTTTTCAATTATTTTTTTTAATTAATTTTTTCCATTTCTTTTTCAAATAAGTTTTCCGAATTAGTATTTTTTTCCAATTAAATTTTTTATTCAATTATTTTTATAATTGAATAAAAGGTCAATTATAACATAAGTGATCTCATTGTCATAAATAATGAAAATAAATATAAAATTATTTGGCCTGAACAAACATATTGTTTTATTTTATGTTTTTAAATATTTTGTTCAAACCAAACGCGTTTATAATTTATATTTTTCTAAAAATAAACATAAACCAATTTATGAAATAAAATGATAAACATGACCCAATAACGTAAACGTTACCAAAAAAAAATACATACTAATCAAACTGTAACGGGTAAGCAACCTGAAATCATAACCAACCTAAAATCATAACCGAGTCAATATTCCATAGTTGTACAAAAACAGTGACATACATGGTCATACATAATTGCTAACCAATTATGTACGTAAATGAAGTCTCTAATTAATTTCAACACAACATAGTGATGACATGCATCATATAACATGTCCACCTAACCAGCATTTCGCCAAATTGCAACTAATTCTGCCCTGATACGTGCCCGCAACTGCACCATCTCAACGTCATCATTTCCAGGCATCATCACATCGTCAAGGGCAGCCAAATCGTCCCGGTCAGGCATGTCCGGATATCGATACTTGGCCACATTGCTGACAGCAACAACAATCTTATTGTCCACACTATTTCTGCGTATGAAATTATGCAAAGCCATGGACGCTGCATTTACGGAAATCAAATAGAGGCATATCTTTTAGAAATCTCCACCGCATCTTCCAAGCGCCAAATGTACACTCAATCACGCTTCGCAAAGATGAGTGAGCGTGGTTGAACAATTCGTCACGGTTCCGTGAATTGTGCCTTTGAAATTCCGGTTTGTGGTATCTGTTGCCTTTGTATGGTGCTAAAAAACCCTTCTTATTGCTATATCCACTATCCACAAGGTAATAACGACTTGTGAAAGTGCACATGTAAATTACATAATACTCGTCATCAATGTTCACATGAAAAGGCACTTCTTCCGAACAAAATTTTTTTTTCCCCATAACCAACAATAAGAACATAACAATACTATTTCAAATAATATATCCAAAAGTTACCCTATTTGTATTACACATGTATTTCACATAAATTTTACAATTAATTCCGAGCAAAAGTGAAAACAAAATATTATGTGTAACTAGTTTATCATGGACATTGTAAAAACTGCCATATATAAATTACCACATGGTAAGATGAATCAAATGTAAAGTTCATTATAATGGTAACATTAATCGAATTTATAATGGGAAAATAGTGATATATAATAATTTGATACATTTTGACATATATATTACTGAGGTTAATTATATTTGCATATCAATAATGATGGATATTACCTTTATGTTGAGCTTGTTTGAGCAAATTTTCATACATAAAAAATGACCGGTCACGTATTGAATTCTAAATATTAGTATTTTTATAAAATTTATTTACATACAGATGTTTACCAAAAAAGAATTATGCAAAATTGTATTGCGGATTCAGATATACGTACCGTCAATTGCAGTTGGAAAATTGTATTGTGGATCCTCCGTTACGTTGCTTAAAACCCGGCTATCGTGCATGCTGCCCTCCCACCCGCACGACACAAACACAAAGCACATATTGAAATCACATACCGCCAAAATATTCTAGGTGTGACACCCCTTTCGGCTGAAATATGGGGCTGCTTCTGACTTCTTTATGCATGCCGGTACATGTGTCCCATCCAATGCACCTAAGCAATCCTATATATGAACCAAAAAAATTGCAATTATAAAACAGTACCGACCATGTTTTTTCAAATAATTTTGAATAACATTACAAAATATTTTCCCACACCTTGAACGGCATATATTGTCGTTGAAATTGCAAAATAGGATCCCTGTGCGTCTGGAAATTAGCAAGGGGCCTGCAGTGAATGACAGTGAATTTTTTCATTGCTTTCAAGACGATATGAAAATGCCGTGAAATAGTTTCACCGGAATGTTGGAAGCGTTCTTGTAACTCCCGGTTTGGCAAGTTTTTAAGCACATGAATAAAATATTGCAACACTCTCCTCGACGTGCAAGCCGTGCGGCCGCTCGGATACACGCAACTATAAGTCATTTACCAACGTCGTACATAACTGAATGAACACCTGTTTGGGCATGCACAATTCGTACCGGAAGCGGCCACTGTGACCCTCGTATAATTCCGTAATCCATGCCCTCCCCGACAATGGAAATACGGCATGGAACTTTAAGGACGTACGCCTTGTAGTAGTCAGTTGCAATTCTGTAGGCTTCAACATAATTTAAATTCATATCATGATGCCATTGTCTTGCTAGACCTGCGACATCCTCTAACATTTGATCCATCTGTGCGGGGTCGTCATCGTCGTTGTTCATACCTACAACATACAAGTACAAAACATTATCAACAACTACTGAAATGAAGAAGTATTAAGCACATGTATTTAACCATGAAAGTTTTTAAAAAGAAAATAACGTTGTACAACAAAACTTCTTCTGTAGTGTAATTTTATGTTCAAACCCCTACCATGCATGGAATAAAGAACAACCTAAAAATAGAACCTTGATTTGTTACCTTTTCTAAAATTAAGCACATGTAATATTTTGTAATTAATTCAAACCAACATGGGATTTTCCTAATTCACATCATGTCAGTGGTTCATCATTTGTAATAAAAATAATAATTTCTTAGTGTTGCAACGCACATGTTCCACCCTATATAAACAATTCATCCGTGGAAAACCAATGGCACCTGGGCAAACATAATTGATTTCAGAAAATTAAACACAACCCTGTAGCCATTATAGCATAACAAAACATAAAATATAAAATATAAAATGGATGGTCCAAGGTTTAATCCAACCCTGCAGCCATTATAGCATAACAAAACATAAAATACCACAAACATATCCTGATTGTCCAGTTAAGGTTCCGTAACCCACAGGCACGACCCCTGCCCAAACCATCTTCAAACCACAATTCAACTAAAATTAAACATAACAAAGGAAAAAAAAGAGTTCACAATTCAACTGAAATTAAAATCAAAGTCCATTCCGCAGATTTAAAATCGAACTCCTTCATTCCGCAGCAAACTCGCAAGAGTGACACCCCCATTCCTATCTTTGTCTTGTTTCTTCGCTTGTAGCCACCCGATTATGCCTCGGTCCGTAGGAATACTCATTACCATTTCCCGATTGTTCGGAACCTCCATAAACATGACTCAAAAATGGAGAAGTTCATCTTCAGGCTGTAGTCCTTGTATTTCATACAGCCGTCCAACAACTTGTCCCATAGTAATACTGTGGCCCACGACGACGTGGTTGACAGTTAATTCCTTGCTCTAGGTCTTCACAGAATTTAGCAAGTTGTCCATGCTGCTTGCCAACACTGCAGCCCCGATAACACGCTTGTTTTGGGTTGTTTTCCCCGAGGAATGCTTCTGCTTGCTTCCACTACCCGTGGCATTGATGTGCGCGGAGTTCATCATGGCTGCCATTTCTAATCCGCCTAATTCATTGGTGTCACTGGAAAATTCTGGACTGTCCAACTCTCTATCCAACTCCATTAGGTTACGAGTCTCGCCGGGTGTCCATGCATTTTTTCCCTTAGCCGCAGCACCAGTGAAGACGCGCTCCATCAAATCCGAATGGTCCAAGGTTTTGGTTTTGAACTTGCAACATACGTTGTCAATTTGTAAATCAACACAATGTAATTAGCGTATTGACATGAGTAAAATTGAATGCAACATGGTGCATAAATCAGTTCAGTTTTTAGAACCTGAAGAGAGGAGTTGCTAAATGCAAAATGGACTTGTTCTATACCAACTATACATTCATTCAAACAACAGTGGAATAGAACATTGCACAGATGCAGCTGGTATAAAGGACATTATGCAATGTTGCTTGCTCCTAATCAATTTAGGATGCTGAGGGAATGACAAACAACAGTTGTTGTGTACAAGCAGAAGCTACAAATGTCAGTCTGTTCTGTTGGATCACTGTGTCATTAACATACTACTACTAATGCTTGCCAAGTCCAAACAATTATGATTGCCAATGCTTCAAAATAGATAGACAAGAATTAATTCATACTGCATATATATTTAAAGTTCAATCAATTGTTTGTTTCTTGTATATTATTTATTATTTTTTAATAATATAGGACCTTGCTAATAATAGTCCTTTAGTGCTGTTAGATAAAGGGGGGAAGGGAAACAAAAAATACTTCTACAAAACATCCCAACATTCACCGAATCACTTCTAGGATTTCACATGTATTTTAGCTACTGTGAAAAAACAGCTAGTGTTTACCAAAATAGTGCAAACCCATAACACAATTCAAATTGATCATATTCCCATTAATTTTTGTAATTCTTTTATTAAGCATAACAACAAGGAACAGGAAAAACTATTAATAGGAAAATACATTCTATGTATGGAATAATTTTCAGAAAATAACAACAAATCGGCCATGATTGGGTTCAATTGAGCTAACCCACCAAGATCTCATTCAATTTTCAATTATATAGTTGACAGCAAGCAATTAACTGAACATTTCAGAATTCTAGAATTTTTTGACAGTAACATAATTTGAAGAATATCCTAAAATTGGGCCCAAAACCTTACAGAAGTGGAACAGAACATTTCAGAATTCCAGAATTTTTGGGTCACACAGGTGGGTACATTGTACGGGGATGAAAAGAAGTTAAGAACGAAGCACTTTACACAAGTGTAGGGGACAAATAAAAGCTGTAATTTTTTTTCACCATCACAAAAATATTTCGTAATCCAAACCACACCATCTCAGATTAGGTAAAGTTACAAAATTCAACGTTGTAAACTACATTGGAAAGCATGGTAGACATACAAAAATTTATATAATATTAGTTATGCAATAACGGAGACGAAAAAGAAATTCTAAACCGTTACCTTTTCCATTTTAGCCCACCAATCAGCCGAAGCATTGAACAGCCCAATAACTTGGTCAAAGCCAATTCCAGTTGGGCCTTTCCGGCAATCCATTAGCTTACACCACGCATGTCACTCGGTCTTCAACAGCATATACTTGTTTTTCAGTTGTTTCAGGGAATGCAGCCGCCCAGTTGCTGCCTCAAATGTCTTAGACAACGAACGGTACCCGTTTGGAGTGATTGACATGTGTGGTCGGTTTCTTGCTTCAATTTCCTTAACAACCAATTCCAAGAAAATCCGTGTCGACTCTCCATCCCAAGTTGCTTTATGATAGGGTCGTTGCCCTTTCCCTTTGCCGGAAGGGGTACAAGGCGCAGATTGATATGACGCCATGTGACTAACAATAGCGTGCAACGGGAACGAACGTAAAAATATTTATACACTCACAATACAAGCATTACCAATATCATGAACTTATTTTTATAACATAACAATGTGGTATTTGACAGAAAACATAGCCCAATAGATTCATTTAACGACATTAGTACTTGAAACGAAAACAAACAGTAGTGGAATTACCTGCAAAATACATGTTTATGAACAAAACATAATTTCAGAATTTTTTTTGGGCCACAAACCATAATGCGCTTAATAAAAATAGGGTAAGGTTGCACCACGGTTACATATATCACATTCGGAACAGCAAAATAATGACGACGATGCACAGCACATATGTCACTACTGTAAGCACACGCAGAGTTTGTTCAATGTCACGGAAACGACCCTCAAAACGAGTGACATTCTGTGTGTCATTCTCAGCAGCCCTTTGGCGCTCATATTCGTCACACCACCCAATCTAACTGACACATGGCTGAGGTTAAAAAAAATATTAGTCACAGTTTCAGAAGGAAATGTTAAAGGAAATGTGCTTGTACTCACCACTCCACGAGGGCATTGGTAGTACGCACGACCAGGGTTTCTTGCAGAATGGGAAATCTTTACAACACAGTCGCACACATACGGGCTGGTTGTGTTGATGTGGCAGTTGACATAAATGAGGCCATGGTTTCTTTCGTGACTTGTTTCGAGACATGAGAAGCACAACAAGACTACGTGAATGGGTGTGACACTTTTGTTAAGGACATAAATTTGTTATACGAAAATGGGTAACAAAATGAAACAACCACCCTCCATAGAATATTTAAATCCCGAAATACCACATTTTTAAAAAATAATGACAAAACAAAATATGGGATTTGGATGCTCCTTGAAGATTGACAATGTATAAAAATATATAAAAGATAATGTCAAAACGAAATACACACCAAATAAAACAGTAGGTTTGATTATGTCATATTCTTTCTGAAACAGAAAAAAGTAAAGCCATGCAACCTTAACAGAAGACCCAACACTAAAATAAATTTAAAAAGTAATAGCTTTGTTCAATCATGAAAATAAACTATGGCACAGATATAAAAATAAAGTTTACAAATGGGATTGGATGAAGGGCTGACCAAATCATATGCTTAGCAGCAGCTCACTGGTTAGTGAGAAGGATTTGGAGATGCTCTACTACACGACCCTAGGGCTGTGCAGTGGATGACCCAGCTCGCCATAACCGCCTGACTCGACCCGACGACAAATGGATGGATGCGTGGTACTTGGCGGACGGGTACGGGCCAACTATTTTAAGTTTTTCGGGTTTAGGTCGGGTGGCAGGTGATCCGCTGTTTTACTCTGCAAACCCGACCCCCCCGTGCATTTCTTTTTTCCTTCGTTTTTCCCTCCAAATTTATACACGCATCAGTCCCCTTTTGTTTAGAATTGGCCCTAATTCCTTCACAAACCAACACGCTGAGACTCTCTCTCTCTTTCTCTCTCTACCCTACCCTACCGTCCGACGGTAACCTCCGGCCGACGATCTACACTAAACGACCGATGATCTACACTTCTGATCGACGATTTGCTTGCACTGAACGACGATCGATCTACTCCACTGAGGTATCTCTCTCTCTCTCTCTCTCTCTCTCTCTCTACTACATTTTTCTCTCTCTTCTACCATTTATCTAAGGAGTGGAGTACAGACCTTGAGTGAGTTGGGTGATCAAGTGTGTGTTTTTTTTAGACTGAAATGGGAAGAGCACCTTGCTATGAGAAAGTGGGGTTGAAAAGGGGGAGATGGACTGCAGAAGAAGATGAGATCTTGACCAAGTACATTCAAGTTAATGGGGAAGGTTCTTGGAGGTCTATGCCCAAGAATGCTGGTGAGATTTTCTACTCTTCTTTACATTTCACTGTATCAAACTTATATATGTAAGTTGAGAGGGTTGCTTTTCATCTTTGTCTTGTCAATATAAGTTTTCAATAGAGGGAAATAGATTGACAAATATTTCGTATCTCATTATGATTTGATTTTGGGAACTTTTTCTTTCTTTGTTTGGCTTTGGCCAAACATCACTTTGTAGGTTTTGACCAAATTATGAATCTTGCAATAAATTAAATTATCAATTTTTTTTTTTTAAATTATTTTTTAGATGAGGAAAGCTACCAAATTTTGTTGGTGGATTCTTTAGGCTCAATTCATGGTTGATAATAAGGTCAATCCACTACTGTGAACATTTGTCAATTCTCTCCAATTACGTTGTTGCAACGATGGTTTTTTTCTTCTTTTTTTTTCCCTATTATATATATATATATATTTTAATTTTGGTAATTATATAATACTTATTAAAAAATATCCAATAAAGTTGTGATTAGAAATTGTTTTTAAGAACCACATCTGAAATTGTTTTTAAGTCTCATTCTTTATTTTAAGTCTTTTTCAGAATCTTAGTGAAATTCTTTGTGGTTTTAGTTGAGTTTCATGTGTGATTAAGTATGAGATCATTTGGCTCAAAGGGGTATAGCTTGAATCATGATTGTCTGGAGTGATTTTTCGTAAAGTGTTTTTAGAGTAATTTTTTAAATGACTGAGAATTAATTTTGACAAAATTGAGGATATCTAATTATTTGACCTTCCAACTCTCAAAACCTAATCTTATTACTTTGCAATCACTTTACGAAAAATCACTCTAGAGGATCCTGACTCGTATGGCTTATCGGTGAGACTTTTGAAGCAACATGTTTTGAGTTCAAGTCTCTTTAACTTTGCTTGATATATGCTTAATAAATATTTTATGGTTTTAGAAATAACAATAAAAAGATAAGAAGATTACTCTAGTGAGAAAATTGCATATGATGGCATATGAGAAAATTGCATATGACATATGAAAATCATTTGATCTTCAATGTCTCTGATGGATGGTTGAGCCCATGTGTGCTTAACCTTATTGTAATTTGTTTGTATACTCTGTCTTACATATTCTGTGCTATAAAAAAAATGCAATACAATTTAGAGTTGGTATGTCACAACAACAGTGCAATAGCTAAGCAATACAATAGATTTGGTATGTCTTATATTTTTTATTTATGATTTTGAAGGGTTACTTAGGTGTGGGAAAAACTGCAGACTGAGATAGATTAACTACTTGAGATCTGACTTGAAGAGAGGCAACATATCTTCTGAAGAAGAAGAAATCATCATTAAATTGCACTCTACTTTGGGCAATAGGTTAGTGCAGCATTCTCTCATTATCTTTCCAACAAAAAATCTGTACACATAATCTATGATGTGAATTTTGAAATTTTTTTATTGAAATTTGAGATTAGATTTTTTTTTTTTTTTGGTATGTCAAAAATTTGTAAATTTCAAACTGCCAAACCGATTCGCATCCATCCGCTAATCCGCCAAATCCGCATCCACCGGATTGGCGGACGGATGCAGATTGATTTTTTCCAATCCGCCAATTTGGCGGACGAATGGCAGATTGGAGGTTTCGTGGCCGCAACCGATCCGCGCCCACCCCTACACGACCCTGTAGCTTAAAAGTGAAAGACTCTTTGTCCTTACTTTTTTTTCCTGGACCTTACAGGACTCTAGTACATGTGTTGTGTAAATAATTTTTTGCAATGTGAAGGATTTGTATTGAAACATATCTGCGGATCAACCATTCATGAATTCTATATTGTAATAACTTCATTTGTGGTGCAAATTGTGCTGTTCTATGTAGGGGAGTTTCTTTTTCATTACCCAAACGAAAAGTAAATTATTTTAAGACAAATTGAAATTGGCAAGTTGTGAGACACACACACACACACAGAGTGACAGAGTTCATCCATATACAAAAAACAGAGCATACAAGTCATGGTTATCAGATCCACACCCCCAATCACCAAGAACCCACTAATTTGTAAAGTGGTGTCGGTAGTTCAAAGGAAGTCCTAAAACCCCAAACATGGCAGTATGTAGGGGAGTTCCTGAAAATATTGCCCAAATCTGAATTTATACGACAGATTCAAATATGGAAGTGGTCAAACAAAGCGCGAGACACACACACATACACACACCGCGAGAAAGAAACAGAGTTCATACATATATGACAAACAGACCATACGACTGATGGTTACATTCCGAAACAGAAACAAGAGATGTTGAAGAGAAAGAGAGAGGCAGAGACAGAGACAGAGACAGAGACAGAGAGAGAGCGAAGAAGAGCGTACCTGCGGCTGGGGGGATCGTCAGGGGATGGACTGCTTCTCCGTCGGCCTTCACGGACTGTCGTCGTCGCTTCGTTTTTCTTTCTCTTCATATTAGAGCTTCTACTATCTCCTGGCATTGAACGAAGAACCCTCTTCATCTTGATTCAACTTGAATAGCTAAAGATAGTACACCCTCTGTGATAATAGCTCTGAAATATTCCCATCAATGTTTGACATAAAGCGAGGATGAAAACGGAATAACAAAAATCAATGAGGGGCAAAATAGTCTTTTTACACCACATTTGCCACACATCACGTGAAGATATTGTACATAGCTGTGTATGGTGAAATTTATAGGCTTTTTGGCTTTTTTAGTAATTTTTTGGCTAAAAAGTTAGGTTGCCAAACGAGGCCTTAGTGTTGTGTTTGTTTGTAGAGTTAGAGAAGAGATTAGGATGGAAGAGGGGATTAAGATAGAGGTTGGAAGGGGGATTAAGATGAAGGAGGTAGAGATGGTATTAAAAAAATAGTAAAGGGATTAGAAATTTTTTTATTTTTTACATATTGAGAATTTTTTTTAAAACATTATTGTTTAGTTTTTTATATTTTTTTATTTGTTTTATTATTTTATATAAAAATAATTTGACAATTTTTACACTAACAATTATCATTAAAACAAACACAATTTTACTTAATCTCCTCACTATCAATTCTCTCATTATTAATCTCCTCACTATGAACTCCATTCTACCTCTAAAAACAAACAGGCTCATAAAATGTAATAGGTGGCATAGTTTGAAATAATTAGTGTAATCTGATGACATTGTTAAAAGCTTCCATAATTTTGAAAACTAAATTGACCATGTATTTAGGTTTACGGCGGTCATTGCATTTCCTATGCTGATTATTGGGACGTTGGCAAATTCAAAATCAAGAGAATCATGTGGGATACTGCATCATCTTCTATACATTGGAGGCATATATTATGCTTTATCCATGGCCTATGTTGCATAGCATATTACATTTCTGTAACTGTCAACATTGGAAAAGAAAGTTCTTAAATTCTTGGATGTTATGGCCTAACAAATCTTTGTAAGACAAACAACAATACAAAAAATGTGTTAAGAGGTTTTCTGTTTTGGAAAACATTTTTTCTTGTCATTTTAGTTGCAAAAATGTGTTGATTCCGTGAAATTATTGATCATTAGCAATTTTATTTTTTATTTTTCAAAAATTCCTTGTTCATGCAATATTTGCAGGTATAATCTCTAGCTCACAACAAATTCCAACAAATACTTTACTATTAATTCAAATCTATAAAATTTATTTGTTTCCATAACATGAAATTTTTAATCAATAATAGAATGCAATTGCTTTAACAAGAATATTACTTCAACTTCAACATTTTTTCCTGACTAATAAATAATACCCCAAGAATCCCAAATAATTTTACTTTGATGCAATGTTTAGATTTTAGAATCATGAAGCCAAAATTTCTACAATTCAATTCACTAGAAATACCAAAAGCATTCACAATCCAACAAGAAATAGAACCTCATATTTTTCACAATTTGACAGTAGAGAATTTTCATTTCTGGAATGAAGTTGATACAATAACTACCGACTAAGCAAAACAATTCACATAGTAAATCCTACCAACCAAATGAACCCTAAATCTACTAAAATTCATTGCAGCAAGTGAATTTCGTATGGAACAAATGAAGTATCAAGAAAAATCCTTCATCAACATCATCTAACTGTCTTCGTCGATCTTGGAAGAGGCAGTGCCTGCCTTCTTTGGTAACAAGTGACTGTGAATGTTAGGCATCACTCCGCCATTCGCAATCGTCACCGCACCAAGCAACCTGCTCAACTCCTCATCGTTTCGCACCGCTAACTGTATGTGACGAGGCACCACTCGAGTCTTCTTGTTGTCTCTCGCCGCATTCCCTGCCAACTCCAAAACCTAGAGAAATTTCAAAAAATTCACAAAATCAGAGCCACATACATCAAATTATACACAAATTTCAGAGAATCTCAAATCAGAACCATATACATACAGAAATATATCTACAGAAATTTCAGAGAATTTCAAATCAGAGCCATACACTCAAATTATACATATATATCATGATTGAAGAGAAAGTTACCTCAGCAGCGAGGTATTCGAGGACGGCGGCGAGGTAGACCGGAGCTCCGGCGCCGACACGCTCGGCGTACTTGCCGGCTTTGAGGAAACGGGCGATTCTTCCGACGGGGAATTGGAGGCCGGCCTTGCTGCTCCGGGAGGTGGACTTCTTGGGGGCGGCGGAGCCCAGTGACTTTCCTCTTCCGGCCATTGTAGAGAGAGAGAGATTTGGGGGGTTTGAATTTGAAAAGAGGGAAAGATTGAATTTGGAGATTAGGGTTTGTTATTTGGAATTCAGTTTCGTACGCCGGATTTATATAGTGGTGGCGTCAAGAGGATTAGCCAATGGCACGAAAGGATGAGGATCGAGATCTCTACCGTTGATTTATGTAATATTGAACGGTGCGAGATGCTGCTGGAAGACCTCCAGCGCGTGGAGAGCAAGAGCAAATTACGAATTCCGGGTTTATTGCACTCTAGCCCCCTCATTTAGTAGTAATTAATGGGAACTATTCATCCATGTTTATATTTTAAGTTAACTTTTACTTAAAAGAAAATGTTATAGATCCCAAATAATTTACCAAATTTTTTATTAAAGCTGAGAGGGAGATTTTATGAGCAGGAATGGGCCATGGCAAATGCCGGGCAAGTTGAGTGCCAAACACGTTTGGGTCGCGGTAGCTTGGACTTGTCCAGAGAGGTTTTGCTTGGTTAAGGTACAGGGCCATGTTGGATTGAGCTACTTGGGCTTGTTTGTGTAAGCAAGACTACTTGAAGTTGCTCGTCGAGATATTCGTCATTCGGATTCCATTGTTAAATGCGTTCGAAATTTAGGCAAGAAGCCTCTGATTGCAATTTCGGCTCTCGTGAATGGATCACTCAAATATGCCGCGTAAGCCTTGTCATAAGCCAAAGTGGTTCACCCGTCTGAGATTCGCCAAGATAACTAACAGTTTGGTTAGGTGATGATTCTTGAGCTTTTCTTGGACAGATGGGATAAGCGGCGCACGTGTCGAGAGACTAATGAGAGTAGATTTGGGGCGCAGAAGGTATATAAGCATGTCTGCGCCCCCCATACTAGACAGATGATCATTTGGCGAGATGCACTAAACACTGAACTCTCTCATCTCTCTCTCTCTATCCTTGAGTGTGTGCTAACTTGACCGTCGGAGTGGTTTTCCGGCCACACACCGCCGGGTAGCTCACCGCCGTTGTGTTCGCAGGACGATCGGATAGATAAGGAGCTTGGTAGAAAGGAGTACGGGCTTCGCTGGAATATTTGCTCCCCGTACAATTGGCGCTATCTGTGGGAACTTGATAGACAAAACCTTGTCTTCCAAGCTCATCTGATCGCCTTCCATGGCAAACAACGGCAAGATACCGTTGTCCGCTATCGACGAAGTTACCCCGGAGTTAGCTAGACGGAGAGACAGACTCCCCGCCATTCCTCCCATGGCGGACCTGGAGATTTCCCTAGAAGGACATTCAAGAGACCCGCGGGATAAGCGCGAAAGAAGTTTCGGTCATTCTCGGAGCCCAGACGGACACCGGCAGCGGATAGAATCACAAGCCAGACGTCTGGAGCACAAGTTGAGGGACCAGGACGCCGTCATCCGAAGAATGGTGGCAAAGATGGAAGATCTCAAGCGGCACGTGAAAGGGAAGGGTGTTACTGGAGTGGAAGACCACAGTGAGCGTACCCAACCACGCCGTTCTGGCAGTCAGAGCCAGTGGCACACCCCCTCAATTTCTATCACCAGAAGTTACAGGGTTGGAGATTCCGACGCGCCTGCAGAGAAATCAAGCGCGCAAGATAGCACTTACATTCCCTCACGTCCGGTGACGACGTCGAGGTATTCCTACTCCGCTCGCTCAGGGAACTTGCGGGTTGTTTTGAAGGAGCGGGCTTGCCGGCGGGAGGCCCAGAGGATGCCGATGTTCCAGCGGCTGTCCTATGGGGGCCACGCCAGTAAAGAGGTCCTCATGCCACCACCCCGCCCAGCAATGCCTCTCCTTTTAGACACAAACTTAGCGAGGTTGAGCGCCACTCCTTTCTCCCTGGAAATAGAAACAACACCACTTCCCGCGGGCTTTCACCAGCCAAAGTTCACGCTCTACAACGAAAAGACCGATCCATACATGCATGTGAGCCACTTCCGACAAGTCATAGCCGGACATAGGCGAAATGATGCTCTTATGTGCCTTATCTTTCCGTCGAGTTTAGGCGAGCTAGGCTTGAAATGGTTCGAGAGACTGTCGGAGGGAAGCATCGAAAAGTGGCAGCAGTTGGCAGAAGCCTTTGTGACGCGTTTCAAAACCAATACCAAAACGCCAAAAGAAGTTGACCACCTTCTCAGTGTCAAGATGGAGCCGAGCGACACACTCAAGACATATAACTCCAGATACTGGAAAACTTTCAATGAGATCTTAGATTGCCCGATCAACTTGGCAATCACATAATATAAGCGCAGTCTCCCGGTCGGACATAGGTTGCGGGACTCGCTCACCATAAACCAGCCGACATCCATGGGCCAACTAATGCAGCGCATCAATGAACACATCCGCGTAGAGGATGATGCGGCGGCATTCACCGCGAAGAACACTCCGGTGGTAACAGACAAAAGGTCGGCTGGCAAGATACATGCGGTCGAACAGGAGACTAGCCGTTCAAATGATCGCGCCGAGGAATCTGACCGAGGATCAAATCGTCGAAACCAGAGAAGAGGTTGACGGAATGACCGAGATGAATACCCCCGCGATGACGTAGCTGATGCTAACAGAAGATTGAAAGCCCGGACAGGCATCACCACGGTCTTTAAGATTCCAATCTATCGCATACTTAGTGAAATCCGTGACGAGGATTACGTCTAGTTTCCTGCTAAGTTAGACGATGCGCAAAAATGTTTCAATCCGCGGTACCGCTGCACATTTCATCAGAAACACGGGCACCAGACAGAGGACTGTTTGCCTCTGAAGCAACACTTGGAAGAGCTAGTTGCAGCCGAACACTTGGACCTTTACATTGATGGGGGTGTTTAGGCCGCACATCCCGCTCCGGTCAATCCGCGTGGACCGGATGACATGGAGGTGCCCCCTCAAGGAGTTGTTAATGTGATCCACAGCATAGGGGAGCCGGCGCGTGTCTGCGAGCTCTGAAGTATGATTAAGAAGGCAGAACACATGAGGGAGGTTTTGTCGGTCCAGCCCACGATCAAAATGGGCAAAACCGAGGAGAAAGACGTGATCAGTTTCTCCACAAGGGACCTAGAGCGCATTCAGACGCCACACAATAATGCCCTAATAGTCATGCTACGCGTCAAAGAGTTTGATGTCAAGCGCATCTTGATCGACCAGGGAAGTTCGGTTGAGATTATGTACTACGACGCGTTCAAACAACTCAAACTTCGAGATACAGACTTGGCTCCGGCAACTTCGCCATTGGTTAGTTTCAATTTGCAACCAGAGTGGCCTTTGGGAAAAATTATTTTGCCGGTCAAAGCAGGATCCGTGGTCAAGCAAATGGAGTTCTGGGTATTGCAGGTGCCGTCTACGTACAACTTGATTCTTGGTAGGAGATGACTTCATACTATGCAGGCTGTGGCATCGACCTACCACCAGGTTATGAGGTTCCCCTCGGCTATGGGGGAAATTGAGGAAGTTTGGGGCGATCAAGTCATGTCGAAGCAATACTTCATGGCAGTAAACGGGAGCCGAGCTGCCAAAGGCTTCATCGAAATGATTGAAGGACCGGCGAGTCCTTGAAGATGTGGGCGCCAAGGCTAAGGACAAAGCTGTTGAGGAGTTGGTAGAAATGCAGATTGACACTGAAAGCCCGAACAAGTTCTTCTTGCTCAGTTCAAGCTTTACCACCCAAGAAAGGACCGAGATGGTTGAATTTTTTATGGCAAATATCGAAGTCTTCGCATGGTCGCCCTAAGACATGCCCGACATCGATCCAAGCTTTATTTGTCATCATCTCAATGTTTTCCCCGGTGCACGGCCGGTCATTCAGAGAACCAGGAGATCGGCGCTGCACCATGCCGAGGTAGTTGTAGAGGAGGTAAAAAACTTGCTTGAAGCTCAGGCAATTCAGGAAGTGCACTACCCTCGGTGGATTTCAAACACGGTCGTAGCACCCAAGAAGAATGAGAAGTGGCGAGTTTGCGACGACTACAAGACTGTCAACCGAGCTTGCCCTAAGGACAGCTTTCCCCTACCCAGAATAGACCAGCTAGTGGATCTTACGACCGGACATAACAGGCTCAGTTTTTTGGATGCCTACCGCGGTTATCATCAGATTGCCATGCATGTCCCCGACCGTGAGATCACTTCTTTCACTACTCTGAGGGGACTCTTCTGCTACCGAGTCATGCATTTTGGTTTGAAGAACGCCGGAGCAACTTTCCAAAGGATGGTGACCAAGATGTTTGCTCCTCTGCTAGGCCGGACGATGAAGGCTTATATCGATAACATGGTGGTTAAAAGTCGACATCAAACAGACCACTTCTCCAACCTAGCCAAGATGTTTGCCATCCTTAATCAGCACAAGCTACGCCTGAATGTGTCTAAATGTGCCTTTGGCATGGGATCAGAAAATTTTTTGGGTTTCCTAGTAACGAACCGAGGCATCGAGGCAGACCCCACATAAATCCAAGCCGTACAAGAATTAAAGCAGCCTAGCTCGGCTAAGGACGTGCAACATCTGGCCGGCATGGCCGTCGCACTTAACCGATTCATAAGGCGGTCATCAGATCGCTGCCGCCCTTTCTTTCAAGCTTTGAAATCCAAGTTCTCATGAGATGAAGAGTGTGACCGGGCTTTGGCCGAGCTCAAGAAGTATCTGTCTTCAGCACTACTATTGGTGACACTGACGCTCGGCGAAGAACTCTACCTTTATCTGGCCATTTCCCAGCATGCAGTTAGTGCGGTGTTTGTCTGGTCGGAAGGAATCAAGCATCTCTTCATTCTCTACGTAAGCAAAACCTTGTTACCGGCAGAGTCGAGATACTTGCCGCTTAAAAAACTTGCATTGGCATTTATGATGGCCTCTAGGAAGTTGGCGCACTATTTCCATGCTCATCTAATCATCATTTTGATCGAGTTCCCCCTCAAAGCCTTGTTCGAGCGCGCAGACTTCTCCGGTCGCATCTTGAAGTGGGCGATCGAGTTGGGACAATTTGATGTTAAGTTCCAGCCGCGGACTGTTATAAAAGCACAGACATTGGCCGATTTCGTTGCTGAATTCTCACTTGGCATTCATCCAGTGTGTCCAGTGGATCTTGCTGCGGCAGCCGAGGAGGAGAGTGCAGGCTCAACCGAGATAACACAACTTGGCGATGTTGGCGACGCAGAACTTGCGCGCCCTGCCAAAGAACCTCCCGCAAGTATGTTACTGCAGCTCGGTGATGCGACGACGGAGTTGGGCATCACAGACCGACCTGTTGTGTCCGGTGCCGCATCATCGGGAGGGGAAGAAGTGGAATCGATCAGCATTGAATCTGAAGCCGAATAACCGAGCGACCATGCTCTTATCCACCTTCAAGCCTCCCAGGATCCCTCAGAATGTTGGAAGCTCTTTATTGGCGAAATGTGAAAACTTTTTATAGATGGGGCCTCCAACTGCCACGGTGCCGGGCTAAGAATAGTTCTGATTACACCGGACGGTCTGACCATCGAACATTCTATTACCCTCGAATTCCCCGCATCAAACAATAAGGCTGAGTATGAGGCGCTGTTGGTCGGGCTCAAGAACGCGCTTTAGATGCATGCATCCGAGCTAATGGTTTACAACGATTCCCAACTCGTTGTCAACCAAGTGTCTGGGGTTTACGAAGCTAAAAATGACAGAATGACAAAGTACCAAGCTCTAGTAAGAGACCACATCAAGCGATTCCAGGCAATAAGGGTCCAACAGATTGGTCGAGAAGAAAACGGTCGGGCAGATGAATTAGCCGACCTCGTTTCCATGGTTGATAGCACATCTCCTAGCCCTCTCCTAATTGAATTCCTTCCTAGGCCGGGCATTGAGGTAACCGAGCAGACAGAAGTACTTTGCACCGAGCTAGGTCCTTCTTGGATGGACCCAATTATCCTTTTCCTCAAAGAACGGACCCTTCCAGCCGACAAGAAGGAAGCACATAAAGTCCGGGTAAAGTCAGAGCAGTTTTGGCTCTCTTTTTCCGACGCTTTATACAAGAAGTCCTTCATTGGTCCCTATCTCAAATGTATCCATCCAAACAACGTGGAGGCTTTCCTGTACGAAATTCACGAAAGCATCTGCGGCAGTCACATAGGGGGCAGATTTTTGGCCTACAGAGCTATCTCGTAAGGATATTGGTGGTCGTGCATGCAAGCGAACGCTCAGAAATATGTTCGCAAATGTGAGAAGTGCCAGAAGTTTGCCCACCAAATTCACCAACTGGCCAGAGAACTTCTTCCTCTCACCAGTCCTTGGCTCTTTGTGATGTGGGGGCTGGATATAGTGGGACCACTCCCAACGGCTCCAGGCAACCGGAAGTTCTTTATCACGGCTACAGACTACTTCACCAAATGGGTTAAAGCTGAGCCTTTGGCAACGATCAAGGAGAAGGATGTAAAACGGTTTGTCTGGTAGAACGTGGTAACGTGGTTTGGCGTCCCCAAGTCTGATCTCTAATAACGACACCCAATTTGACGGCCGCTTGTTCAGAGGATTTTGTGAAGACTTGAAGATTGAATTTTACAACTCTAACCCGGCCTACCTGCAGTCTAACGGCCAAGCCGAAGCATCAAACAAGACCATTCTCGATGGGTTGAAGAAAAGACTTGAGAAAGCCAAAGGCAAATGAGCCGAGGAACTCCCAAGTGTCCTTTGGGCATACCGAATGACCCCGCGGCGATCTACCGAGGAAACTCCTTTTGTCTTGTCATATGGCATGGAGGCGGTCATCCCATTAGAAGTTGGTATGCCCACCCTCCACAGTGAAAGTTTTGAGCCTGAGCTAAACTCTGAAGCGATCACCCTAGAATTGGATCTAGTGGAAGAACATCGGGAAAAGGATCTCATCTATGTAGCCGTCTACCAACAAGAGCTTTCAAGAAAATACAACAAGACGGTGCACCCCAGACCGTTCAAAGTAGGCGATTGGGTTTTAAGGAAGGTCATGGGCAACACCCTGGTGCCAAGTGAAGGCAAACTAGGCTCAAACTGGGAAGGACCTTACAAGATAACCGGTCTGACGGGCAAGGGGGCATACCATTTGGAGGATTTAGAGGGTAAAGGAATACCCCGGCCATGGAATGCGGCCAACCTCAAACTGTACTATTTTTAGTTTTTCATAGTTTGTGTTCTTTTTGTGCAAAGGAATTTTTTGCCTCACACTTCATAATGTAATATTCTTTTTGTCAATATATAGAAGTGTCTTGTCTTTGCTTTAGCATTCTACGTGTTTTCATTGCTTATTGTAAGATTCCAACCGAGATGTTTTACTCCGGTTGACTAAGTTGATGATTTGTTCAACTTTGAGATTTAAATCGAGATATTTACTCCGGTCAAACAAGTTGATGATTTGTTCAACTTTGCGATTTAAACCGAGATGTTTACTCCGGTCAAACAAATTGATGATTTGTTCAACTTTGCGATTTGAACCGAGATGTTTACTTCGGTCAAACAAGTTGGTGATTTGTTCAACTTTGAGATTTAAACCGAGATGTTTACTCCGGTTTAACAAGTTGATAATTTGCTCAACTTTGTTATTTGAACCGAGATATTTACTCCGGTCAAACAAATTGATGATTTGTTCAACTTTGTGATTTAAACCGCGATGTTTACTCCGGTCTAACAAGTTGATAATTTGCTCAACTTTGTTATTTGAACCGAGATGTTTACTCTAGTCAAACAAATTGATGATTTGTTCAACTTTGTAATTTGAACCGAGATGTTTATCCCGGTCAAACAAGTTGATGATGTGTTCAACTTTGTTATTTCAACCGAGACGTTAGATTCCGGTTAATTAAGTGGGTGATTTGTTCAAAGACGAGTTACTGATCCGCTCAGCCGAGGTGGTTTACCCGATTGAAGTTGTTTGGCTTGAAGACAGTGCAAACATTTAAAGAAATTAGAACTTTCATTGATGTGAAAACCAATTACAAAAGATAGGGCAGTAGGCCGGTTACATTTGTAATCGAAAAGAAGACAAAGAAAACTAGACTAAGGGGGAAAGGTTTGTGAATTCATCCTCGGTTGCAGTCGCTTCCAGGTCGACCGTGGTTGTGGTCTCCTGGACACCAATCTGCTCCTAGCGGGGCTGCTTTGAGCGGTTGTCACCCTCGGCATTTTCCTCGGCATCCTCTACCTCTTCTTCCTCGGCCTCAGCCTACAACGCGCTGAAGACGTCGTTGGCATATGGCACAAGTCGTCGGCGAGGAAAACAGCGGGGAGAGGAGAACACGTCGGTCCCAGGTCCTTGGCTGCTCAAATTTTCCATCCATCCCGCCTTGAAGAAGATGTCTTGGATGGCATGGACTTGCTTGGTGTAGCTCTCCTCAGCTTCCTTGAAACCGGCGTTATTGGCATCCTCCAGTTCCTTCTTATTTGATTCTTTTAAAGTCTCCAGCTCGGTACGGAGCGAGTCCCTTTCTTTCTCGACGGTTCCAAGCTGGCCGAGCAACCTAGAATTGTCAAAGTTTGCCATCTCCAGCGAAGCTTTGGACCGACCGAGCTCGGTTTTGGACCGACCGAGCTCGGCTTAAAGGTGTTCCACCTGGTTGGCAAAGTCAGTGGCCTTCTGCCGGAGTCGGTGAATGCGCTCCATGACCAAGTGTTGTTTTTGGATGACCTGCAAGAAGAAGGTTTGCTTATAAAGAAAGCCGAGCAACACTTGGAAAAAATTTGGGCAAAGTGTGCGAAATTCTTACCCTGGTCATGGACTTCACCGAAGACTTCTCCAGCTGGGTGTCTGGCACATGGTCGCTGCCGACCACGTCGCTCGGCAGCAGCAAGGCCTTGGTCAGATCGAAGGCTAATAGGTGCTCCTTGTCACCTTTGATTGAGGCGGTTGCCAGGATCTCTTTGCCCCGGTGCTCGAGTTGCAGCCTCCATGACGGTGTTGGGTCGGTTGGAACGGCAGGTTGCTCGGTGTTTAGCTCTGCGACCAGCTCGGCGGAAGGGTCTGCGCGTGGCCTTTTTCCAGCCCGACGGTTGTCTTTGCTTGCTTGCCCGGCGGCGGGAGATGCCAGTGCGACCACGGTTCCACTTGATTGCCCGGTAGCGGCTGTGCGGGTTGGGATGCTCGGTAGCTTGGTGGAAGTCGTAGTGATGAGATTCTTGATGCGGCTTCTCTTTGCCATCTCTTCTGCCTCGGTTTACCGGATGAGGGGCACGTCTGGCAATGTGGGGTCTGGAGGAGGTGACGGAGCAGGGAGAAAGTCTGTTACCTTACTTCGGCGTGGGGCTGAATATCGGTATGTCGGTATGTAACCGAGGAGCTCGTGGCAATATCGGTTGCGGTAACAAAGCACGGTCCTGATGGCTATTTCGTTGGGGTAGTGATAGTTGGCTTGCAAAGCTTCGATTGCTGCAAAGGAAAGAAGAAAAAATGCTAAGTACAGAATAATGAAGAAAGATAAATTGACCGAGCAGGTGGCACGGTTTACATGTTGAACTGAAGTTCTTGCTAATAAACCAGCCCGGCACGTCGACTGTTTCGTAGTTGCCGGACACCCAGAAAAAGTCATCATCGTGTAAGTCCTAGTCCGGGGTGCCGGTCACTATCTTTTCTTTGCTCGGTCTGATCTTTAAATAGTAGGCGAGGCCGTCGCCTGTGTATCCTAGGGTGTATTGGCGGAGTATCTCGGCTAGCCCTAAGTTGGTTCCAAGCCGGTTGTTCAGCTCATGGATTCCGTTGATTATTCTGTAAGTGTTGGTTGATACTTGGGTAGGTGCTAGTCCGGTACGCCGCAAAAATTCGGTCATCAATGGGTTAACCGGGAAACAGAGGCTTCTTTCTATGATGGATAGCACGGTGAAGGGGCACTGGTCTAATCTGCTCCATGGGTTTGTGTCAATTTCACCGAGCTCTAGATGAACGTCGTCCGGGATACCGTACTCTTCCCGGAACGCGGCTAGAGCAACCGGCGTGTCGACCATGAAGCAGTATCGCCCCATGTGTAGCCGGCAGGTTTTAGCTCGGCCGAGGTGGTTTGGTACAGACTCTTGTTTGATGGCTGCTTGGTCTTTGAGAGCCTCGGTGTTGGTCTGTGGTCCCTTGGACTCTGCAGGAAAAGGAGAGTAAGCGTAAGCGGAAGCGTGGTCGCACAAAACGAGCTTGACTTTAGCTCGGTCAGATGGAATGCCAGACCACTTCGGTCACGAATGTAAATTCAGGAGCACGACCGGTCAAGCGGACCAGATATTAGCCCGATCGACCGGTCAAGTACTGTGCCTACCTCGGTTTCTACAGAAGTTTTCTTAAAACTAGCAATTTGCTCGGTCTTAATGTTTTTTGGGATCAAGAGAAGGCCTGGAGCCCGGTCCGCCCCAGATCTTCAGGTGTTCATCACTGGAGCTGAAGAACAACAAGGAGGACAAGGGGCATGGAAAGGTTTTGGGGAGCTATACCCTAAAATCTATGGTTTTTGTGCCCTAAAACGAAGAATACCAAATGAAATAGCAATAAAGGGGTCGAAGAACTTACCAGAATGGGGCTGGAGGTGAGTCTTCAAGCTCGAACGCAGCAAGACGCAAGAAGGAAGCTCTTCGAAGGCTCTAGAGCTCTGGAACGTCAAGAACTGAAGGAGAGTCAGTAAGAACGAAATGAAGGGAGAAATGACGTATATATGAGAGAGAGAGAGACTGCCAAAATTTTTGAATGTGAAGGGACGTGAGGGTTGGTTGCTCGAGGCCAATAAACGAGCGACGCGTGTCCCAATTAATGGCGACGTCAAAGTTGAAGAGACAGGGAGGCGAGATGAGGCGTCGACCGGGCAAGTTTGGAAACCAGGCATGTCGACTAGCGCGGTTAACAACTTGCAAACTGAGGACCGAGGAAGAGTCTACCTCGGTCGGATCATGTAATCCCAGTCACGCTTGTGCGGACGGAATTAAGGGGCAATTAAGAGGGAGATTTTATGAGTTGGAATGGGCCATGGCAAATGCCGGGCAAGTTGAGTGCCGAACACGTTTGGGCCGCGGTAACTTGGGCTTGTCCAGAGAGGTTTTGCTTGGTTAAGGCACATGGCCATGTTGGACCGAGCTACTTGGGCTTGTTTGTGTAGAAACTGGGCTACTTGAAGTTACTCGACCGAGATGACTGCCTGCCATTCCGGATTCCATGGTTCGTGCGCTCAGCTCGGCAGGAAGGCTTACAGCTAACCGGCTCAACCTACCTCGAGCTCGGCTTGCCGGAATGCAACCAAGCTCGATCGTTTTGGGGCTCAGCGAGTGGATCACTCGGATATGCCGCGCAGCGCGGTCATAAGAAGCTGAGGTGGTTCCGCCGGTCTGTCGAGTTCCGCCAAGATAGCCTGACTGTTTGGTTAGGTGATGATTGCTGGGTTTTTGCTGACAGATGGGATAGTAGCACCACGTGTCGAGAGACTAATGGGAGTAGATTTGGGGCGCAGAAGGTATATAAGCATGTCTGCGCCCCCCATACTGGACAGATGATCATTTTGGGAGATGCACTAAACACTGAACTCTCTCATCTCTCTCTCTCTATCCCTGAGTGTGTGCTAACTTGACCATCGGAGGGGTTTTCCAGCCACACATCGTCGGGTAGCTCACCGCCGTTGTGTTCCTAGGACGATCGGATAGACAAGGAGCTTGGTAGAAAAGAGTACGGGCTTCGTCGGAATATTTGCTCCCCGTACAAAAGCTCTTACATGGATGTTGGATCCATACAAACCCACATGTGTGTATACGAGAGCTTTGGTAGAAAATTTGATAGATTATTTTGGGTCCCTAGCATAACTCTTACCTGAAAGTCCTATTTACAAATGTTATAGTAGCTCAGTTTCTATTTAAAATTTTTTGAACTAATAAGTTCTATTTAGTAAAACTGAGAATATTATTAATTTTTTCTAATTTTTAAAACTAAGAACATTATAAATTTTGCATAGTAATGTTTCAGATAATTGTTTCACTAACTGATAAAAAAAATAGAGTATAAAATTAAATATTTTTGCCTTTCTACTTATTGATTTGATTAAACTATTCAATAAAATTGAGAATATTATCAGTTTTTTCTAATTTTAAAACTTACAACATTATCATTTTTTTTCATTTTTAAAAGTTTTTTTTTTCAATTTTACACGTCAATATTCCATCATCATACTCCTTTATAGATACAAAATTTTTAGTTTTGCACAAAAAAATAATTCAATTTGTTTTCAGTTTTTAGAATTCACTTTTTAGAAAATTTTACTTTTTCATTTTTTCGTATTTTTTTTATTTTCACTGAATTGTTTTAATATTTTAATCAATTTTTTTTTTTAATTTTTAGACACACCTAACATAAATACACTTAAAAAGTATAATATTTATGAAAAAATCTTTAAAAAATTCACTAAATACAAAAAATATATGAGAATTCAGTACATTTTTCATATTTTTGTGTATTTATTAATTTTTTTTAAATATGTTTTCACAAATATTTTATTAGTTAGATACATATAAGTATAAAAATTGTTTAAAATTTTAAAAATATTCACTAAAAAAAAAACCGAAAAACAAAATACTCAATTTTTAAAAAACTAAATTTAGAAAACTGAAACCAAATACACTGATTAGTTTTTTTTTACATATAATTTTTTTTTAGTTTTTTAAATTTGTAAGTTGATATTTTAAAATTTTGAAAATCAATATAAATGTCAAATTATAATATTCCTTTATAAATAATCATAAATAATGAACAATCATTGTTTAAAGGGTACTTCCAATTTTTAAAAATTTATTGGGTGTTGAAGGTCCAAAAAATCTTAGTTAAAATTTAATGGAATATAAGTTCATAAATTAAAACTTGTGTAAATGCCCCTTATATTTTTTAGAGCACTGTTAGGGGGCCCGAATTTGGGTGCCCCTAATGGCTCAAATTTCCCTATCAGGTAAAAAAAAAAACAAAGTTACCAAAATTGAAAATTTTGAGCCATTTGAGCCACAGTTTTTAGGACTACCAATCATTTTCCTATTTTTTAGGTTCAAATCACTCTTTTGGTTAACCCTCTTCAATTTTTTAATTTTAAATTCTAATCTAGATACATTTAAAAAAATAAAAATTTATTAAAATTTAGTACATTTTGTATTTTCTTATATTCATTTTTTTTAATGCTTTTTGTGTGTATCTAAGTTAAGTACATCTAAAATTTTAAAAATAAAAATTAATTAAAATATGAAAAAAATTCACCAAAAATAAATATTAATTTGAGCTGTGAAGGACAAATTTGTTTTATCCTTTGGATGTAGCAAATCAAATGTGCTATTATCAAATTTGCTATGTCCTCTGAATAAAATTTGTTATCTCCTTTTAATAAAATTTGCTACATCTATTTAATAAAATTTATTATCAAATGTGTTATTGTTTTCTTATTCTTCAAAAAAAAAAAAGAACATTTAATGAAACTTTTGAAAAATATTCATTATTTTCACGATTATTTTTTATTGTTATGTAAAAACAAATTTTTTTTTTCATTTTCTTTAAAAGGGGTTGTTTTCACAAAATTTTGGTGAAAACAATATTAGTAAAAAATAATTTCAATGTTGAAAAAATATACCATGAACAAACACCAAAAATTAATTTCAATTCAATTTAGTGTTTTTGTTTAAGAGAGAGCTATCCCATAAATCTATCATATCAAGAATATCAGCAAGAAAATCCATACCTTGATCCCAAAATGGAGCACAAAGCATTTCAAACAGAAACATAGAATTTGATTGACTACAAAACTTGCTGAGAGGATAGTCTGTTTAACAATTCAAAGTAACGACGAAACCAAAATTCTTTATGGTTTTTACAGAAAATTATAAGAAAGAAAAATGGACATTGTTCAATCAATCAGTACCTTACTATGACACTAACGCGGAGACACAGAATTAAATTGCATCAAGCATGAACCTTGTTTGTTCGCGAATCAAATCCAATCGTTTCTTATGGGGCAACAGGACCAGCCTTAGCCTTCTCTTCTCCTCCTTTCTTCATTCCGGTGTACTGCTACTTCCGAAACTTCTTCTCTGTTTTGCTATAGCTCGAAGATGCAACTGTGTCCACTATTAATTTCAGTTGTTTCAGACAAAACCTGGTTTGCTCAACCTTGAACCTCCTGTATTCCTCATCCATTTTCTTTCAATTTGGACTTTCCCAACAAACTTAAACCTTCTTTCACCATAGCCTCTCCCAATTCAGGACCCAGATTCAACGTCTCTTTCAAGTACGGGTACATGGACAAATCTTGGTCTTCTCCTCTAACAGCCTCCCCATTCAAATTCTCCTCAGCACCAACATGTTCCCAAATCTTCCTCAACAATTTGGACACCTCTTGACCGTCATCAAGTTTCTCAATCTTGATATATTTATCCGTCAAAACCCCAATTCTATCCATCAATTGACTTTCAAAGAGAAGTGAATTCTTGTGGAAATCAATCAAATCCGAAAACGGTAATGTTCCATTCTTGGAGTGGTAATCAAGAATGCCTTTGAAGATTGTGACCTCTTCGTCTTCCTCCTTGTCCTTGCCATCATTTCTTGGATTCTCAGCGGCATCAGAACTCTCCACTGTCTGCTTCATCTTCTTTCTCTGAGGATCGTCATCATTAGAGGGTAGTTCAAACTCTTTGTCTTTGCCCTTGTCCTTGCCATCATTTCTTGGATTCTCAGCGGCATCAGAACTCTCCACTGTCTGCTTCATCTTCTTTCTCTGAGGATCGTCATAGTTAGAGGGTCGATCAAAGCCCCAGCGCCTCCAATGTGGGAGAAGGTCAGGGGGTGGTTGCTTGCCCAAACGCTTATAAGTTCTGAGTGTGGGATATATCATCACCCCATGTGAGGGGTGATGCACCATGTTGCTGGCCATGTTACAAAGCATGCACCATGTGATGCAAGAGTTGTCAATGGTGAGTTGGCCATTTTGAGCCATGTTGATGCCAACACAAGAGAGCTGGCCATGTGTGGCCAGCCACCTCTCCTTCCTCCAATCTTATGTGTATATATTGTGAGGATGAGAGGAGAGAAATGAGAGAGAGAAGAGAACAAGAGGAAAACCAACCAAAGAGGGTGCGACATGTGAGGCGGAGAGACCGTCTCCCTCGGTGTCAGCGAGGGAGACAAGAGAGTGGGTGAGTGAGGAGAGCGTGAGCTCCTCCTCTAATTTAATCTTTCTGTAATCTCCAAATTGGTATAGTGAAAACCGGCTACTCTCCCGTGGACGTAGGCATTGAGGCCAAACCACGTAAAATATTGTGTCTCCTTGAGTGTGGGTGTGTTTTTCTGCTTGGTTTAATTTCTACAAGGTCTTGGGCAGGATCCCGGATCCCAACAATTGGTATCAGAGCCTCGTCGGTGGCGTTTCAGAACAAAAACTCGTGATGTTTCGAATCTACCCAGAAATCAGATTGCTCGAAATCAGGTTTTGAGCATACCAGGAGCAAGGGCTCGGCGAGAGGATTACAGAAATGCAAAGCAGAGCCCAATCGAAGACCGGACGCGTCCTCACGCGCCCCTAGAAGGTGGCGCGTGAGTCCCAGTCGCTTCTGTGCCGCGTCTTGCCGTGAAAGCGGCCGTAGCGTGGATCGCCGCTCACGCGCCACGCGAGATGAAAGCGGCCGAGGTGTTAGCGGCGTGCGATACCGCAGCGTTTACCACGCGCAGGCCACGTCCGCGCCACGTGTCCAATCAGTGAGCGATACGTGGCGGTCCAGTCAGAGGCCACGTCAGCGACACGTGGCGTGCCACGTCAGTGCCACGTGGCACCGTGAACCAGTCACTGCATGCCATGTGTCTGTCACGTCAGCACAGGGTGTTGACCGGTCAACCAGAGGCAGGAAGCGATCCAGTGTTACGCGGCAATGGTGAGCCGCAGGGAGGAAGGATCCAGTGCTTCGCGGCTATGGTGCAGCCGCAGATCTGAGGCGTACAAAATGTTTTGGCTAGATCTAAGCCATTTGGAGTCCGTTTTTGGCGATCCAATAGTGTTTTCTGATTATTTGGAGTATTCCGGACACATTCGTACGGTCAGATTTTGGAAACGGAGTTTCTGTAAAAAGAAGACAGATTAAAGGGACGGACGGCATTGGGTGCAGCAGACGGAATATTCTGTTGGTACACGGAATATTCCCTGAACTTCTGAAAATTGCAATTTGGCCCAAAATTTTCAGAAAATTGTGGTATGACTTTCGGGATATGTTTGATGAGGTCCCCTCTGGCGAAGGTTGGTCCTAGCTAATCGGACCGTTCCGGATGCAACCACGAGGTCAGAATGGTGAAATTCTGAACGGTTTTTTAAAGATTGTTAAACATTGGAGTTTGTCATCTTTAATACTCGGAGGGAGGTTGCCGGATATTGTGGAACGCTGCGGATTCATTGAAGATGTTAGAATGGGTAAATTCTAACCAGATTGGACAACTAGGTACAACTCGAGATAGATCATTGAAGACCAGAGGAGATCAGGCTTGATTAAATGGCAGATCGAGGGAGATCAGGATTGGTTAGGGGCGATCAGAGGATTGCAGGTATGATTATCTCAAGATCAACAATGTCTAGGAAAGTTCTGTCAAAAAGACACTGTCTAAGGAGACTGGTTCTTAAGTGGGACCGGGTGTGACCCCACCAGTCTTTCCTGGAAACTTTCCTGGTTGTTGACGTCATCGGAGGATCTGGTTCAATCAATCAAAAAGACCATTCATCGACGGGTAGATGATTTGGCAACCGATTCGAGCTCGGGAAAATGCCGCAGTTTATTGGAGCTATCAGATAATGCAGTGGTATGTGGGCGTGTAGAACAATAGTTGCAGAGGAGCATACTAAGCTCAGGAGCACAAATGCAGACGCAAGAGTGCAGGTCAAAGGTCGCATGAGGCACGAAGAGTATGTAGCAGTGGGTTGTTGAAAGTTCATAGGAACTTCCAGACAGAGAAATTGAGACAAACGCAAGAGTACGCGCCAACGAGTGGCAAGTCTTTTTTTCTTCTATGGTGGTTTCTTTCCATGGCAGCGGAGGATAGAGTTGATGCGGATCTCTCAGGCGAGCTCGACGCAGGGAGACCAGAAGCCATGGGTGCGGGCACTATGCAGGGAATTGCATAGCTGACGATGCTTTGACAGATGGAGTTATCACAACCATCAATCTATCGATAAAGACATCAAGGATTGCACAGCATGCATAACAAGCGTATGGAAACGCAGGAGGTTGTTCAGCAGTGCAGAAGGCAAAGGCCGATAGTTCAGAGGAAAAGCTCCGAGCAAAGAAGACAGAGGACGTTGATAGGATAAACGACGAGTTTTCTATTGCTCCAATGACTGGTCCTGCGAGGTAATGCATGACAGTCAAGGACATTCCAGCAGGGGGTGCAGGACATCTAATCAGGGGGTGTCGGATATCTTGGTTACGCAAGTTCAAGCATAGCAACTGAAGACATCCGAAACAGGAAGCGTGGAAGAGATCTGTGGGAGATAGGAGCAAAGGCTCTCTCCAAATCAGAGAGTGGTGTGAGTTGAGTTAAGGATGTAGGATTCCCTCCTCCTCTTGTATCTCTGGTGTATTATCTCTAGCTTTCAAGGGATGTAGCGTCTTAGTGAAGAGAAGCAGAGTATGCTGAAATTGAACGTGACAAGATTAACAGCATGTGTGCAGTGGATCACCTCACATGGGTTGAAGGGGTGATTTGTGGGATATATCATCACCCCATGTGAGGGGTGATGCACCATGTTGCTGGCCATGTTACAAAGCATGCACCATGTGATGCAAGAGTTGTCAATGGTGAGTTGGCCATGTTGAGCCATGTTGATGCCAACACAAGAGAGCTGGCCATGTGTGGCCAGCCACCTCTCCTTCCTTCAATCTTATGTGTATATATTGTGAGGATGAGAGGAGAGAAATGAGAGAGAGAAGAGAGCAAGAGGAAAACCAACCAAAGAGGGTGCGAGATGTGAGGCAGAGAGACCGTCTCCCTCGGTGTGAGCGAGGGAGACGAGAGAGTAGGTGAGTGAGGAGAGTGTGAGCTCCTCCTCTAATTTAATCTTTCTGTAATCTCCAAATTGGTATAGTGAAAACCGGCTACTCTCCCGTGGACGTAGGCATTGAGGCCGAACTACGTAAAATATTGTGTCTCCTTGAGTGTGGGTGTGTTTTTCTGCTTGGTTTAATTTCCGCAAGGTCTTGGGAGAGATCCCGAATCCCAACAATTGGTATCAGAGGCCGAACCACGTAAAATATTGTGTCTCCTTGAGTGTGGGTGTGTTTTTCTGCTTGGTTTAATTTCTACAAAGTCTTGGGCGGGATCTCGGATCCCAACACTGAGAAGGTAGTATTTGGATGAAACTTTCGACTTCTTGAACTTCTCTTCTCCTCCAACTGAAGAATAAGAAGATGAAGCTGAAGTTGAAACAGAACCTGCACGTGGGATGTATTCTTGTTCTTGGGACATCTTTTACAGCGAGAAAAGTAAAGTAAAGAAAGGAAAATAAAAGAAGAGAGAAGTGCAGGGACACAACCAGAAACAGATAGTTCTCAAAACTTTGTACAGATCTCGAACACCAATGTCACCTAAATGAACTATTTTGGATAAAAGACGACCCACTCTGCCTATATATAATGGGTGCAAAGTTCAAGAAGATTAACAGGGCTGGCCTTGGCCCAAGGGCAGTACCGCCAGTGCCTTAGCCCAAAATTTTGGCCTAAAAATAGGGTCTTCAAATTTAGTAAAATGTTTTAGGTTCAATATTTTTTTTATTTTAGGATCAAGGGTCTCAAAATATTTTATTAGATCCATGTATGATTTAGTCCATATTTTTTTACAAAAATGTTTCATGCCCCCTTTTCCCCAACCCCCTTTGACCCCCTCTCTCTTTCATTGGTTACATTTTCTTTTTCCTTTTTCTTTTTTTCCTGCTTCTCCAATCACCACCTGCCACGTGTGTGTGGAGGTTGTGGGGGTGGTGATTGGAGGGGGTCTCTATCATGACTCATTTTTTTATAAGTGTAGTTTGGCCCATATTTATTAAAATGAAAATATATATTAAAAAAAAAAAGTGTTTGGGCCCAAGAAGAACAATACATACAATATATGGGCTCTAATTTTTTTTTTTACCTTCTTTGTCTATTAGATTTTGGTGGAATAAATAATTTTGTCCTAATTTTTTTACCTAGGACTATATCAATTTTAATTGAATAATTTTACCTTAATTTTGTTTCATTAGATTATTTTGTTTATAATTTTAATGATTATATGTGCCAGTAAATTTTTTTGTAATTACAAACAAATAAAAAAGTTATAACTTATCTTTTTATCCATAAATTTTATTTTTCAATGTAAGAGGGCCCTCATTTTCGAAATTCACCTTAAATTTCAAGGCTGGCCTGAAGATTAAGACAATTATTTCAGTTGAGCTAACTGTTTATATATAATGAGGTGCAAAGTTCAAGCAGATTAAGACAGTTATTTCAGTTGAGCCTAATTGTTTTTCTGATTTATAAGGCATGAGCACAACTGATCGATCACATACATGCCTGCAGGTCTATTGTCCCCTTGACATTATTAATTCACTTTAGTTCAAATTGTTAACAAAATTAATATTTAATTTTTTTATTTTTTTTATATAGAAAATCACAATTGTTGGCCACCACAATTAATTATAACAAAAAATCCCGATTTGTAGATCGAGACTTATGGGGCTCGAATGGCCCGAGTCGAAAAACGATGACATTTTGATTTTTTTTTTTTTTGTTCTTTTCTATCTCTTTCTCGTTTTTTCCTGAAGATGCAGAAGATGAAAGTGAAGAAGAATAAGAAGAGGAAGCTGGAGCTAGAGCTAGACAGTTTCATCAACATCAACAATCATCAACACATTATCATCATCAACAATTTTTATTTTTTTTCTAATCCTGATCTACTTAGGAAAAAAAAAAAAGAAGAAGAAGAAGAAGAGAAAACAGAGTTTCAGAGCATCTTCATCTTCATCAACATCAACAACAACATCTTCATCAACATCAACAAATTATTTTTTTTATTTTTTTATTTTTTCATTCAGATCATCCAAGTCTACTTAGGAAAAAAAAAAAAAAGGAAAGAAGAGAAAACAGAGAGATCGAAACAGAGTTTCAAAGCATCTTCATCTTCATCAACATCAACAACAACATCTTCATCAACATCAACATTTTTTTTTCATTCAGATCGGTGATACAATATTCTTATAATTAAAGAGAAAAAAAAGAGAGATCTGGACATTGCGGTATATCTTCATCAAAAAAAGAGAGATCTTGTAGCAATTCCTATTAAAAAAATTGAAGGGACTGCAGTACATCTTCATCAACATCAAAAAAAAAGAAAAAGAAGAGAAAATAGAGAGATCGATGATACACAGAGAGATCAGTGATACCCACCGACGCCGCCACCATCACCGTCTATCATCTTTTCTCCTTCTTTGTCGTCTCTTCTCTCTTCCTCTTCTCTTCTCTTCTCTTTCTCTCTCCTCTTCTCCTGTCTGTGTTCGAAAGAAAAAGAAAGAAAGAAGAAAGGGGAAAAAAAAATACTATCCAAAACAATGTCATTTTAGACAATTGAACCATTCGAATTTCGTCAGTTTCGAGTTACGAATCATTTTTGTTATAACAAATTACAGCTCATGTGCACAAATATTTTTGTATGCCAGCTTGTGTAATATTCCATCCAAAATATTAATTTCATTGACAATTTGAGATCCAATGAACTAAAGTCAATAAGAGTGATTATTCAAGTTAGTAGCTCAAGGTAAAGTGACACAAGTAGACAGAGAGATATAAAGCGAATATATATACAGTGAGTCAAATCAAATAAAGCGAATATTCCAATACCAAATGAGTTGACAAAGTAGGACTTATTAGTAGGGGTAGGGGTGATCGCAGATTTGCCAACCGATCTAATTTGATTGATTTTAAGTGAGTGCTTACTTTTCAGTAGATCGATATAGATAAAGACTAGTGATTGGTAGTTCGAAACCAGTCCCTCTAAATCTCCTTAAAGGCAAAAATGAGGTTGTTTTTGCCTTTTTTTTTTTTTTTTTTTTTGATTGAATCAGAAACGAAGAAGAAGAAGAAAGAAGAAAGAAGAAAGAAGAAGGAGAGAAGGAAGAAGAAGAACTGGATTGGAGGGGCCATCAACCAAGGGGCGGAGGCGCGGCGGAGAGCTGTTGCGACGAGCTGCGATCGGCCGAGGAGGCGGGGCTGCGACGATCGGAGCTGCTCGACGATCGGCCGGTCGACGGCAGCAAGGACGGGCCCTCTCCATTCCCTCTTCTCTTTCTCTCTTTCTCTCCTCTCTCTCTTCTCTTTCTCTCCTCTGTGATTCGGGGGATTCGGGGGGGGGGGGGAAAATCATTTCACATAGATAAAATATTTTAAAATTTACGAATATATTTCGAATGGTTGATCAATCATCCCACATATTTATATGAATCTAATTTGTCAGTAGATGAAATTTAAAAACAAAAGAAAAGAAAAGAAACTGTTAACAAGTAACAACATAGAATATAAATAATAATACACACACATATATATATTTGTAAAAATGAAAAATAATACATTAAAAATATGCATGCGTGGTACCATGACCTATTATAGACAAATAATATATATTTTTTCAAATTACTAGTTATTGGAGATTGTAAAAGTTATAAATTATAATTCAAAAAAATGCTCAAAATTTAGCATCCATCTACCAACCCACACCGCCTCGCTCAATTTGCATCTGCTAAACCAGTGGACGGATGCGGATTAACTTTTTCTAATTCCCCTGATTTTTTATAGATGACAGATGGGATGCAACCCGGCCCAACTTGATCCACGATTACATCTACTTGTTACTTTTGTGTTGGGTTTTAACAGACAAGATGTGAGATGGCAAACTATGAGTAAAATGGAGTAATATTTCAAGACTACCAATTACGCCATAACTCCGGAGGATAAACCTCCCTTCCATATTTCATCTCTCCATACCTTGCATAGATGATCTTCATTGTAGGATCTATGAAATAAATGGTTTGGATCATCAGTGTGGATCCAAATGAAAACTCATAAAAGAAGTATAGAAAGATAAGATATGAAAGGGAGCTTATCCCCATTATTTCAGGGATGAACTCTCCTCCATTTCTCATCTCTCCATAGCTCTACATATTTTTTTTGTAGGTTTCAATGCGGACCCTCATCAATGATCCGAATCGTTTATTTCGTAAGCCCCACAATAAAGGTCATCCATAAAAAAAAATAAACTTCATCAAAAAATTGTAAATTCAAAAATAAATCGCATTTTATTTTATAAAATAAATGGTTTAAATTTATAAATTTAAACCATTTATTTTATAAAAACAAAATGCGATTTGTTTCCATATTTATAGTTGTTTAATGAAACTAATTTTATGTATGTATAACCTTCATTGCAAGGCCTACAAAATAAACGGTTTGGATCATCAATGCGCATCCGAATTAAAATCCATAAAGAAGTATGGAGAGATGAGATATGGAGGAAAGCTTATCCCGAAATGACACTTCCAAGTAGCACTCCTTTTTTATAATAATAATAATTATTATTATTATTATTGTAAAAAAAATTAAAAAAAAAAAAAACTCATCAGATTTGTTCCATAAAATAAAATTTTAAAAAAAAATCATCAGATTTGTTCAATTTTTCTTTTCTTTTCTTTTCTTTTTTTTCTCAATTTTTTTAGGAAAAAATGACTTTGAAGTGTTGTGCAACAGTAGCAGATTTGCTTGCATGATTAACCATGAACGGATTTACCCTGGAAAAAAATAAAAAATAAAATCCCGTAACAGGTATTTGTTTTGGATCCCATTTGTCGCAATAAATTTTTTTTTTGGGGAATTACACTAACGATTCCTATAGTTTGGGGTTTGTGTCATTTTGGTCCATGACTTTTTAATTGTGACACATTTGGCTCTAAATTTTGAATCTTGTTTCAAATAAGTACAATTGAAGATACCATTACTTAATTTTAAGGGCAAAATTGTCAATTTGATAAAATATAAACTAATTTGATAAAAATAAATGTCAAAAAACATATTTTTAAATTTTTAAAAATTATTTCTACCCACTAAAGATAAAATTATGTAAAATTGATAAATCTTGTAGACATTTATTTTTTATTTATTTTTATCAAATTAATTTTTATTATATGTTCAGATGATGATCATGTAATGAATAGTTGTTATTTTCATTAAGGGGGAAAGCACCATTAAATCCTAAATTTGGAAATGTTAACTCATTTAGTCCTGAAGGTTTTTTGTTGGACTAATAAGTCCTATTTTATGTATAAAGACATTAGTACCCATTTATTTACATGTCTTGGTCAGTAATTGAGAGGGTAATTTTGGGTTGGTATTTATGTGTAATTTACCGAATTACCCAAGAAGCTTACTATAGGCCTTTTTATGATTTTCCTTCTTTTCAAACATCAAACATTATTCATCGAACATTAGACATTAACAAAGAACATCATAACATCATCAAACATCATCAAACATAAGAACATCAAAACATCATCAAACATAAGAACATCGGAGATGAACATAAGAACATTAGAACATCATCAACATAAGAACATAAGAACATCAGAACGCCATTCTCTTCCTCTGTGAAATCATCAAACATAAATAAACTGATGTTCGAACCAACATGAACAAACATAAACGAACTGATGTTGAGCATGAAATTGATGTTCCAAACGATGAATCTGATGTTCGAACATAAATCTAATGTTCCAAACCATAAACAATATATATATTTGTTCCAAACCGTAAACAATATATATGAATCTGATGTTCCAAACCATAAACAAATATATATGAATCTGATAAACAAACATCAAACATCATATTCATGTATATGAATCTGATAAACAAACATAAGAACATAAGAACATCAAAACATCAAAACATCAATCTCAACATTAATGAATAAATTTAATGTAGATTTTATAAATCTGAAAGTCATTGTCATTGGGTAAAGAAATAAAATTATATAAAATGGAAGTGCCTTTTATAGCAGGTCACTTCCATGAATGAGCTGAATAGAAGATTGAAGATAGAAAACCACCGTGTAATCAATGAATCTGATACACCAATGAATCTGATGTTCCAAACCATAAACAATATATATGAATCTGATAAATAAACATCAAACATCAGATTCATAACATGAATCTGATAAACAAACATCAAATCATAAACAATAAACAATATATATATATGAATCTGATGTTCCAAATCATAAACAATATATAAGAATCTGATAAACAAACATCAAACATCATATTCATGTATATGAATCTGATAAACAAACATCAAACCATAAACAATAAACAATATATATAAATCTGATGTTCCTTGAAGGCGGAGCAACAACTATAGTAGCTCCGGTGGAATTGATGAGTGTCAATGCCGGGCCAATGGAGGCATGATTTACCACAACATCCGAGGTCGAAACAGACCTAGAATTCCAATTTGCCGGAGCAACGTAGCCAAAATCAGTACCGTCCGATTTCAAGAGCTTTCGGTGCCCTCGCTTTATGATTTTGAACATCTCGGGCTGATAAACCCTAACCCTAGAACTAGTTTAACGAAACACCGATCAAATCATGGAAAATTGGGGATAAAATTGCGAGTTTTATCAAATCGATCACATGGAATTTGTGGTGTTTTGGGAATTGAGATTGAGAAACCAGGGGAGGGAATCGGATGTTGATGTTGATGTTGATGTTGATGATATTGTTCAATGGTGGGTAAAAATGTAAACTTTATATATAATATATTAAAAATATATATAATATCAAAATTAAAAAGGATTAAATGGTTTAAGAAAAAACACTTAGGACTAAATAGAGCAACATTTATTAAAATGGGATCTATGAGTAATTTTTCCTTTCATTAAATTAGTTTCTATTTTTTTTAAAAGTCAAATATGGCGATAACTTTAATATCATTATTAAACTAATCCATTAAATCAAAAAATTCAAAATTCAAAACTAAAAACATTTCATATATTAAATATATCGATTATACATTAAAATTCTAACAATCACCCACTTCATGATCATTATCCAAACACATAATAAAAATTAATTTGGTAAAAATAAATAAATAAATGTTTAAAAGACTTATCAAAATTTACATAATTTTATCTTTGGTGGGTAGAAGTAATTTTTACAAATTTAAAAATATTTTTTTGACATTTATTTTTGTCAAATTAGTTTATATTTTATCAAATTAACGATTTTGTCCTTGAAATTAAGTAATGGTATCTTCAATTGTCCTTATTTGGAACAAGATTCAAAATTCAAGGTCAAATGTGTCACAATTAAAAGTTAGGGACCAAAATGACACGAGACCCAAACTATAGAGACTATTAGCGTAACTCGCCCTTTTTTTTTTTTTTTTTTTTTTTTTTTAACACCTTGGTGCTACTGTTGGTTTGTCCTCACTTCATCAAAATTTGGAGCAATCTCTTTAATGTCTAGCCACTCCATTCCCAAAAAAAAAAAACAAACTTTTAAAATGAGTACGGTTATTAGTACTCCATCAATTATTTTAGACCCTCTATTTTTTAGTCTTTTTTTTTTTTTTTATTACAATAATAATCTCAAATAAAATTATTAAAAAGGACATCAAATATTTTGAGATACCCCATCTCACAAGTAAGCCCACTCATCCATTACATCATAGGTTAGGCCTTATGAGATCACCCACCGCCATCACCACACATCCATCTTCTCCAAATCTTACCTTCAAAATCATGAAAAACCCTTTGGTGGTAATATTCTAGCGGCAACGGTAGCAACCATTTGATTACATACACTTCTCCAACAATTACAATAAGTGGAAGTTTTCCGACAACCACAACTCTATGAGACAAGAGGAGTGCAACAGTAAAAACTCAGAAGATGTTCATAACTTTGATGAAAGGGTAAGTTTTTTGAAGAAAAAAAATGACAAAAATAATCAAAACTGTTGTCATTTTTTCGGTACTAAACTCCCAAACATATGACTGAAATTCGGGAACACAGGTCCGAACATTGTTTATTTGTTTAGGAATAGGTAACCAAACATTTCTTATTTGTTCGGAAATTGATAACCAAAACAATAGCAGAAGCAGGCATACAAAGGAGGTCGGATCACTCTTGGGTGGTCGACCGGATGGTTGATCGGAGGTCGAACGGAGGTGAAATCCTATCAATTTTTCTCACACAGAGAGCATACAAGTACAGTGAGACCATGGATGAATCATAAGAAACCAACTAGAGAAGTATGTAAGTTGATTGAATTGAGTGTGTGAAAAGAAGTAATAGAAAAAAAAAAAAAATCAAACAGATTGACAAACCACGTAATGAAGCAGAGAAAAAACTTCTTAATCATCACAAATTTTTTCCACTGGTTTTGGGAGGTTCCACCGTCATGGGTTTTGTTAGGATTTTGGAAGAGAGGCTTTTTGGGGTGTAGAGGGTATGGGAGTGTGCATTTGAATAGGTGGAATATTTTTACAATGATAATTTTGGTATTATTTGGGGGGGAGAAAAGAAATTTTAAGGGTTCTAAAATTTATAAGTGGAGGTCCATAA
Organism: Camellia lanceoleosa; assembly: GCA_025200525.1. Taxonomy (NCBI): domain Eukaryota; kingdom Viridiplantae; phylum Streptophyta; class Magnoliopsida; order Ericales; family Theaceae; genus Camellia; species Camellia lanceoleosa. The sequence continues at coordinate 170,829,815 of CM045764.1, forward strand.
AAAGGAAATATTCAAAATAATTGATAGGATACTAATAGCAGCATTCTTTAAAATCTAACCTCATTTTTTTTATGTTTACAAAATTAGCCCTTGACCAAGAAGAGTTCATATACCTCACTTAGTAAGGCTTACTATGTCCACCTATGCGTCCATTGTATTACTTTCAGTTTTTTCTCATGTTTATCTGGTTTATTTATATACTTGAACTTATGTATCGAACTTTTTTTATTATTATTATAATTGAATGTTCAGTTTCATATAATTTTCATATTATTTGTAATTAACTTCTACAAATTCAGGGGTATTACTTCAAGTTGAGGTTAAGCCATATTTATATATATGGTTTTCACTTGAGAGGGTAATTTGTGTAAATCACAATTGAGCTGAGCTAGAAGAAATGGATTGCGCACGCCGGCCTGTTCAAAAGGGCCAGGGTAACCCCAGTAAGTGGCCCACTGTGCGTTGAGCCTATTGCAGACCATTCGGAGGTGACTGCTGGACCAAGAACTACGTTACCTGGCAAGTCCACAGCAGAACCGTGGTGTTTTTCTAGAAGGCCGAGCTGTGCGCAGCTCGGTATAACACGGTATGTGTTGGCGTGGTTCAGGATAGGATATCTCGGTTTGGCATCAGCAACCGAACGAAGTTTTTGGCCATCTCATTCTGTTCGGCTACGAGTGAAGTGTTATCAAGATAGACACTCTTCACTGGGAATGTGAGTCCTAGGAGGACTCTTATAGGGAGAGTTGGAGTCCTACTAGGATGGTGCCAGGTGAAATCTATAAAAGTTCATGGCAGACCTATGTACAGATATCAGCATTCTTACTAAAAAATACACAGAGCTTATTGTCTATTGTCTAGTTGCTGACTTAGGCATCGGAGGGGTTTCTGGCACACACCCGCCGGTTAGCTCACATTTGTGTTTTCAGGTAACAAAGTGACGACGTTTGGAGGAGTGCAAACTTGATCAATAGGATTATACGAGAATATTATTTTGTGCTCGTACAATTGGCGCCGTCTGTGGGAACATAGAGAGAAGAAACCTTTTGATTGAGTTTCCTCTTCAAATTGAATTCAATGGCACACAATGAGGACTTGCCATACTCTACCATTGATGGACAAACCCCGGAAGGGGGTGGGAGGCGTGAAGGTTTATCTTTTGTCCCACCCATAGCAGAATTGGACCCCCAACGGTGGAACCCACAGAGAGACACATAAGAAAGGCGGGGCTTAAGTCCCCGTCGCTCCCAAAGCCCTAACAGACAGAGGCGAAGGATGGATCCTCATGTTCTGGAGGATCGCGTAAAGGAACAAGACGAATTGATACGAAGAATAGCGACAGACATGGAGATGATGACGCGCCAGATAAAAGGCAAAGAGGTGACAGAAGAAGAAGGGCGCAAAGGCAACACACACTCTTACCACCCAGAAGATGGTGACAGACAAGTCACACCGTTACAAGCTGAAAGTAGAAGTCTCAAGACAGATTATAGCGACCTTGGTTTTGACCTGTCTCTTGTGGTGTTCCGGACTCGAGTTTTGTAGTGGAATGTTATTACCCATACCTTGTTTCCATCCTTTAATTCATTGAATTTGAGTTTTGGGATTTGTTAGGCGAGTTTGGAACAGATTGGTTGCCTTTTAGTACAAATGGTTGTTGCCCAGATTTTGGCTTCTTCGTTCGAGCGAGGCTTCTTGCACTCGAGCGAGCTTCTTGCGCTCGAGCGAGCCTTGTGTAATCTGCTCTTCGCTCGAACGAGGCTTCTTGTGCTCGAGCGAGCCCTGTGAAAATGTTTCTTCGCTCGAGCGAGGCTTCTTGCGCTCAAGCGTGCGTCTGCGTTAGATGGCAGACCTGAAGCTTTGCATTCTACACTCGAGCGACTTTTCTTATGCTCGAGCGAGGCGACCTTTTTGTGTTTGGTCGCTTGAGCGAGAACTCCTTCGCTCGAGCGAGCCTGGTTTACATCAGTTCACAGCAGCGCCGTTTTGGCTTCATTTTTTACCTCATTTTCACTCACAAACCCTCAATTTGCAACTTCTCTCTCTAGAAGCCACCTTCTCTCTAAGGTTTCATCTAAATTCATTGTGTTCTTGGCCCTAATGTCTTGGAGAATAAGGTAGAGGGCTTCAAGAGCTTCGTGTTGATCTAAGTAAAAGTCAGTTTCGTTATCTTTGGAGTTTCGATCGTGCTTGTTCTTCTTCTACACTTGAGGTAGGGAATTTCTACACTCTAATATGGTTTTTAACTTAGTTATTTGCTATTGTGTATAAATGATGAGATTTTGGTTGTGGTTTGGACAAATCTAGGATTTGGGTGTGAAATGAAAATAGGGGTTTTGATGAATATGAGGTAAATGAGTATGAGGCTTGAATATATGATCATGTTGTGCCAAAATAGTTAATTTTGGTGAATTGGGTTGATATTTGGAAAGAGGGGGATTTTTCCTTAATTGTGATTTAATCATTATTCTGCATAAATAATTGGAATTAACATTGAAAATGTGAAATTAGAAGGTTGTGGTTATAAATGGTGATATTGGATATGTATTATCACATCTATGCAAGTTTTGAATAAAATATTTATTTTGAGATTGAACACCTCTTTAGAAAATAATTGTATTGGGCTATCGGTGGAGGATAGCTATGATCGTTGTAGAAATTGCATGAGGATTAGGCGATTTAATGCTAATCCATTGTTGGTGTCATTGAATATGACCATGTTATAAATACATTGCATATGTATGTTCATTGGGAGGAGATAGGGGATGTACTCCATATGTGATTATGTTTATAAATACATTGCATATATATATTTATTTGGGAGGAGAAAGGAGATGGACTCCATTTAAAGCAAGTTGGCCAGAGTGTCCTAGGTGAAAGGCCTGAAATTTCATATATAAATGGGTGCCGATTCCTTTGGACAAAATATCCGTAAAATGGCAGGTTTGAAGTGTTTATGTGTATTTTGCATAGTTGGAAAATCCTTGAGTTATAGTCTCATTTTGGTTGTTGAAATATAATGAACTTAACTCATGAATTGGGTAGCATATATGAATTGGAAATGAATTGAAGGAAAATGAAAAGAGGTTAGGTCTTAATGGCAAACGAATATACAGGCCTTGTAGATGTTCTAGTATCGGTATTGTTTATGCACATGGTACTTATAACTTTGCTAAACCTCGTATATTATGTTAGATTATGTCTACTGGACTGTTGGCTCACCCTATATGGGAATATCATTTTCAGGTGTAGATGAAATGCTTCCTCCAAGGCAATAGCATGGATGGACTTTCAGGAAGCAAGAGCTTCTTAATTATGTCTCATGTGTGTATGTTTGTTATTTGTAAAGCCAAGGGCTTAAGATGTAATGAACGAGACTCAATTTGTGTAACCAAGCAATGACTTGGAAAGATATAAGCCTATATGGCATTAAACTGGTTGTTAAACAGTGAACTCTGATGTATGAAAGTATGTTGTTTCTCATATTTATTCCGCATATGAGTCATCTTTATTGCATTATTTTGGGGGCGTTACAACTTGGTATCAGAGCATACCGGGTTTGAATACTTTGGGTACGTGGGAAGTGGTTAGTACCACAATGGGTTTGTCTCGCTTGATTGAGATGCTAGCATGTATTGTATGCTTATGTGATAACATGCTTATGTGATTATGTGGGTATGGAATTTAGTTCCTAAGATGTTGATTGAGTCTACGGGTTTGTGGAAGTCCTATTAGAAGAGCATTTGATCATTGCTATTTCTAATTGGAACTCTAGCAACGCCGTGGGACGGTCATTATCTAGGAAGGAAATTCGTATGCGTTTATGTGATTATATGCCTATGTGGAGTGATTTATTGTTATCCAATGCATTAGGCCGTGAGTGAGTTAAATTTGGCATGTTTGAAAATGTGCTAATATTTGTTGTTACCTTATTAGGATGTCAGGACGTGGGCGTGGTGGTAATAGGCGTGGTAGGCCTAGAAGGCATAAGGTGCCTTTACCGGATGATATTCCAGAACAGGAAGAAGGAGTTGGTCAAGCCAATGTGGCCGAACCGGTTAATCAACAGGTCATAGGTGCCTTAGCCCGCGAAATAGCCGGAGCATTTAGGGAGTCTATGGACATTCTCAGAGCTGAGAATCAAGTCCAGGCCCAAGTAGTTAAAACATGGCCATCTTTCTTAAAAATGGAGTTTTTCTAGTCGAATCCGGATGAGTTTTTGGGTGATCCTAAGGAGCCATTGAAGGCAGATGAGTGGCTAGAATAGTTAATGAAGACATTTGAGATGCGTGGCATCAAAGATGATCAGTTGAAAGTGACTTTGGCGTCTTTCCAGTTGAAGGGAGATGCAAGTTAGTGGTGGAAGTATGCGTGTGGGCGCATTGGAGGAACTTGGGAGGCTTTTGTTGAGGCTTTCCAGAATAAATTTCTACCTCCCAAGGTTGCAGAGCTTGCCGTTCGTTCCGGCAATAGAGAACGCACCATTACCCTTAGGCTTCCACCAACCCAAATTTACTACTTATGAGGGGAAGTCAGACCCCTACATGCACTTAAGCCACTTTCGCCAGGTTATGGTCGTATATAGGTGAAACGAGGCCCTAATGTGTATCTTGTTTCCTTCCAACCTTGGTGACCTGGTTTAACATGGTTTGAGAGGTTGCCAGAAGGTAGCATAGCTTCATGGGCACAACTAGCAGAGGCATTTGTGACCAGATTCAGAACGAACACCAAGACGCCAGTGGAGATTGACCAGCTTCTCTCCATAGACATGGGCAAGAAGGAAACATTGAGGTCTTACAATAACCGGTATTGGGAGACTTTTAATCAGATTGGAGATTGCCCCACAAACCTGGCTATCACACAATACAAACGGGGTTTGATGGCAGGTAATAAGTCGAGGGGCTCAATGATGATGACGCCACCCCTCACAATGGAAGCTCTAATGGAAAGAGTGCATCAACATATCCGGGTAGAAGATGGTGCTCGCACCAAAGCAAAATCTGGCGCAGCAGCAATGTCAGATAAAAAGACTGCTACAAAAGTTAACACAGTCGAACAACCGATCAAAAATGAGCGAGGCAGACGAGCCAACAGAGTGGACCCCCAAGCAAGGAAGTTGAGAATCCACACTGCCATCACCACGGTATTTAATAAACCTATCTAACGAATTCTTAGCGAGATACGCGATGAGCCCTTCGTTTGGCGGCCAGCCAAGTTAGGGGAAACGCAAAGGGGCTACGATGATAGGTATCGTTGCACCTTTCATGACGAAAAGGGGTACCGAACTGAAAATTGTACACCATTAAGACAACATTTGGAAGAGTTAGTGGCTGTAAGCCACCTGGACCAATACATTGAAGGGAGAACACAGCCAGCCCCCCAGGACCGCAACAGGCCGGATGAGATGTCGGTCGACAGTCCACCCCAAGGGGTAATCAATGTAATATATGGGATCATTGAACCAGAACGAGTATGTGAACTCAGAGGGATGATCAAGAAAGCTGAGCACATGAGAAAGGTACTAAGTGTACAACCTACCGTAAAAAAAGAAAGAACGGAGGCCATAAATGTCATCACCTTTTCTGACAAAAATTTAACAAGGTTACAAAGCCCTCACAATGACGCATTGGTGGTCACTCTACGCGTCAAGAATTTCGACATCAAGCGGATCCTGATTGAACAAGGGAGCTCATGTGGGATAATGTACTATGAGACCTTCAAGCAACTCAAATTGGAGGACAAAGACTTAGTCGGCTTCAACTCAATGCCAGAATGGCTGGTCGGCAAAATAATTCTGCCAGTCAAGGTAGGAACAATAACGAAGCAAGTCGAATTCTAGGTATTGCAGGTCCCGTCCACTTACAACATAATATTGGGAAGAGCATGATTACGTGCCATGCGAGCAGTGGCCTCGACCTATCACTAGGTATTACGGTACCCTAACGCAGCCAGAGTAATTGAAGAGGTCTTGGGAGACCAGATCATGTCCAAGTAGTACTTCGTAACGGTAAACGGCAGCTGGGCTGCAAAAGGGTTTGTACAAATAGTAAAAGAACTAGAAAGTAACGAGTTATTCGCAGACGTTGGCAAAGCGACCGAACAGAAGATAGTGGAAAACTTGGTAGAAGTAAAGTTAGATGAGAAGAACCCAGAGTGGTTATTTTTGCTTGGCTCGTCTCTGTCAAGTACCGAGAGAATAGAGATCATGGAATTTTTGACCTTTAACATCGAAGTGTTTGCCTGGATGCCATATAACATGCCTGGCATTGACCCCAATTTCATCTACCATTAACTCAATGTCCACCCAACCGCCAGACCAATTATACAGGGAACTCACCAATCGACACTCCACCACGCAGAGATAATAGCGGAAGAAGTGGGAAACCTGCCGGAAGCAGGGGCAATCAAAGAAGTACATTATCCTAGGTGGATTTCCAACACTGTAGTGGTACCAAAAAAGAACAGCAAATGGCACATTTGCGTGGACTACAAAACAGTTAACAAAGCTTGGTCGAAAGACAGCTTTTCCTTACCACGAATAGACCAACTAGTGGACCTAATAGCAGGGCATAACCGACTTAGCTTTCTTAATGCGCACCGAGGTTACCATTAGATCGCTATGTATAAATCGGACCAGGAGGTCATGTCGTTTACGACACCCAGAGGATTATATTGCTACAAGGTCATGCCTTTTAGCCTAAAAAATGCAGGGGCAACATTCCAACGGATGATCACCAAAATGTTTGATCCATTGTTAGACAAAACAATGGAGGCTTACATAGATGATATGGTGGTCAAAAGTAGAAACGAGAGGGACCATCTCAAAGACCTAGATGAGATGTTTCAAATTTTGAAGTCTCACAAGTTGCGACTGAACGCATCTAAGTGCACATTCGGCGTGGGGTCAGGAAAATTCCTGGGCTTTTTAGTGACCAACTGGGGTATAGAAGCTGATCTCTCGTAGATCAAAGCCATCCAAGATCTCGAGAGGCCCAACACAGTCAAGGAGGTGCAGCATCTCACTGGCCTAGCAACCGTGCTAAACCGATTCATAAGTCTGTCGTCAAACAGGTGTCGACCGTTGTTCCAAGCACTAAAGGCCAAGTTTGAGTGGGATGATGAGTATGACTGTGCCTTGGAAATCTTGAAAGACTGCATGACGTCTCCTCCATTATTAGTGACCCCAGTACCAGGAGAGGAGCTCTTTTTGTACTTAGCAGTTTCCCTGCATGCAGTTAGCGCAGTGTTCGTAAGAGTTGAGGGAATGCAACACCTGCCTATCTTTTATGTTAGCAAGACATGTTGGGCGCTGAAATAAGTTACCTGTCGTTGGAAAAGCTACCCTTAGCGTTGATGATGGCTTCAAGAAAATTGTCGCACTACTTCTATGCCTACACCGTGATTGTCTTAACAGCCTTCCCCCTAAAAGCCTTATTTGAGAGGGCGGATTTTTCTGGACGAATTTTGAAGTGGGCAGTGAAGTTGGGGTAGTTCGACATTAAGTTTCAACCAAGAACCGCAATAAAGGCCCAAGCTTTGGCAAACTTCGTGGTCGACTTCGCACCAGGAAGTCATCATGTTTACTCGATCGTCTTGACCAAGGCAACCAAAAAAAGGGGAGAAAGTGCCGTAGGAATAGCGCATCCCCAAAGCAAAATGCTCAACGGCATAGCAAGCATTCAGCCTCAAAGAAAGGGAAAAAGGAACAGACCGCAGCACTGCTAGCAAGGACTCACCCAAAAGTAAAGTCTTGAGACAGTCAAACAGCGAGGATCAAAGCCCAATGGCAGACAATAACCTGGAAGAAAGCATCAGTAACGCCACTGATCCCAAGACATCATCGGATCCCTCCACTTGCTGGAAGCTATTTGTCGAAGAGATGTGGAAACTCTTCGTGGATGGAGCATGCAACAGGCACGGTGCAGGACTTGGCATAGTCCTCATCTCACCGGATAGCCTAACAATTGAACAGGCAGTCAACCTTGGCTTCCCAGCATCCAACAACGAGGCGGGGTATGAAGCATTATTAGCGGGTTTGAAATCAACATTTCATATGAAGGCCACTGAGCTGATGATATACAGTGACTCCCAACTGGTAGTCAACCAGATTTCACGCGACTACGAAGCAAAGAATAACAGAATGGCTAAGTACCAAGAGATGGTTAGAAAAGAGATCATGAAGTATGAAGTAGTTCGGATAGAGTAAATCGGTCGATAGGAAAATAGTAAAGCAGATGAGCTGGTCGGTTTTACGTTAGTGGCAGATACATCTATCTCACACCCATTGTTGATTGATTTCCTACCCAGACCAAGTATTGAAGAGCTCGAAGCAGCCGAAGCATGTTGCGCCTAGCTAAGCCCTTCTTGGATGGATCCCATCATAGTGTTTTTAAAAGATGACATCTTACCTGAAGAAAAGAAAGAAACCAACAAAATTATAGCAAAGTCACAGAGATTTTGGCTCTCCCCAGCACTAGCATTGTACAAAAAATCCTTCACAGGACCTTACTTGAAGTGTGTCCCTCCAAGTAAGGTCGAGGCATTTTTGTTCGAAATACACGAAAGCGTTTGCAGAAGCCACCAAAGGGGAAGATCGCTGACCTACCGAGCAATTTCACAAGAGTATTGGTGGCCATACATGTAAGCAGATTCAGAGAAATATATCAAGAAGTGTGAGAAATGACAGAAGTTCGCACATCAAATACATCAACCAGCCAGAGAGCACCTACCTTTGACCAGCCTGTGGCCCTTTGTAATGTGGGGCCTAAATATAGTGGGACCACTCCCAACTGTGTCAAGCAACAAAAAGTTCTTTCTCGCAGCAATGGACTATTTCACAAAGTGGGTAGAGGCAGAAGCACTCTCATCCATAAAAGAAAAAGATGTCAAGAAGTTCGTTTGGCAGAACATCATAACTCAGTTTGGCATACCCAAGGCTATAATATCCGACAACGACACTCAGTTTGATGACATAATTTTTAGGGGCTTTTATGAAGAATATAAGATAGAATTCTACAACTCTACACCGGCGTACCCCCAAGCTAATGACCAGGCTAAGGCTTCCAACAAAGTAGTCTTAGACGGTCTGAAAAAGAGGCTAGAAAAAGCAAAAGACAACTGGGCTGAGAAGCTTCCCCATATTTTATGGGCCTACCGTACCACACCTCGGCAGTCAATTGGCGAAACACCTTTTTCTTTGGCTTATGGCATGGAGGTAGTGGCCTCCCCACTATTAAGAGTGTAAATTTTGATCCAAACTTGAATGATGAGGCCATAGCCCTAGATTTCGACCTTGCAGAAGAAAGAAGAGAAAGGGCATTGGTGCACATTGCCTCATATTAACAAGAGTTGTCCAGGAACTACAACAAAACAGTGTCGCTAAGGCAATTCAAGATTAGAGATTGGGTACTGCGCAAAGTGATGGGGCAACACTTTGGTACCTGGAGATGGCAAATTATGACCTAACTGGGAAGGACCATACAAAGTGATTGGTTTAGCGGGAAAATGGGCATATCACTTAAAAGATATGGACATCAAAGTTATTCCCAGGCCATGGAACATGGCCAATCTCAAAGTATTTTATTTTTAGCTTTTTCTTAAAACACTTGTAATTTTTTCTTTTTCAATAAAACAAGTAGACTTTCTTCTGGTAAAATTATTTCCCCTGTTTGTAAAAGTTGTTCGGACAAGTAGGCTCAAGAAGGTTGACAGGTTTAACCAATACTTTTTCTCCCTGAAGCCGAGATAAGGATCTAGGCTCAGGAAGGTTGGCAGGTTTGACTAACACTTTTTCTTCTTCAGCCGAGATAAGGATCTAGGCCGAAGAAGGTTGGCAGGTTTGACAAACACTTTTTATTCTTCAGCCGAGATAAGGATCTAGGCTCAAGAAGGTTGGCAGGTTTGACCAACACTTAGTTTCTTCTTCAACCGAGATAAGGATCTAGGCTCAAGAAGGTTGGCAGGTTTGACCAACACTTAGTTTCTTCTTCAACCAAGATAAGGATCTAGGTTCAAGAAGGTTGGCAGGATTTGACCAAACAATTAGTTCATTCTTCAGCCGAGATAAGGATCTAGGCTCAAGAAGGTTGGCAAGTTTGACCAACACTTAGTTCGTTCTTCAGTCGAGACAAGGATCTAGGTTCAAGAAGGTTGGCAGGTTTGACCAACACTTTTTCGTCCTTCAACCGAGATAAGGATCTAGGCTTAAGATGGTTGGTAGGTTTGACCAAAACTCTTCTTTCTTCAGCCGAGATAAGGATCTAGGCTCAAAGAAGGTTTTCCTTTAACCGAGATAAAAATGGAAACAAAAATCTCGGTTATAAAAGTTTTGTAGTTTCCCAAGTTGTTCTTCCACCGAGATAAGTATCTCGGCCAAAAAAGAGAGAAAGGATAAGGAAAGGCCAAGCTAACTAAGCCAGCTATTCTAGTAGTAAATATGATACACTGAAGTAGAAAAGTACTGTGATCGAACAAAAAAATGGCAAAAAAGCAAACCAAAAATACTTTCATTAAAGTGAGTACAAGAGGAGAGGCTTGTAGCCCGGTTACATTTTCATTAAGGCAAAATAGAAAAGAAAAAAAAAATCAGGCAATGAGGTCATTCAACTCAGCATCCAAATGGACCCGGACTTCTCCAATTTCGCCTCACGTGTTTGATCGGTCTCGGTCGCTTCGTCAAGATTTAGTACAGCTTGGTTGGGTATTTTCGACTAGGCTGGCAACGAAGATTGGTAACCGAGGTCAGTGTTGCCGAGTGGAACGTCAGCTGGATTTGGGACCTCTTCCTCCTCCTTAGCTTACACTTGAACGAATTTTTTCTGAACGGCATGTGCGTAGTCCGTCGTGTAGATTGGAATGAAATGTATAGAAGGATTGAGGAACACCTCGGAGTTGTGCTACTGACCAAGCTTTTCGGCTTTAGCCTTCTAGCCGCACTTGAATAATATGTCTTTTGCAGCTTTGCACTGCTGGACATAGGTTTCTTCACATTCTTTGAAACCACGGTCCTCCGCATCTTCCATCTTCTTCTGCAGTTCCTTTATTTTGGTCTTTTCTAACTTAGCGAGTTCGTGCAAATACCGATCTTTTTTCTCTGCTAAGGCCTTTTGTTTATCAGCCTCAACTGCGCTAACCTGCTCTATGAGTTTTTCATTCGCGGTGCTCAGCTCGGCTAGAGAAGCCTTCAAGACTTTTAGCTCAACTTCTTTTGTCTTGACCTCGGCGATAGTCGCCTTGGCCATTTTTCGCAATTCGATCACACGCTAGTGGACAGTGTGATTTTTTTGGATGGCCTGCACAGTGTCCAAAAAGATAAGTTTTAACCGCACAAAGAGATTGCGAAAAATAGTAGTTTTACTGAGAAGTCCAAAGCTTACCAGGACCATCAACTTTGTGGCGGACCGAATCACCTTCAGCTCGGTCAAGTTCTCGTGTCTTTCCATATCGGTTGGAAGGTACAAACTTTTGGATAAACCAAATGCCAATAGGTGATCTTTCTCGGTGGTAACAGAGTCGACCGTGGTAACTGCACAGCCTTTGAAAGTTACAGCCAGTGCCCACGCTGAAGAAGAGCTAGCATGGCTGGAGGCGCCTCCCTCTTGCCTCGGTTGGCTTACAAGTGGCTCGGTCTCTGGTGGTTCAGCGTCCTCTTCGTCCATCAGCGGCTGCGGTTGAGAGGCCGAAGTGCACGACCTTTTGTTGGGCCAAGATAAGGTAGCCCGGGAGGAGGGCAATGCAACGACGATTTCAATGGTCTGACCGGTTGTAGTTTGCTCGATCTGGACCTTAGCGTTCGAGTTGGATTCATGTTCAGTGATCAAAGCCCGGATAGCTTTCCTCTTGGCCATCTCTTGCTCTTCGGTTAGTGGGATAAGGTTGATCTAGGACAAGTTGAGGTTCGGTTCGAGTGATGATTCAAGAAGGAAATCAGTGGCCTTTGTTTTTCTCTTTCTACTATACCGGTAGGTCGGCTCAAAATTTAGGAGCTCAGTCCAATCTCTGTGGCAGTATCGGAGTGCCGCTCGAAGTGTGGTCTGATTTGCGTAGGCTCGAAGTGTGGTCTGATTTGCGTAGGCGTAGTTGTATTTAAGCTGGTTCAAATATGCACGGAAGACAATCATAAGGGTTAGCACGGTGGTGGTTGAAATAACAAAGGAAATTAAATTGGTTTGATCTTACCAGCTGTTCCTTTATTCCAATTTATGTTATAACCTGGTATGTGGGCTTCTTGGTCTTCAAAATTGCCCGACACCCAGAGAAAGTCGTCATTGTTCAAGTCTTTGTCTAGTGTTCTTTTGACAATTTTCTCTTGGCCTTTCCTAACTCTAAGGTAATATACCCAGCCATCGTCATTCTGGTCGAGCGAGTACTGATAGAACAGCTCGGCCAAACCGAGGTTGAGACCTAGGCGGCGATTTAGCTCGACAATCCTGTTGATAAGCCTATAGGTGTTGGTTGATAATTGAGTGGGACATAGCCTAGTCTGCCTAAGGAATTCACAAATCAAGGGTTAGACGGGGAACTAAAGTCCCCCCTCTACAATGGATACCACGGTGAAGACGACAGAGCCTGATTTACCCCATGGTGTGTTGTCTAGCTCAACTAAGGAAAGGTGGACGTCGTCTGAAATGTGGTAATCTCTTCGAAATTCAGCCATGGCTCCAGGGGAGTCCATTAGAAATCAGTATTTATCCATTAAAACTTAAAAAATTGCTAAGCTAAAATTGTACACAACAGCCTAGCTCGGCGCTGATGTGACCTTGGTTGGCTCGATTGAGTAAAAACCAGCCAGGGGCGAAGTGCAAGGGTGTGCCTAACCTACCTAGTCAAAGTCTGCAAAGTGAAAATAAAGAGTGTTATGCCCAGCTAATAAACTGGGCTAAGTAAACAGTAGATGCAAAATAAGCCTAGCTCGGCTACAAGTGGGTTACAAGCTATTCCTAGTCCGGCACAAGGGTAAAACCGGCTCAAGGATTTAGCTCGGTTGTCGGTCCAAGTATTTTTAGTTCGGTCAAGTTCAAGCCCAATGGTGACAAATAGATTTTTAGTTCGGTTGTATTGCCATTTTTTATCAAAAACACTATTCTTGGCTGGTTTAAAGTCCAGTCAATGTGTTTCCAAGTGTGAGCATGAAAGTTTTGAAGAAAGGAGGTTACTAAGTTCAGCTGTAAATGTGTATAGCATACATTTTAGGTATTGAAATGATATTTCCAGACATGAACGAGAACATATTAGTACCAGAATAACAAGGTTGGGAAACGTACGATTTTGGGTGTAGAATCCGAATCCAATCTGAAGAACTGGTAACAGTAGTAGGGAAGAACAAGAATTGGTGATGTGTGGACCAAGGCTTGGGCGTAAGAAGTTGAGGTTTCAACCTCTGGTTATGAGATTCCACAGCGAAGAAGACGAGCAGTGAAGAAGACTCTTCATTGTACATAAAGATATATTTATTGAAGATAAAATGTGGGACGTTTTGAAAAATTATTGGGATCCGTGCTTGACGGCTGTGACAGAGATACGGAGCCTACAGGGATATGCCACATGTCTCAGGCCTAGGTAGTGACAGACGTGCTGTATAGCTGAGAAGATTGTTGAAAACCGTGCAATCTGGAGGACCGAGATGATATTTTTGCTCGGCTATATTGGGCATTTCTTAGCTCGGTTGAAGATAAGTAATCCCAAATCATACTTCGTAGATAGAATTAAGGGGCAATTAAGAGGGTAATTTGTGTAAACCACAATTGAGCCGAGCTAGAATAAATGGATTGCGCACGTTGGGCTGTTCAAATGGACCGGGGTAACCCCAGTAAGTGGCCCACTGTGCGTTGAGCCTATTGCAGAGCGGTCGGAGGTGACTGTTGGACCAAGAACTACGTTACCTGGCGAGTCCATAGTAGAACCATGGTGATTTTCTAAAAGTCCGAGCTGTTCGTAGCTCAGTACAACACGGTATGTGTTGGCGCGGTTCAGGGCAGGATATCTCGGTTTGGCATCAGCAGTCGAACGAAGTTTTTGGCTATCTCATTCTGTTCGGCTGCGAGTGAAGTGTTATCAGGATAGACACTCTTCACTGGAGTGTGTCCTAGAAGGACTCTTATAGGGAGAGTTGGAGTCCTACTAGGATGGTGCCAGGTAAAATCTATAAAAGCTCATGGCACACCTATGTATAGCCATCACAATTCTTACTCAAAAATACACATAACTTATTGTCTATTGTCTAGTTGCTGACTTAGGCATCGGAGGGGTTTCCGACACACACCCGCTAGCTAGCTCACGTTTGTGTTTTCAGGTAGCAAAACGACGATGTTTGGAGGAGTGCAAACTTGATCAACATGATTATACGAGAAGATTATTTCGTACTCATACAATTATTATTATAATTGAATGTTCAGTTTCATATAATTTTCATATTATTTGTAATTAACTTCTACAAATTCAGGGGTTACTTCAAGTTGAGGTTAAGCCATATTTATATATATGGTTTTCACTTGATGCTCTGTAATATGTTCATTTGGAAAATCCATCAAAATTTCAATGAGATGCAATCCAAAAACATTTATCCACTTACTCATTGTAAATAAAAAATGATCTCTTAATTAAATAAAACTAACTTAAAAACTAAATTCAATTTGGCATCTGAATTTCCCACTGTCATCACATACACATACACACACAAAGGTATTATGGCAAGCTATCAATGGCAAAACAATTAACATATGAGACAGCATGAACCAAAACTAAAGAGTAACATCAACTGTAATGAAAAAAAAAAAAAAACCTTCAAAACACATTGTATTAGTTATGATGTACATGACTTTGAAACAAGGACGAATTGTTGAAAAATAATGATTTTTCGACAACTCTAATATGAAATTAAAGTAGAACCCAACTGCTGGTTGAGGTGGGTCTCAGTGATTCTGTATTTTCTTAAGTGAGAAAGTTACAACACAAAAATTATGAGTCGAAACCATTAAATTGTGAAGGAGAATTGTTTTATAAAGTGGACATCAATAAAAAAAAAGGTTTAGATTTGGATTTAGTCTTGATTTGGACTTTGTGCTTGTGCATATGCTGGACTTGGACTTAGACTTGGATTTAGAGTCTTGAGTTTGGGCTAAACTGGGTTGGGCTTAACTCATGCTCATATGTTTGTGATTGGACTTGGATCGAGTTGTGACCCACGCCCGTATCCATTTTGCAATCCATCTGATTTAATTCTCAAATTTGTGCATTATACACACATTTTAATATACACACATTATAATTTATATAATGCTCTTAGAATTTTGAACATTTGTAACTCTAACCCTAATAGCTAAAGTTGATGACATTTGATGGTCTTGGATAATGGCTGTCATAGCCTTCATAGTTAGGAATTTCCCTACAAGTATAAAAGGGGTCTTTCCCCTCCAACTTTTTAAAAGAGATTTTTGATGAAAAATGGAGATGGTGTTTTGAAATAATAAAGTTGGAGATGATTTTTACACCAAATATATTTTTCTTTATCTTCTTTTTGCTAGCCCATTCTTTAGTTTTTGTTAGAGAGAGAGTGTTGTTATTATCAAGCTCACCGAAACTATTTAGAAGGTGCATCTGCTCTAGCTAGTTTCGACCGTCGTATATTGGGAGACAGACACCGGTGTAACTCCAACACCCATCGGTGAGACAGCAAATCCATTTTAAGGAAATTGTATGTACCACAGGTTTTGGTTTGCATCCTTTATCTTTTATTTTTCAAAATTTTAAATTTAAACTATTTATTTTATATTACTTTGTATGTCCATGTGAATGGGTGTTTATAATGACAAGGCTTGTAGGAGCTCTAAACTCTCAAACTAAATTTTATGATTTTTTGATTTTTAAATAATAAAAAAAAGGGCAATGATTGAGAGCTCTAGGTATAGAGCTCTATACAGGTGGCATTGGAAAAAAAAAAAAAACACAAACACAAACACAGGGCAAAACATCACATCACATGGTGGGGTCCACCATTAGAACTCTCCCTAGAGCTCTTCCTCTAGAACTCCCACACATTTTCCTAAAAAAAATTATATTAGTTAAACTCTCATTTAATCATAACAATAAAACTCTAATTATTCCATAAATTATGATTTTAAAAGGAAAGTATGCTCAACTATTTCAAAATTTAAATTTGTGTGCCACTATATATGGAAATAATTCACTAAAATCTAATTATTTTTTATTTTTTAAAAAAGTCTATTGGTTAACTCTAATTTAATCATACCAATTAAACTCTAATTATCCCATAAATTACGACTTCTAAAAGGAAAGTATGCTCAATTATTTCAAAATTTAAATTTGTGTGCCACTAATATGGAAGCAATTCACTAAAATCTAATTATAATCATAAAAAAACTTGAATTATTCCATAATTTATGATTTTGAAAAATATATATATTTCCATTTCAAGATTTAAAATTGTGTCATTAAATATGATAAACAATTTAATAGAATCTAAATTTTATAAAAATATTTCAATAGTCACGTTATCTATGCTACAACTAATATAGAAATCTTTTTCAAAATTTATAATGATGCTCCTTTTAAAATTCAATACAGTAAGCTTTCAAAATTACATTTAAAAAAATCAAAATTATTTTTATTTATTATTTATTTCCAAACCTACATACTAAATTTCTTGATTAATTTGTATTCATTATTAAAAATTATATAAAAAAATTTATATTGGGTAACACTTTTTCAACAATAAAAATATAACTATTTAATGATTTATGAAATTTAAAAGGAAAGTATACCCATCCATTTCAAAATTTTAAAGTGTGTCATCTAACCATTAAAAAAAAAAAAATCTAATTTTCTCATTATTTATGACTTTTAAAAGGAAAGAAAACTAAATCAATTTTAAAAAATTAAAATTGTGTATCACAAATTATGAGAAGCAATTCATATCTCCCATAAATCTTCTCTCTTGCACTAATTAGATTCAAGTCAAATTAGAATCGGTATTCATCAAGTGTTGTAACTATTGGTGACGGAAGCAATTGTAAAAAATTCAATTGATAAATTTTTTATTGTAAGTTTATGTTTTTTTATAAATATCAATTTCTGATCTTTAGTCTCCTGTATCCTTATTTCTATTATGCATCAAACAATTATGTTAATTTCTAAAAATTTATTACATGCTTATTTAATTATATTTTTATGAATAAGTCTCTAATCTCTTCGGTCGCGGTTTAATGGTTTAAAATCTATATTTATCAAGTACATAAATATGGATGACAAAAACTATTGAGAAAATGTGCATATTTATTCGTAATATAGCCAGTAACAAATTTTCATTGTAAGTTTCTTGTTCTTCTTCTGTAGGATGCATATGATTATCATATTATTTTTGAATTTATGATTTCATATTTTAAAATTTCTATAAGGTTTGCTTTTAATTTTTAGATTTTGTAGTTGGTGCATGTTTTCTTGAATAATTTTATACTTATTATGTTTTTATATTATAATTTATTGTGTAAGTTTATTTGGTTTTAATTTTAAATTACAATTTATTTGATATTTCTATAGCTTATTTGGCTAAAAAATAGAGTTTTTTCAAACTATAATTTGTTTTTTTTTTTTTTAACTTATTTGAAACCCTTGAATACATATGAACATAAGAGTCTTATATCTTTTGTCTTAGTAATAAATTTTGAGGCATTATGAATATTTACACAATAAAAATGTTATATAGATTATCAAAAACTACACTACACCAAATAAATTTACTACTTACTTTAAGTTAATAATTTAAAGTTTTACTTGCAATTTATACTATTATATGGGTCATGCCAAACATTAAACAAAGTTAAAGAAATACAAGGAGCATTTAGGTTAGGGTCTAAGTTACACAATCTTAATAATGACCGTAACGTGATTAGATTTAGAGCATATTTGATCAAACTTAATTATTGATTTTGCAATGCTAAAAGTTTTAATAAAGTATAACTTTTTTAAATCACATAAATTTATTCATAAATATTAAATGTAAAAAATGTTAGGAGTATTTGAAAATATTAAATTTATTCATAAATATTAAATTTACAAATACTAAGTATAGAATTTTTTAATAAAAATAGTTTATTAATAAGGTTATGTCGTACACATTTGTAATGTATGATGTCTTCTTTCTTTTTCTTTTTTTGAGTTTGTAATTAACTCTTAATAATTTATAAAATTCTTAGTTGTAATGTGGATTATGCATAAATCTATTAACAATTGAGAAAAAAAATTATAAATTCACATATAATATATAGATTACCTTTTATTTTAATCATGTTAACTATAGGTCAAGTAATCATTCTGGCTCAAGCAACCCACTGCATAAATATCGAGATTTAGGTATTAGCCATTAAAATGGTCTAACACATTTTCAATCAAATACACAATAAAAAAACTTAAGCCCATGCGCTAGAGTTAAGTTGTAGTTTAATTTATTTGTTTAGTATATTAGTTCTAAATTTTTTTAATATAAAAAAAAATCAAAAATTAAAAATGATCTATAGTGGTGATCAAATTAAGAAAATGGTTTTAGGGTTTGCAAAATGTTCAATTGGTTTAATCTCTAAAAAATTAGTAAATATAATTAACTAATATTTAATGACTATTTTACCTAGCAGGATCGAAGTTATCGAAGTCTTATTTGAGGAGTGAGGTGAAGATTGGGGTCATTGATATTTTTATTTATTTATTCTTCAATTTTGATTGATTGAATTCTACAAAATAGATAAGGTAATTGATTTTACATAATAGATATGAGATAATTGAAAAACTAAAATTATGAAATTCATCAAGATGAAATATATTTATATTTTATCGTAAATATAATTATTATATTGGAACTAATTAATGTTAAATTAATTTTCTGTTATATAATAAGCAAAATTTTTGTTATAATTTAATTTCAAAATTAATTTTTAATTATTTATTTTAACTCGTGCATAGTACGAGTATTATGTTAGTATGTTCTATGATGTAATCTGGTTCATTCCTATATTTTTAATTCTATAATTTATTTTGTATTTCATTCTTTAATAATAAAAATGTAGATAATTTTTTTTATCATTTCTATTTAATTTTATTTTATATATATTTTCTAATATTATTATGAAAAAATATTAACAGAATTAACTATATTCTAAACAGATACTCTTCACATCTGCCAAATTCAGGTTCTTGGCCATATGAAATATTGACAACCCAACCTAACCAACTATTCCATATCAGTGGACAGAGAGACCTAAAGAAGAGAAAATTGAATAATCTTGAATGACTGTGTCCATTATCAGCTTTATTTGATTGCGAATCAATTCAAATTTTTTCGAGCGAAACATAATTTCCTCAACCTTCAACTTCCTGCATTCCTCATCCATTTTGCATTCCTCATCCATTTCTTTCACTTTTGAGTTTCCCAGCAGCCTTCCTTGGCTATAGTCTCTCCCAATTCAGGACTCATGGACAAATCTTGCTCTTCTTCTCCAACAACCTCCACATTCACATTAATATCCACATTGTTGCATTGCTCATCGACGGTTTTCTCAGCTCCAACATCTCCCCATATCTTCCGGCACAATTCTCGCTTGACATATTTCTCCCTTCAAACCCTCAATTCTATGCATCAATTGACTTGCAGAGACATTGGCCTGAAGTGAACTCTGGAGGGAATTGTGGAAATCATTCAAACGGGTATCTTCCATTCCTGGAGTGATAATCAAGAATGCCCTGCAAGATTGCGATGTCCTCATCATTTCTTCGATTCTCAGCACCATGAACACTCTCCACAGTCTGCTTCATCTTCTTTTTCTGAGGAATCTCACCACCATGACCACTCTCCAGAGTCTGCTTCTGCTTCATCTGCTTTTTCTGAGGATTCTCACCACCATGAGCACTCTCCACAGTCTGCTTCATCTTCTTTTCTTGAGACATCTTTTACAGTTAGAAAAGAAAAGTAAAGAAAGGGAGAGGAGAAGAAAAAAGTGCAGAGGCACAGCCAGAGTGCGAGCAGGAAAGGTTTTCTTCTCTTTTTCATTCAACACATGGTATGAGTCACAATTTATAGGCTATTTGATATCCTATTGGTACACAAATGAATAGGGATTGGATACAATCTGTCACAATCTATTTTGAATTTGAAACAAGAGTCCAACTAACAGATAGCGATAAGGATTAATTGAATATGAAGATAACAACAAATCCTGATTTCTGATAACCAGAAACAAAGAGTTTTCAAGCCTTCCAAGTTGTAGAGACCGCGTGAACACCAAATGAACTACTATCGAGAAAAGACGGTACACACCCTAGAATTTCCCAAAATATTAAATAAAACACAAAATACAATCAATTACTGCCTTTAGCTACGACCAACCTAAACAAAGCATTTGCACAAATCTATCTATAAGAATGTAGTGTGTAACATGAAATATTTCCAAACTCTCAATACTAAACTCTCATCAACTCTCTTTCCTACATGGAATTTTACTCATTTTCCTAATTTATAATTTTTTCCCAATAAATATAACCCCCCCCAAAAAAAAAAAAAAAAAAACAGATGTACAAACAAATAAAATTAACGAATTTGATCTCTATCACTTAGTTAAAATCTTTCTTAATTAAAAATTTGATCTCTATTTCTTCCGTCAAAGTCTTTGTTTTGCCTCTCAATGTCTAATTTTGATTTTTAAAAATCTCTAAAATCTATCTAAACAAATCTAATTTGAAAATTAAATTTTTTTTTACAACAACTTCAAAACCTTAAACACAATTTCTCAACTTTAAAATTTTATTTTTTTTATTTTTGGCATAAAGTTGATTAGTATATCTAACAATATTTAATTTTAAAATTTTAAAATCTATCTAAACATATCTAATTTGACATTTTGAATTTTTTTTACAATACCAAAAACAAAAGTGGCTCAAATCTATTAGTGTATTCAATCATATCTAAATTTTGAACTAACACACATGGCATAATTTTACTAGATTTAACATTTAAATTTTAAATTAACTAATATATCTAACTATATGATTTTAGGAATTCCAATACATTATTCTGAATTTTCTAATTTTTTTAATTTTTACAACATTTAAGTTGCTAAGTGCTGATTTTTTACTGATTATCCATGATTTTATCCAAAACTATTTAGTTAATGATTGATTACTATTAAATTAATTTTGCAGTTTATAACGATAATAATTGACTACCATTAATTTTAAAAAAAATTATCTACGTATTTTTATAACACCATTTCAATCAAGCAAGCTACAGAGAGTCCTATAGAAATAACTCCCTTCCTTTGTTTCTATCCGATAAAAAGCCTTGTTTGGGATTGTAGACACCCCATTTTGACCAGTCCTAAGACTCGGGCGCTTTCTGTTAATTACCTGATGATGACAATCAGAATGTGTTCCCCAGCAGTCCTCAACAAAAAAAATAGAATTTGAGCTTTAATCCCAACCTTCACACATTTTTGACCAAACTATTTTAGACCTTAAAACCCTCTTTTCAAAATATTTTTTTAAATATTTCTACGATGTTCCGAGGCTTCCATTTCAATTAAATTATTACACTTTTCAGTAAACCGAATAAGGGCAAAGTAGAAATAAATAGAAAGGAGGTGAACTCTTTAAAAATATATCTATATATATATATATATATTTAAAAAACATCTTCTTTATAGGATTGGATAGGTTTGGATTTGAAGGAAACATGAGGGAATGGAAGAAAACTGGTTTAGGGAAAGAATGAGCATCAAATTATTAAGAAGGAAATGAACAGCCTTCACTAAATTAAGCATATCTCTTTTTACACTTGGATTTTAAATGTGAGGCCACCACCATTGGAAATGAGACTTCTAGGGTTTCAATTTAGACTCAAGAATAACCTAAAACCAAGTCCAGATAAGGGAGATATGCCCATTTGAAGTTGAGCTTAAGAGCAAATTTTGTTGAGCTAGCCCGAGGAAAATGAACAACCTTCACTAAATTAGGCATATCTCTTTGTACACTTGAAATTTTAATGTGAGACCACTACCATTGGAAAGTAGACTTCTGGAGCTTCAATTTAGACCCAAGAATCACACTACAAGAAATTGCATTTTTCACAACGCAACAAAATATGTTGCTAAAAGGGAAAATTCGTTAGCAAAGAGTTTTGCCAACACAAAAAGCTACGTTGGCAACCCGTAGGCAAAAGTGAGTTGGCAAAAGTTTTTGCTGACGAAATTATCATTGCGTTGGTAAAAGTAATACCTTTAGCGACGAACATAATCGTCGCTAAAAGCCTCCATCCATCGTCGGCAATTTACCTTGCGTTGGTAAAAGTCATTCAAATATGATGATTGTGTGGCACTTTTCGCGACACAAATTTGCATGGGCAAAAAATATACTTTTAGCAACAACGTATGCATCGGCAAAAGTAAACTTTTGGCGACACATTTACATTGGTAAATGTTGCCATTTGCTGACGATTTGTTTGTCGCTAAAGCTTTACTTTTGGCAACGACAAATTGGCATTGGCAAAAAATACACTTCTACCAACACAATATGAGTGGGGAAAAGTAACTTTTAGCAACACATTTACGTCGGTAAATGTTACCATTTGCCAACGATTTGGTTGTCGATAAAGCTTTAGTTTTGGCAACGACAAATTGGCATTGGCAAAAAATACACTTTTAGCAACACAATATGAGTGGGCAAAAATAAACTTTTGGCTACACATTTACCGACAAGTTATTTGTCGAGAAAGCTTTACTTTTTAACGACAAATTTGCAACGGCAAAAATAATTGAAACTCATTTATAATTTTTTAAAAGATTTACAGTTTTACAAGAGGCATCCTCGTGCACCAAAGATAACAAACTAATAACATTGATATGAAATCACACAAAATACCCCCTTCATACCCTTCCATCCAAAACACCAACAGTTGCCCGAACTTACACCTAATGACAACCCCCATTAATGAAAACCTGATCTATTACAGATTGGACAAAAAGTCCTGCACCCTTCCAAACATCAACAACACCAGCAAACATCCAACAACAACACTGCAGCACCTCATCGTAACAATCACCATCACCTAAAACCAAGTCTGGATAAGGGAGATATGCCCATTTAAAGTTGGGCATAATAGTAGATTTTGTTGACTCAGCCCAAAACAGCAACAGCCCCATTTTTCTTGGTTTTAGTTCTGTTGGGACACCCCATTTACCTATTTTTTGATCCATTTAAGTGCACTCACTCATCCTCCATTATACCTAATCATCCCCCATTGTCAAAAAGAGGTTTTGTTGGCATCCATAAAGGAGTATCTTATGCAACCATCTTGAAAATTTGCCCTCCTATTACATTCTTGTCTCCCACCTTATCTCTCACCTTCTTTTTGACCTTTACTCTCCCTCATTGCCTATATAGAATTATCATATTGTAAAAGAGAGAGAGGACCACGAAATTGAAGAGAAAAGAGTGAGAAAATGGTGAAAAAATAGAGAAAAATTGAGTTTTTGAGCCAAAAATACTTCTATCTTCCATACACACCCCATACCTTCCATACAAACTGAAATTCCATCTTTCCTACACCCAAAACTCCTCCAAAAATTCTGAAATAGCTAAATTTTAGTAGTGATTGATCAAAGGAAAGAGTGAGTGTTGTTGAAAGTGAGAAAAAAATAAGAGAGTTAGTCACTTTTCCACCATACATACCCAGAGTTCCATTCTAGTTTCAAATTAAGAATTGAGAACACACTTCCTAAACTTGAGGGCGATTAAGAGGAAATTTGGAAATCAAGCAGTTCAACCTTTCTTTGGAAGGTGAATTTCTAGTATTTCATTTTTTTATATTTTCTATCTTATATTTCTTTTCTTTCTTCTTATTTTATAGTGTTTTGTTATAATCCAAGTGGTTTGTTTATCTCATATTTATTTTCTTACTTTATATTTCATAGTGTGTTGTTGTAATCTAAGTGGTTTGTTTAGCTCATAATTATTTATTTATTTTTATTCGCTTGCTTTAATTTCATATTAGTTTTGTTGTAATCTTGCATGTTCTGCCTCATATTCGCTTTCTTGTTTTAAGTTCATGTTATAATCTTGCATGTTCTATCTTATAATTGTTTTCTTGTATTAGTTTCATAGTAATTGTATTGTAATCTTACATTTCCTAACTTATATTTTTCTTATATTAGTCTCATATTAGTTTTGTTGTAATATTGCATGTTCTACCTCATATTTGCTTTTTTATTTTAGGTTCATGTTAGTTTTGTTGTAATCTTGCATGTTTTATCTTATATTTGTTTTCTTGTTTTAGTTTCATAGTAATTATGTTGTAATCTTGCATTTCCTAACTTATATTTTTTCTTGTATTAGTTTTATATTAGTTTTGTTGTAATCTTGCATGTTCTACCTTATATTTGTTTTCTTGTTTTAGGTTCATGTTAGTTTTATTGTAAGTGTTACCCAAAAGACAACCTAAGAGGGGGGTAAATTAGGTTTTTATAATTAAAATTAATAATACCCTAATAAAAATTATGACTAGCACAATAGATAAATATAATTAATGAAATAAAAATAATTAAAACAAGTGACTTAACAACTATGTTAATTAATGATTTTAGCATAATAAAAATGTGAAATATAGCTATGGCAATTTAAAATAAAATAAAGAGATAAGGGAGAGAGAAGCAAACAAATTTATAGTGGTTCGACTTCAACTCGACTTTCGTCCACTCCTCAAGCTTCACTTGAGATTTTCCACTATACTCTAACTTCACAGGGTGCTAGCAACCTTTTCACAGATGGAGCAATCCTCCACAGATTTTACGCTGACTTTCTAAGTCAAGAACACTGAGTGTACTACACTCTTACAAGGTTGAAAAGAATATGTTTTTGCTTTCACAGAAAGTTACAAGAATTATCTCTCAAAAATAGATATAAAAATGAAGCTCTGGTTTTTCTATAAACCTCACACAGGAAATATGGGCTTAAAGCTATAAGGCTCAATGTATAATTTCTGATAATAGATGTGAGTGATTATAGATCAAAGAATATTTTCAGGTTTTTGTAACTTGTTTACATTAGAGGCTTTGGTATATATAATGAAAATTATAGCCGTTTTTAGCCATTGTAGTCATTTGAATTTATAACCGTTTATAGCCGTTGTACTCCATCATTACTAATTTGAATATCTTCCACTCTATTATTACAAATTTGAATATCTTCCACTTGAACCTTTTGAACTGCTGCTATGCTTGGCTGTTTGAACCTCTGTTTTTGGGCAGTTTGAACTCCTGATTTAATCAAATATTAAATACATTCTAACAACATTTAGGATAAAGGTTTAGTTGAGAAATAATTGGACAAAATAAATTTTGATTTTATTAAAATATAAAATCATCAAAATAAATGTCGATTCTATTTTTCTCTTTCAAAGAAATCATCAAAATAAATTTTGATTCTATTTTTCTCTTCCAAATAAATTAAAACATAATTAAATAAATCATCAAAATAAATAAGTCTAACAATCTCCCCCTTTTTGATGATGGCACACAATGATGTTTTGATTTGATTTGGGAGTAAGAAAAACTCCCCCTCAAGTCATGCTCCCTGAATTCATTTCTAAATACATAGGTTAGCACATGTGTAATAAATAAGCTTTAATTAAAGATATGATATGAGACTAAGATATCAAACTATAAATACATAATCATTAGATTAGTTTTCAAATAATACCATAATTTGAAAATAATACCATAATATATAACATCATATAATTTCTTCTCCTGTGACATTATCAAAAGAAAATCATGGATCAGAATCTGGAGGAGGAGGAGGAAAATGATAGTGATAAATGGCATCAAAAAATAGATAATCAAAACATATATATATATATATATATGAATCGCCTACGCCTCTCTTTTTCGTTGAAAATCGCGTCGAACACGCGACCTCGCTTTTGCGTCAGTCGACCGACAAAAGTAGCTCTCTTCGATCGCCGCTCGCCTCGACTATCTCTCCCTCCTTGTCTTCTTTTCTTCAGCCTCTTCTCTTCAGCCTTCTTCTTAATCACACTCATCTGCTTCTTCTTCTTCACCTCACTCTCTTCTATCTCTTCTTCACCACTCTCTTCTGTTCTTCTTCCGCATCGAGAGACAAAAAAAAACTGAACGGAGGAGGCCAAACCTCATTCTGTTCTCTTCTATTTCTCTGTAACTCATTTCTTTTACACCTCTCACCTCGAAACCATGGCTTCCTCATCCCGGCCCCTCACTCTATTTCCGGACCTGAACGATCCCATAAGCTCTGCTGGACCGAGTGCCTCTACTCATACGCTTCCTGTCATTCCTCTGCCTAACCTTCCTATGATGTCGATTGAGCAAATCATGGCAGCTCAATCTGACATAGAAGCCAATCATTTCACACTGACGTCCTGTGTGGAGACGGTGACGGTAGTCACAAAATTGGCTCACCGATTACAGAACAAGACGAGTGAGCTCCATTAGGTCAACGCCCAACTCTCTCTGCTCCAACGCATGTACAAGGATGCGCGAGCAGAAATAGGCGCACTGAAGGCCGAAAATAAAGAGCTTAAACGGAAGACCATCTCCATGGCCCGATTTGGAGCACGTCGTTCTTGGCCTTTGATAGTCAGCGGGGAGTCGTTGCTCTAGATGAAAGCATAGAGGCAGGGGCGTCAAGGGTCACCCAAGGTGAGAAAAAAAAAAGAAAACGATGGAAGAGACGAATAAGTAAGATCGGCGTATGGCCAGAAAAAAATAAAGGTTTTTTTTTATGTAAATATTTGTATTTTGATTTGTTTTTGTTTTTATGTTTAAGTACTAAAAAATGAAATTAAAAAGCAGAAAAAAATAAGAAAATTAAGTCCAAATAAAAAATAATAATGAGAAAAAAAATAAAAATAAAAGAAATTAATTCTAATAGCAAAATAAAAAAAATTAAAATAAAATAATATCAGCAGAAATTAAACTTAATGGGATGTTTGTGTTGCTGGAATGGTAATGCAAAAAAAAAAAAACTACCATGAGGGTTTAAAAAAAAAATCAATGTATGCAAAGTTAATTTTACCTCAAGATACAGAACTCAAAAAAAATTACACAGTTGAGAATAGCAAACTGTTAAGGAGAATAAATGTATGAAGGATCTGAGAGCGTTCAACTGATATAAATGTTTCCATATCAATGTAGCAATACACATATATCATTTTAACAAAAATTCAAGTTTCACAGTAATAACAAAACTTTTTAAGTAGAAATCGACATTTCAAGCTTGTCACGAATAAAATTGAAGTGATCCTCGCTTAGGGGTTTTGTGAAAATATCCACCAATTGCTTGTCGGTGTTTACAGATTTAAGTACAATATCCTCTTTTTGAACATGATCTCTTAAAAAATGATGTTGAATTTCAATATATTTTGTTCGTGAGTGTTGAACCGGATTTTTGTTTAAATTGATGGCACCAGCATTATTGCATTTAATAGGGATATGATCATAATACAAATCAAAGTCCTCCAATTGTTGTTTCATCCAAAGTATTTGGGCACAACAACTTTCGAAAGCTATATATTCAACTTTGACCGTTGATAAAGTAACAGAATTTTACTTTTTGCTAAACCAAGATACTAATGAGTTACCAAGAAAGTGACAAGTGCCACTGGTACTTTTTCTATCAAGTTTGTATTCGACAAAGTCGGCATCCGAGTAACTAATTAAATCAAATGCAACACCTCTAGGATAAAACAGTTCAAAATTTTGAGTGCCAACAAGATATCTAAAAATTCATTTAACAGCACTGAGATGTGATTCCTTAAGATTTGATTGATATCTAGCACACATATAAACACTAAACATAATATCGGGTCTACTTGCAGTTAAATAAAGAAGTGAGCCGATCATACCTCGATATTTTGTTTGATCAATGGACTTACCTTTTTCATCCTTGTCTAGCTTAATGGATGTGCTCATAGGTGTTCAAGCTATTTTTTAGTCATACATACCAAACTTTTTGAGTAGTTCTTTTGTGTACTTAGCTTGGTTGATAAAAATTTCTTTCTTACATTGTTTGATTTGAAGCCCAAGGAAATAATTTAGCTCCCCCATCATGCTCATCTCAAACTCACCTTGCATACACTTAACAAATTCCTTACACAAGGTTTCATTAGTAGCACCAAATATAATGTCATTCACATATATTTGCACAATAAGTAAATCATCATTTTTAGTTTTAACAAAAAGTGTTGTGTCAATCGCTCCTCTAAATAAATTATTTTCAATCAAAAATTTACTTAATCATTCATACCATGCACAAGGTGCTTGTTTCAAACCATATAAAATTTTTGATAGTTTAAAAACATGATTTGGAAAAGCATGATTTTTAAAACCTGAGAGTTGTTTAACATAAACTTCCTCATTTATAAAACAATTAAGAAAGACACTTTTTACATCCATTTAATAAAGTTTGAAATCTCTAAAACATGCAAATGCAAGTAACATGCGAATGGCTTCTAATCTAGCAACCAGAGCAAAGGTTTCATCGAAATCAATACATTCTTCTTGATTGTATCTTTGTGCAACAAGTCTACCCTTGTTTCTTATAATTGTGCTGGATTCATCAAGCTTGTTTCAAAATATCCATTTGGTACCGATAATGGTATGATCTTTAGGTTTTGGCACAAGTTCTCATACTTTGTTTCTCTCAAATTGGTTAAGCTCTTCATGCATAGCTATCATCCAATGTTCATCGAATTCGGCTTCTTGAAAGTTTTTAAGCTCAATCTGTGAAAGAAAAGCCAGGTTACTACAAATGTTTCTAAGTGAAGAGCGAGTTTCAAAACCTTTTGTAGGGTCACCTAGGATTAAATCCTTAGGGTGATTATGAACAAACTTCCATTCTCTTGGCAAATCATCATTGTTTCCTCCTTCTTCTTGAGGTGGGAGAATAGGTTGTTCAATCTATTTATTTAACCTACATGGTTGGTTCTCTTCTTTGTAGATACTTGAATCTTCCACATTTGGTTCCAAATCTATATTATCACTAACAATTTGCTTTTGAGCAGAGATGTTAGTTTCATCAAATGCCACATGTATAGATTCTTCCATAACAAGAGTTCTTTTATTAAAAACACAATAAGCTTTGCTAGTTAAGGAATAGCTAAGAAAAATTGCTTCATCAGATTTTGAATCAAATTTACCTAAGTTATCCTTACTATTATTATGCACAAAACATTTACAACCAAAAACAAGCAAGTGACTAATGTTGGGCTTTCTATCATGCCAAAGTTCATGAGTCTTTTTGAGAATAGATCTAATTAATGCACGATTTAAAATATAGCATGCGATGTGAACGGCTTCGGCCCAAAAATATTTAGGAAGATTATTTTCGCAAAACATTGTTCTACTCATCTCTTCTAAAGTTCTATTCTTCCTTTCTACTACACCATTTTGTTGAGGGGTTCTAGGTGCTGAAAAATTATGTCCAATACCATGCTCATCCCAAAACAATTCAAATTTCTCATTTTCAAGTTCTCTACCATAGTCGGTTCGAATATTAGAAATAAGAAAGCCTTTTTCATTTTGAATTCTATGACAGAGTTTTGTGAAAGAAGAAAAGGTTTCATATTTGTGTGCTAAAAACATAACCCATGTAAATCTTGAATAATCATCAACAATAACAAGACAATAATGTTTACCACCTAGATTAAATGTCCTTGAGGGACCAAATAAATCCATATGCAATAGTTGTAAAGGTCTAGTTGTGGAAATATGAGATTTTGATTTAAATGATGTTTTAGTTTGTTTTTCTTGTTGACAAGCACGACAAAGATGATCTTTTTCAAATTTAATTTTTGGAAGTCCAATGACCAAATCCTTTCTCAAAAGTTTAGCAATTAAATCCATATGAGCATGACCAAGTCTTCTATGCCATAACCAACTATTTTCATTATTAACATATAAACATTTAACATCACTGGCATAGAGATCATTAAGATGAAAAACATAAACATTATCATAGCGATTACCAACGAATAAAGCTTTATGATCATTTGTGCTTTCAATTGTGGAATGTGATTTATCAAAAATAACTCGATTACCTTTATCATATAATTGACTAATACTAAGTAGGTTATGCTTAAGTCCATCAACAAGTAAAGTATTTTCAATAGAAGGGTTAGGAGAAATACCGATGTTACCAATACCGCTGATTTTTTCTTTCTTGTTGTCTCCAAAAGTAACAAATCCTCCATCTTTCGATGACAGTTTAGTAAAGAATGATTTATCTCCGGTCATGTGTCTGGAACATCCACTATCAAGGTACCACTTCCCTTCTTTAGCTTTGGACTTAAAGCAAACCTACAAGATGACAATCAAGTGTTAGTTTTTGGTACCCATAGTTTCTTGGGTCCTTCTTGGTTAATTTTGTTAGATCCTTTAATAATCCAAATCTTTTTAATTCTCATGTTCATATTCTTTTTGAATGGACAATAAGATATATAATGGCCTTTTTTTCTACAATAATGACAAGTAATATGAGGGTGTGTCATGAGAGGTGCCTTTTCAAAAATTGTATTGAGATTCTTTTGTTTCTTAGTAGGGTCATATCCAATACTCGCTTTATCAAAAACACATCTTTGATTTCCAAGAAACATGTTGAGATTATCTCTACTTTTTACAAAATTTTCAAGTGTTTTTGTTAAATCATCAATATTGTTTTTTAAAGTAGTTTTCTCATTAGAGATAGTATCAAAATCATTTTTCAAAATAATTTTTTCTTTCTTTAATTCTTCTACATTAATAGATAAAGATGCAACAAATTTCTTCAACACATTATTGTTGGCACAAACTTTTCTAAATTCATTTGATAGTTCATGGAATGCACTTTCAAGCTCTTCATAAAGAGTAGTTACCACATCTTGAGTAGAGTCTTCATCTTCAAGAGCCATGAGACATAAGTTGGCTACTTCATTTTCAATTTCATCACTTGAGCTTTCATCTTCACTTTCTCCCCAAGTTGCTACCATGACATTTTTGTTTCTTTTGTAGTCTTTTCCATGATTCTTCAATTTTGAACAATCCATCTTCATATGTCCAGGATTTTTGCACTCATAGCAAATAATAGGCTCTTTCTTGTTATCTTTGTTGTACTCTTTTTTGAAAGGTCTTCTTTCTTTATAATTGTTTTTCTTGAAGTGCTTTTTGAGATTTATACTAAACATGGCATAGCTTTCATCCTCACTGGAGTTTTCATGTTCTTTTTCATTTGATGAGGCTTTCAATGCAATTCCACTTTTCTTTTTGTTTTCAACATCCTCATATCCTTTTATGGTGATTTCATGAGTCATAAGGAAACTCATAAGCTTATCCAATCCAAGTGTGGAGAGATCTTTGGCTTCTATAATGGTAGTGACCTTTGCTTCCCAATTCTTTGGTAAACACCTAAGAATTTTTCTTACCAACTCACTGTTAGTGTAAGTTTCGCCAAGAGATTTCAAAGAGTTTACAATTTCAGTAAATCTAGTGAACATAGTTGAAATAGATTCATCAGAGTTCATTTTAAACAATTCATAACTATGAACCAACATATCAATACGAGATTCCTTTACTTGGTTTGTACCTTCATAAGTTACTTCAAGTTTGTCTCAAATTTCTTTTGTCGAATCACAACTTGAAATTCTATTATACTCCTTAGAGTCTAATCCACAAACAAGGGTGAGTTTAGCTTTAGCATTGGCTTGCAATAATTTGTGATCCCTCTCATCACATTCATCTTCAGTTTTAGATACACTAATATTGTCTACTAATTTGGTAGGAATTTTTGGACCTTTAGTGACAATAATCCACATAGCATAATCAGTGGCTTGTAGGTATAGGGTCATCTTATATTTCCAATGACTATAGTTGTTTCCGTCAAATAATGGTGGCCTATTGGCGGCTTGCCCTTCAGTAGTGCTAGTGCTAGCTAAGGTTGCCATGGATCGAAACTCTTAGATGGTTAAATCTAAAGCAAGAGTCTAGGCTCTGATACCAATTGTTACCCAAAAGACAACCTAAGAGGGGGGGTGAATTAGGTTTTTATAATTAAAATTAATAATACCCTAATAAAAATTATGACTAGCACAATAGATAAATATAATTAATGAAATAAAAATAACTAAAACAAGTGTCTTAACAACTATGTTAGTTAATGATTTTAGCACAGTAAAAATGTGAAATATAGCTATGGCAATTTAAAATAAAATAAAGAGATAAGGGAGAGAGAGGCAAACAAATTTATAGTGGTTCGGTTTCAACTCGGCCTACATCCGCTTCTCAAGCTTTACTAGAGATTTTCCACTATACTTTAACTTCACAGGGTGCTAGCAACATTTTTACAGATGGAGCAATCCTCTATAGATTTTACACTGACTTTCTAAGTCAAGAATACTGAGAGTACTACACTCTTACAAGGTTGAAAAGAAGCTGTTTTTGCTTTCACAGAAAGTTAGAAGAATTATCTCTCAAAAATAGATATAAAAATAAAGTTCTGATTTTTCTGTAAACCTCACACAGGAAAAACGAGCTTAAAGCTATAAGGTTCATTGTATAATTTCTGAGAATAGATGTGAGTGATTATACATCAAAGAATATTTTCAGGTTTTTGTAACTTGTTTACATTAGAAGCTTTATTATATATAATGAAAATTATAGCCGATTATAACCGCTGTAGTCATTTGAATTGTACTCCATCATTACTAATTTGAATATCTTCCACTCCATTATTACAAATTTGAATATCTTCTACTTGAACCTTTTGAACTGCTACTGTGCTGGGCTGTTTGAACTCCTGATTTAATCAAATATTAAATACATTCTAACAACATTTAGGATAAAGGTTTAGGTGAGAAATAATGGGACAAAATAAATTTTGATTTTATTAAAACATAAAATCATCAAAATAAATGTTGATTCTATTTTTCTCTTTCAAATAAATCATCAAAATAAATTTTGATTCTATTTTTCTCTTCCAAATAAATTAAAACATAATTAAATAAATCATCAAAATAAATAAGTCTAACAGTAAGTTTGCACTTTTTTTTAATTTTATATTTGTTTTCTTGTTTTTAATCTAACCAGTAGTGGTTAGTTGAGTCGCCTACACATTTCTTGTTTATTCCGTTTCTTGGTTTCGCAATAAGATAGGTTTTGTTAGGCCTAGTTGGCCGACCGGTTAGCTTTTTTTGGACAAGACGACGTTGTCTTCCGATGTTAATCAACTTCCGGTGATTTCTAAGGCACATGAAACTTTAATTTTGCCTCTCAATATCTAATTTTGATTTTTAAAAATCTCTAAAATCTATCTAAACAAATCTAATTTGAAAATTTAAATTTTTTTTACAACAACTTCAAAACCTTAAACACAATTTCTCAATTTTAAAATTTAAAAAAAAAAATTTGGCATAAAGTGATTAGTATATCTAACAGTATTTAATTTTAAAATTTTAAAATCTATCTGAACATATGTAATTTGACATTTTGAATTTTTTTTACAATACCAAAAACAAAAGTGGCTCAAATCTATTAGGCTTCGTTTGGGAAGTAGGTTGACTTTTTGGCTTTTTGACTTTTTGAATTTTTTGGCTATTTTAGTCTGGGGCTATAAAGCCTGGTTTAGGAAGGGCTTTTTGGCTTTTTTGATTTTTTGGCTTTTTGGTGAGGTGTCCACATGTTAAATGACCGAACTGCCCTTGGTTTGCAACATTTCCACTCCTGGCCGACTCCTTTCTCCACGTCAGCGTCTTTGTACCTTTTTTTTTTTTTTTTTGGATGAGGCGTATTTTGGTGGTTTTCTTTTTTATTTTCGTTTTTGTCATTTTTATTTTTATTTGTATACATCAATTTGTTTTTATTTTTCAAAAATGCTTTTTCATGTGTTTTATTTATTTTAAATTACATGGCAAATGCTAATTTCTGTTTTTTTTTTTTTTACTTTCTGTGTTTTTTTTTTTTGGGAAAAGGCTTTTTCATGTAATTTATTTAAAATGATGTGAAAAATCATAATTTATTGAATTAATTTTGATGTATTTTTTCCCTATTTTGTTGTTTTTTATTTGTCCTTTTATGTTTTTGTTAATTGACATGGCACATGATAATTTTGATTTTTTTTGTTTTATTTTTTTTATTTGTTTGACCTTGTTTTTTTTTTTTTTTTTTTTTCAAAAAGGCTTTTTTCTGTGTTTTTTGTTTTTTCAAAGTTAGGCACGTCACCAATTGAAAGGGATTATATTCCAGTGTAAACGCATACATATTATACATGACAATATATTTACATACAGCCTCTTCCGCATGGGTTACCAATGTTAGAAGCCTACGAATATTAGGTGGACTATTATATATTTCCTAACGTTCCGTTATTATGCAAGTACACTAACTTGTCGCGCATGCGAAGTTGCACCAATGCCATATGCGGGTCCTCATCCCCAACCATTAAACCATCCTCATCATGTTCAACTTCTAGTATGGCATATACTATTGTCATAGCCTCTTCCTCGTCGCAGATTGGGTGAACAGTTGTTGGATTACTTGTATTTCGCCGTATATAATTATGTAATGCCATTGACGCACCTACAACAGTGGAACGGTTTCAATCAATTTACACGTGATGCAGTGACACAAATGTAATAACAATTTGCAATTACAGAATGCCGACATCATTTTTAATATTTATGTTGCGTCACCATGGAATAGATGATGCGTAACAGTAACGTACGATTGCATGTACAATGATTTGAATTAAACAAATAGTGAACCTGGTCGTAATTGTTTAGAGGGGGACCATTAAAACACCAATTACATTACTAACACAACCACAAAAGATGAAGTCAATCTAACATAACAGTTTCGCAAACAAAATAAATAAATACAAAAGCAACACACGCAGCCCGTCGTTGCGTATTTCATTTCCATAAATAAAATTCAAACACAACCATCCTATTACATCCCAAACAAACACACAACCATTCTTCCATCCTAAACTCGGACAAACATGCAAACATTTGTTCACCAAAGCTAGCAAAAACAAAAAAAAAAACCAAAAAAAGTTTAAAACATGCATACACAACCATCATGTTTTAGTACAATTCCAACAATAACTTAAATAAAAGTTTTTCAAAGCAAGAGAAGGAAAGACATCTTCAGCATGACACCACTATATCACATATGGCGAGCCTCAAACAGGTTCGCAAACAGCGCCGCCACACTACACTGGTGTTGCTTTTGTGTAAGCCAATTTATAATGTGGTCATCAATAGGCTAGCACATCATCACCTCCTAGTAATCTGCGTTATCCATAAGTGTCGAGGCAAAATGGAATGGCGACGTACCGAGAAGGGATGTAATATTCGTCAGCCGTTGCATGCACTCCGAAATTGTGTACAGTGATTCGTTACCTGTGAGGTGTCTCACCGTAATTTGCTGATTCTGGGTACGAACCACATTTGTTAGATTGTTCATGCTTTTCGCAATAACTGATGTTCCACTTGTTGCCTTCTTCAACTTTGAAACACTTGTTGACGGCGTCTTTTTCCTTTTCCCCTTTTCAGTTGGAACAGGTTCAAGTGAAGAATCTGAATCCACGTCCTGTACTCGTGCGGGTATCGGATCAGCAAATGGATGCGCTCCCAAACTATGCATAGAATCAGATGAGTCATCGGCAGATTCAGCAAGTTTCTCTCCCGGGGTCCAATGGTGCTTACTAGTAGCTGATGCCCCTGTAAAGACCGTCTCCATCAACTCACGATGTTCCAAAGTTTTTTTCCTGAACTTGGCACACACCTTGTTTATCTGCAAAATTGGAGATTTATGAAAGAGCAAGACGTTACATTTCATATAAAAAGTAATGCAGTTAACAAAAAAGGTAAAATTTATTGGTAACAGACATATATGAAACGAAACAAACATGTACTTACCGATTCCATCTTGTCCCACAACTCCTCAGATGCCTGAAACTGTCACGACCCAAACCCGCCCCTGTAGGTTTAACATCGTAACCGGCCAGTAATCCGTGGATTACCGAAGGCTTCTTAACATATAAGCACAAAATAAGGGGTTGCAGAAGCAATTATACAAAATAGACAAGGTCCAATGAGCTGTAATAACGTACATGGGACAGAAGATTTCGAAACTTATATATATACATAAGCATGCCAGTCAAAGGACACCAATATTTACAAATATCTACAGAAGTGTACTTCTGTAGACACCCCATTTTTGACCGACCTTAAGACTCAGACGTCATCAATTGAGCGCTTGGTGATGTTGCATATTGTGCTCGTTCTGAGGTTGCGGAGTCCCGGCTACAAGCCTTGCCTCCGGACTTCCGGACTCTTTGTGCTTTGCCTCGGTTTGCGAACCAGGCTCTGCTTTCTCTGTTTTCTCTTCCCAAAGGGAGGGAGAGGTCTCGTAGACCATCTCTCAGTGGCCGTAGGCTACGTTTTGTGGTCGCAGGCCATTTTTCCCATTTCGGAGCCGGTTCGGTTTTGAGCCGTCGGTCGTGTGCCTCGGTTGGGACCGCCAACCATCTCCGATTTCTTGTTTTGGCAAGTGCCTCTGTTTTATCATTCCGAGGACACTGGGCCTTTGATACCCACTTCTGGCGTCGCCACTTTGATTTCTGCAGCCCACTTTCGTGTTTCGGCTCCCGAACCCTCATCTTGCATTTTTGGGCCCGACCGAACTTGAGATAGTCATATTTTGAGGTCCTTTTCATGTTTGATTAAGGACCTTTTACTGTTTGACATCTCCATCTGTCGCTTGTCTCTTTACCTCTTCTTAGGCCTGTTTTGCACGGTGTTTTAGGCGTACTTGTGGGCTGTTTTGGGCTTGGTCGTAAACTACAAAGTTTCTTATTTTGAGCCCCTCTCCAACTTTGTTGAAGAGCTCTCGGCCATCTGAGACCCGTAGCTATCACTTACCCCTTTTGCAACCTTTTGAGCCTTTTGACCCCTTAAAGCTTCTAGAAGCTTGAACCCTTTTGGCCAAGCTTCTTGGAGAAGCTTGGCCAGCTGTATTAGCTTCTCCTAGAAGCCTTGCACCCCCGCTTGGCCCCTTTGACCCTTTCCATTGACTTAGCCTCTAAGTCTTGGCTTATACTTGCCTATATAAGCATGCCCCCTCTCCATTGCTCAAGGGTTGGATGGTTTGAACAAAAAACTAGAGATTTATATATGCATATCTGATATATAGATATATATATCTCACCTCCCTCTCTATATCTATCTCATTTCACCTCCAAACAACCTTGTTCTTGGGCCATTTCCCCTACAACTCATAGCACAAGGCACCCTTGCTCCATTCCAACGACTTGGGGCTGTTCTTCAGAGCTTGGGAGCACCTAAACTTGGTCCAAGAGGTGCTGGTCTGCTGGTCTTCAAGGGTAAGTCTTCATCTTCCCCTTTCTAGCCTTTTCTTGCTTCATATCTAAGCCTTGCTTGCAAGCACTTTTGGGCTCCGACTTAAACTTCAAATAGTCTTATTTTGGGGTCCTCTTCATGTTTGATTGAGGACCCCTTGCTGTTTGGTGATTGCATCTAGCACCTATCTCTTTACCCCCTTGTATGCCATAATCTTGCATAGTATGTTTGGCTTGTGTATAATCTGTTTTTGAGCATGTAATAAACTGCAAGTAGGCTCATTTTGAGCCCTTCTTCAACATTGAAGAAGGGCTCAACCATGTTAGTAACTCTATCATGCACTTGCTTTGTAATCTCTTCTATTTACCGTAAGTTTGCATGCTTTGTTAGCCTATTTTGCTTTTGTTTTTGTGGATGGTCATAAACTGGAAATGTGCTTGTTTTTCCATGTATAAGATCTGTTTTTGGTTGTTTAGGCCATCCATGACATGCCTTATATAGTCACCTTGCATTTTGGCTTGCTAGCCTTAGGTGTGTGAGCGTGTAGCATGCACTACTTGTCTTGATCCCATGATTTGGCATCATCTAGGGTCATTTTTCAGTCCATAAATCATGCTTGTATACATGCATGTGTAGCCTATTTCATGTCATAAGGGTGTGCCCTTGTATGTCTAGGATTGAACATTGTGCATGCTTCCAGGTTTGGTGCATTTTTGGGGTTGCCATATAAGGGGTTTGGGTGCCATTTTGTATGATGAAAACCTGTTTTGGTTGTCTAACATGTGCCATGTTTGGTCTTGTTAAGTGGTGGTTCAATGCCCCATTTTGTGCCTTAAGCCTTAGGCCTCATAGCTTGCATGCTTGTATATCATCTTGCTCTTGTTTTGAGGCATGTTTTGCCACTGTTTTGGGGGAGTTTGAGGACTGCCCTCTATGGCTTAAGTCCATTATTGCATGCTCATTTCATGGTTGTTGCATGATTGGTCAAAGAAGCCTTGAGCGCATGCTAGTTCTATGCTTAATTGGTCCCTCTTTGCATGACTTCTATGCTTTCCATATTTTAGCATTTTGCATGCCTAATTTGCTAGCATCTTAGTCCCCATGTTTGTATGTTTGCATGTTTGCATGTTTGCATAGTTGCATTTCATTGCTTGGTTTGGGGTGTCAAACCAAGTGTGGGAGTTGAGGGGTGTTTGTACCTTAAGTGACAAAACACACCTCAATCTCCCATGTCGTTAGGGCCCTTGACATTAACATGATAGGGGCTTAATCCATTTGTTTGTTTGCATGCATTGTTACATCAAAATAGCAATCTTGGTTCTTTAGGCTATCATGCATCAAAGTGCACCATTGATGGACCAAGAACCAAGGGCCTTGCCTCCTTGAGACCCAAAGCATGATAGGAGGTCATGACCATGCTTACATATGCCCAAAAACCATGCCTTGCCTTTCTTTGTTTTCTTTCTTTATCAAGCGTCCTCTGCGGGAACTTTTACGCCGACCGGCGATATAATGTGCCGATCGGCCTTTGTATTTGTGCCGATAAACACCATAAGCGACGATGGCCTACAAGCGACCGATGAGCTCTTCCCACGGTGGGGTATTTGAGATCATTTGGGAGGTATTCGAAACTTTGGGAATTTTTGGAGAAGCGGCGGTGAAAACAGAACCAGATGTGCACGGCAGGTTTTTCCGGCAAGTCGGATCGAGCATCCATCATTCACGCATCCCAAGCGGTGAGGCCCCATTGCATTTATTTACTTGCTTTAATTTTAATAATTAGAAGTTTGTAATAATTAATTTATTCGTTTATTTCTTTGAATTTGTATTATTATTTTGGTCCCTCCGAGCGGCGAATGTGTAATAAGTGTAGGTGTGTGTGTGCATGTCTTCCAACCCCCTTCTTTCTCCCTTTTATTTACCTTATGATGGTAGATTAGGGCATATTTAATTAGCATACCTTATGCAATGCATGTGTGCATCCACGCATTTGTTGACATGCATCGCTCGGTACATCATACAAAGCGCATTGTATTTTCAATTCCAAATTGAATACGTGTTATTTGTAGCATTCCATATGCCATGTTTAGGGTTAGCGAGCCTACTCTAGATTGCATCCTTACCTGTGCTGCATTAGCCACTCTAACATGAACCAGGTCATGCATGTTTGCTAACTAGTTTCTTGTTTTGGCACGGATTACGATGTAAGTATTTTACGCTTTAGCATACCACATGTGTGTGAATGTTGTCATGACAATATGCTTACCATGCGGCTAAGTGCTTATGTGATAAACTGTTTGAATGCCTGTGGGTGGAGGTTGGATTGCCTAAGTTGGAACAACTCGTTGAAATCCGTATTTTAGCCTACTTGCGAGTAGCAAAATCTAACGCATTTTTCGAGACAAAATGGATATGCAATGTTTATTTCCAAGTTAGGCAATCTAGTCTATACTTTTGTGTTGTGCGCATCACATAGTAATTCTAGGTTAATAACCGGAATAAGGACATGTAAAGTTTTCAAAATCGGATATCACGGTTAGTAGAGGCGGTCTTGGGACCAAGGCGAAAGTGCTCATAGTGACCTTCGATCGTACCCAAGCTCGAGCCAAGACCACTTTGGTGATGACGGACATGTGGCCTTGACCGAGTCGAGTTTCTAAATTTCCCATTTTAAAATATTTAGGTGGCGACTCATGTCTGCAAAGCGATCCATGTTTGGCACTACTTTTTAAAAATCTGTTTTCTCAAAGCGATTTGCGGATTTGGACTCTTTGGTTCAGATTTGAACCGCGACACAAAATCGAGTCCAATCAGAGAGTGAAGCCCGCACGCGTCTGATTCTGGCGACTCATTGGGATTTTAGAGAGCTTGACTCGAACTCGTGATATCCGCTTTGACTACACTTATGTGTTTCTTTGCATTGCATGTGCATTGGTGCGCCTAGGACACCGTGTTGGCCATCTCTGCTATTCTGAGCGGTTTCTTGGGAGGCTTGTCTTGTCAAGGCATGTCCATAAGGTCGACGGTTGCGAACTCTGCCAAGATAGAACACAAACCCCGGTTTTACCGGGGCACCCTTTTTGACCATTCGACCTAGTACATATTCGGAATCCATAGTGACCATTCCAAACTAGGACAGGTTGCTTACCCGACGCTAAGTTGTTTGAAACCGCTGCGTGCATAGTGAAACCCTAGCTCCTGACAAAATAGGACAGGGAAACCCTACCCCAACATAGGGGTGTATTGGCTCTCATTTACTTGCTATGTGCTTTTAGAGTGTATCTCTACAGGGAATGCGTATACCAGTTTGCAAGACTGGGCATCCGGCCTGTGGGCACCAGTATCAGTATTTTGAGAATCAGTTATATCTGAAGGTATCAGATTCAGTTTTGGGGCAATAATTTGAGAGATGATCGATAATAGAATCTGATCGTTGACTTTGCTCGTATCCGTTCCAGTGAAGTTGAGCTGAGATGCTGTCTGTTTTCTCTTTTGCTAGGTAGTCCTGGAATCATAGCTTCAGAAGGCTCCACTATCCCCCGGGTACATTGGATTTGTGCTGATAGACTTTGTCGGTCGAGACTCGATTCAAAGTGTCGGGGCGAAGAGGCGGTCGAGCACAAACCACCAAGATTACAAATGAATCAGTGATCTTTGAGCAGTCAGGTTGAGATTTCCGAGCCTATTGCAGACACAAATATACCGGTTGCTCAGTTAGATCAGGACAATATGTCAAGTCTGGAAGAGATGGTGCGCCAACTCCAGGATAGTATGAAAACCATGCAAAAGAAGACGCCAAACAGCGCCAACGGGCATGGTCATAGCCCAACAAGCAGAGACAATTGCCAGGCTAGAGCAACAAACCGGAGCATCTGCTTCGCATCAAGCTCCTCCACCACCAGGGGTTCAGACACCCGGGGAAACACCCAATGTCCAGGAAGGTACGGACATTCCGGTAGGGCCGGCTCCGCTCCCAATTTTACCCCAGCAATCCAAAACACCTACCAATCTGCCGGACTCTCCCTTCGAGTTCGAAGCAGACCCCACCGCGCTGAAGCTGAGTAAGTTGGAAAATATGTTTAAGAAATCCCAAGGAGTCAAGTCGATTCCCGACATTGAGGATGGATATACGGACGCAATTTGACGCCACGGATCGGTTCAAGATGCCACAAATCGACCGATTTGATGGGTCCGGGGACCCTATGGTGCACCTGAGGCTGTTTTCAGATATCTTAAGGCCGATGGGTCTGACCAGACTACAGAAGCTGTCTCTATTTGGCCGAACCCTATCAGGTGTAGCGGCCATCCGTCGCTAAATTGGAAGAGCGATGTTAAGAAGAATTGGGATGAGATGGCGAGGCTTTTGTCGATCAATACTCCTACAATACACAAATTGAGATTACAACCCGTGATCTTGAGGCGACTAGGCAGAGGCGAAGGAAAGTTTCTCCGATTTTGTAACTCGGTGGAGGCCAAGGCCTCAATGATGACCATTAAGCCAACAGACAAGGATCAAATACGGATGGTTGTGCGCAACCTCCAACCCAAGCTCATGCAGAAAATGATCGTTCTCCCATTCCCTACCTTTTCGATCTACGAGATGGGAGTACAAATCGAGGCGCTATAAAGCAAGGCCTTATTGACCCGGGAAAAGGAGCGGCCAGAAGGCATTTACCCACGGTCGAATGCGACCACCGGTGGTGACACGGCTACTATAACCCGGACATGGGCATGGTCACCACCCCCACAAAAATGACCACCCATTCACCGGTGCATCCGAACTAGTTCACTAAGCGGCCAAATACCCACCTCAGGGCCAAAGGGTGTTTACCCCACTGTACGTGTCTCTGTCAACGGCCCTGAGGGCCTTGATCAAAAAGGGATATCTGAAGCCACTGGAGCCACAACCATTACCAAAGAAACCCCCTCCTTCACATAACCCACCGGTGATTCATCGTGCCTTCCATCGAAGTAGCCATGACACTGACATGTGCTTTCGTCTTCGCCATGAGATACAAAATCTGATCGACAACAGAGTCATCCCCGCACCGGGTCCCGCAAAGTCTATCGACACTTGATCAGTGAACTTGTGGGGGATAACGTGATGTGATCAAGAGATGAACTACCTGCGGGCAGCGCTCAGTTTACTCCAGATATGGTGGATGGCATGCACTGTTTTGAGCATTTGCGAACGCTAGTTTTTGTACTTTCTGACTTGGGTATTGGGTCAGTCTGGTCGTTTTGTATTGTGTTAGTCTCTTCATACTGAGTCAGTTGGATCTGTCTTGTTGTATCGAGTCAGTCCTGTTTTGTCAGAGTCGGGTGATTTCGGGGGTGCTGCCTCGGACATCACTTGCTTGCTTTGCGTCTGTCTTTTCATTTTGTTTTAAGTCTGTTTTTGCCAGGGAGCTAGTTGTGCCAACAGATTTTGAATGAAACAGCAGTGATTTTCACACTCTTGTGTTTGCTTCTGCCGTGTGCCAGTTGTGCTAGAATTTCTAAATGGGATGGAAGTATTTGACTAAGAACTCTGTCTTTTCTGTGCCTTGAAGTCATTGCATTGGCCTAAGTTTTTCAAAACTTTTTCAAACACTGCGGTGAAAACGAAGAGGAAGGAATTCCTCGGGATTTGCAAAACTTTGATCAAATGAGAGAAAGAGAGGCGTGCTAAGCCCTTAATGAATGAAATCATGCTTGTTAGTGTGAGTACTGGGAAGGATCCTAGCTTTGATCCAGATTGGTTCTACACTGTCTTCAGCGCGAGCGATTCGTCGCTTTCTTAAAAACTTTCAAAAAATGTTTTGCGCGGTCCTGCGAAGACATGTGTGGAATTGCTCTTGAGATTGTGCAGCTTAGGATCGCTCTCAGCCTCGAGACTTGAGTCCTTGCCTTCAAACCTTGAACTCGCATTTAGAATGTTCCAAGGTCAATCACAATATGAGGCTTGTGTGGCGGTTGAAGCGACCCTCGAACAAGAGGCACCAAAGTCAGATCAGGAAGGTCAGACCTCATCAGAAGAAGCTTGCGAAGCTAGAACGGAAACACCCCTCGAACTAGGGGCAAAGATGTCAGATATGCTCGAAGAGCCGAAGATCAGTCCTCTTGCGAATCGACAGCCACTCTCCTGGATACAGAGGGCTTCAATCTCAAAAACCATTTGGCATGGACTTATTACACTTTTACCCGTTGAGAGGCTCGCTGGGCCGAAAACCCGGA
This sequence comes from Camellia lanceoleosa, assembly GCA_025200525.1. NCBI lineage: Eukaryota > Viridiplantae > Streptophyta > Magnoliopsida > Ericales > Theaceae > Camellia > Camellia lanceoleosa. Next base: position 170,873,448 of record CM045764.1, read on the forward strand.
AGGGCTACCCAGGCAAAAGTTAGAGCAAGCAAAAAAATACATACAAAAGAAAAAATATATATACAAAAAAAAGAAAAAAAAGAAAAAGAAAAAGAAGCTCGCAAGGTCGAAAACCCGCATCGGGCGCCTTGGCAAAAGTTAGAGCCTAAAAGAAATAGAAAAAAAAAATGAAAAAATGAAAAGGAATTGAAAAGAAAAGAAAAAGAAGCTCGCAAGGTCGAAAACCTACAACAGGCACCTTGGCAAAAGTTAGAGCATAAAAAGGAGAGGTTAAATACCCGAGTGTACCTTAACCCCGGAACTACGTAAGGCTTGATTCTCATCTTTGGGATACGTAGGCAACTTCATTCTGAAGTCCAGCCCTAAAACACTTCAAATTCAGTTGTGTCCATGAAATGGTTTTGATCATCTTTGCCTTCTCTGTATCCGAGAGTTCGGTTGTGATCGTCGCCCTGAAGGATTGATTTCAATACGCTGCGGTGCCATTTAGACAAGGGGCAACTTTCCGTTGCCATTCAATGCACTGTGGTGTCATTTCAAACAAGGGGCAACTTTCCGTTGCCACGTAGTGTCCTTCAGACAAGGGGCAATTTTCCATTGCTATGGGTCCGAGGTTGTGCATCTCAAAGAGTTGGTTCCCTGCTTGTTGAGCGGTGGCCGTTTGCAAAAACAGTTTTTGAGAATTTTTTACTGAGGTTGACTATTCTCTCAAAAATCATTCCATTTTTCCAAAACTAGACCATTTTCTTGGACCCAAAAAAGGAAAATTTTCAGTGCTTACAACCTGACTTGCATGATTTCAAATAAAAAATCGAATAAGCATGTTAATCTAACTTTCATGTTGGTCAAAATTGTTTTAAAACAAAAAATGGTCAAAATAATGAACTAGGGGCACAGTTGAGTCAGGCTTCCTGTCTTTCCCCCATTTTCAACATACTTGCCAAGAAAGGCACTCTACCTGCCAGAAGAGGGCATAACTGAAGTCAACAGCAAAGGGCTGAAAGCTCTCTCATCCTCCAAGCAACGAGGTATTAAGTCAAGTGCGGAGCACGAATTGGAATGGATCAAGATGTTCCACTTCCTCATCTGGACAGATCTAACCACGTCAAAACTCCCCAGCAGGGCATCATCAACCGATGTTAACTGCGGATTTGCTACACACCCAGTTGTGGCACAACCCCTCTGTGGGAAAGTTCACTGTTGTAAGCAGAAGAAGAGAATCTAGCAGAATGCTAGGGGCAAGAACCCGTAATTTCCTGTTTATCCATCAACCACTCTGGGAAGGGATAAAAAATTGAGAGATTGAAGAATAAAGAGATGTGCGTTGAGAGAAAAAGTGAGAAAAGGGCTTTTTCAGAAAAACAGAGCTTGAGGGCCAAGTGATGTGAGAATCACAAATGAGAAAGGGTGGGAAATAATACCTGGTGAAACAGGCTCCCTGTGCGCATTTGAGTCTTTCGTTGTATTTTGTTTGTCTCGATTCTTGTTTTGAGTCGTTTCGAGTGTCAATAGATGTGTTTAGGTTGTTTACCTTTGTTTTTGCTTGTTGAGTCTTTTTCGCTGTGTTCAGTCATAGGCTCAATACCCGGTTAAGAACTCATTTCTTAATTTCAAAAAATCATCTTGTGCTCAGAGTGCTGTGCCATTCTCCACATTTGTGCAAAAAGGAATTTGTTCTTTCAAAAACCGCAGGGTTTAACCCAGGTCATGTGAGAACAGTAGAACCAGGACCTATCTGAAGCTATAATGGTTCCGGGTTGCCAAGCAAAAGAAAAGAGGGAAAATCGAAGCATCTGAGTGTGCTTCACCTCCAGCAAATTTCGTGGGATGTACCCCGTCAAGCCTTGTCAATGCTCCGAAGTATGGGTGTGCCTCTACCTCCAGCTCAAAATTTTTCTGCGGAAGTATCAACTGATGTCTCCGATGCGTAGCTCATCGTCGGTTCGCATGCACGAGCTGTATCCTTTTGGAATCTATTGTGACTCCTCCGAGAGGTAAATCGGAGGTCGCGTTTGAATTGGTCCCATTAAGACGTGTATTTCCTTATTTGATTATGCTGCATGTTCCAATTGCATTTTTATGCACCCACTCCATTTGCATCGTCATGCACATCCCAGTTGCATTGTTATGCACTCATTTCACTTGCGTTGTCGCGCATGTTTCGCCCACATTGTTGTGTGCCTTCTTGCTTGTGTTGTTTCTCTTTCCTCTCTCGCGTGTACTACGCTGAGAGGCTTTTCTCTTTCCTTTCTCGCGTGTACTACGCTGAGAGGTTTCTTTTGCTTTTCTCTTTCCTCTCTCGCGTGTACTACGCTGAGAGGCTTTTCTCTTTCCTCTCTCGCGTGTACTACGCTAAGAGGCTTTTCTCTTTCCTCTCTCGCGTGTACTACGCTGAGAGGCTTTTCTCTTTCCTTTCTCGCGTGTACTACGTTGAGAGGTTTCTTCTTGCTTTCCTCTTTCCTCTCTCACGTGTACTACGCTGAGAGGTTTCTTTTGCTTTTCTCTTTCCTCTCTCGCGTGTACTACGCTGAGAGGCTTTTCTCTTTCCTCTCTCGCGTGTACTACGCTGAGAGGCTTTTCTCTTTCCTCTCTCGCGTGTACTACGCTGAGAGGCTTTTCTCTTTCCTCTCTCGCGTGTACTACGCTAAGAGGCTTTTCTCTTTCCTCTCTCGCGTGTACTACGCTGAGAGGCTTTTCTCTTTCCTTTCTCGCGTGTACTACGTTGAGAGGTTTCTTCTTGCTTTCCTCTTTCCTCTCTCGCGTGTACTACGCTGATGAGGTTTCTCTTTGCCTTTCCTTCTTCTCTTGCGTGTACTACGCTGAGAAATTTTATCCTTCTTCTCTTGCGTGTACTACGCTGAGAAATTTTATCTTTCTTCTCCCGCGCGTACTACGCTGAGAAGTGTTACTCTTTCCTCTCCTGTGTACGATACGCTGAGAGATGTTGTGTTTAAGACTCCGGGTATTCTTGGTAGTCGCTTTTAGCCTTCTCCGCATGAGACGCCGTGAGAATTGCATAATTTTTACATCCTTTCTGCATGAGATGTAGGTTGGTTCACGTTTACTTGCTTGCATAGCTTTCGCTTAAAATGTTGCATTTATTTTGCATAATTGCTTCATCACAGCATCATTTGCATGCTCATAGGTTATGCACTTCCATTGTGCATCACTTTGCATCTTGCCCCTGAACTACGCTGGTTTGATTCCTTGCAAAGGGATACGTAGGCAGCCTGCGGGCACAACCATTTATTCAGCTATATTTTGCCTGTTTGTCTAAGTCTTTGGCCTTGTCAAAAATGGGTCGTCTCTGGGCTTTGATATTCACTCCCGTCATTGTTATGACTTTCGAGTTCTGTCAAAGAAGGGCAACTGTAGACACCCCATTTTTGACCGACCTTAAGACTCAGACGTCATCAATTGAGCGCTTGGTGATGTTGCATATTGTGCTCGTTCTGAGGTTGCGGAGTCCCGGCTACAAGCCTTGCCTCCGGACTTCCGGACTCTTTGTGTTTTGCCTCGGTTTGCGAACCAGGCTCTGCTTTCTCTGTTTTCTCTTCCCAAAGGGAGGGAGAGGTCTCGTAGACCATCTCTCAGTGGCCGTAGGCTACGTTTTGTGGTTGCAGGCCATTTTTCCCATTTGAGTCTTGGTTCCGGTTTGAGTCCGTCAGGCCGTGTGCCTCGGTTCGGGACCGCCCAACCATCTCCGATTTCTCCGATTTTTGGCAAGTGCCTCTGTTTTATCATTCCGAGGGACACTGGGGCCTTTGATACCCACTTCGTGGCCGTACGCCACTTTCGGTGCCTGCAGCCCACTTTCGGGGCCCCGAACTGCGTGTTTCGGCTCCCGAACCCTCATCTTGCATTTTTGGGCCCCGACCCGAACTTGAGATAGTCATATTTTGAGGTACTTTTCATGTTTGATTAAGGACCTTTTACTGTTTGACATCTCCATCTGTCGCTTGTCTCTTTATCTCTTCTTAGGCCTGTTTTGCACGGTGTTTTAGGCGTACTTGTGGGCTGTTTTGGGCTTGGTCGTAAACTACAAAGTTTCTTATTTTGAGCCCCTCTCCAACTTTGTTGAAGAGCTCTCGGCCATCTGAGACCCGTAGCTATCACTTACCCCTTTTGCAACCTTTTGAGCCTTTTGACCCCTTAAAGCTTCTAGAAGCTTGAACCCTTTTGGCCAAGCTTCTTGGAGAAGCTTGGCCAGCTGTATTAGCTTCTCCTAGAAGCCTTGCACCCCCGCTTGGCCCCTTTGACCCTTTCCATTGACTTAGCCTCTAAGTCTTGGCTTATACTTGCCTATATAAGCATGCCCCCTCTCCATTGCTCAAGGGCTGGATGGTTTGAACAAAAAACTAGAGATTTATATATGCATATCTGATATATAGATATATATATCTCACCTCCCTCTCTATATCTATCTCATTTCACCTCCAAACAACCTTGTTCTTGGGCCATTTCCCCTACAACTCATAGCACAAGGCACCCTTGCTCCATTCCAACGACTTGGGGCTGTTCTTCAGAGCTTGGGAGCACCTAAACTTGGTCCAAGAGGTGCTGGTCTGCTGGTCTTCAAGGGTAAGTCTTCATCTTCCCCTTTCTAGCCTTTTCTTGCTTCATATCTAAGCCTTGCTTGCAAGCACTTTTGGGCTCCGACTTAAACTTCAAATAGTCTTATTTTGGGGTCCTCTTCATGTTTGATTGAGGACCCCTTGCTGTTTGGTGATTGCATCTAGCACCTATCTCTTTACCCCCTTGTATGCCATAATCTTGCATAGTATGTTTGGCTTGTGTATAATCTGTTTTTGAGCATGTAATAAACTGCAAGTAGGCTCATTTTGAGCCCTTCTTCAACATTGAAGAAGGGCTCAACCATGTTTGGTAACTCTATCATGCACTTGCTTTGTAATCTCTTCTATTTACCGTAAGTTTGCATGCTTTGTTAGCCTATTTTGCTTTTGTTTTTGTGGATGGTCATAAACTGGAAATGTGCTTGTTTTTCCATGTATAAGATCTGTTTTTTGTTGTTTAGGCCATCCATGACATGCCTTATATAGTCACCTTGCATTTTGGCTTGCTAGCCTTAGGTGTGTGAGCGTGTAGCATGCACTACTTGTCTTGATCCCATGATTTGGCATCATCTAGGGTCATTTTTCAGTCCATAAATCATGCTTGTATACATGCATGTGTAGCCTATTTCATGTCATAAGGGTGTGCCCTTGTATGTCTAGGATTGAACATTGTGCATGCTTCCAGGTTTGGTGCATTTTTGGGGTTGCCATATACGGGGTTTGGGTGCCATTTTGTATGATGAAAACCTGTTTTGGTTGTCTAACATGTGCCATGTTTGGTCTTGTTAAGTGGTGGTTCAATGCCCCATTTTGTGCCTTAAGCCTTAGGCCTCATAGCTTGCATGCTTGTATATCATCTTGCTCTTGTTTTGAGGCATGTTTTGCCACTGTTTTGGGGGAGTTTGAGGACTGCCCTCTATGGCTTAAGTCCATTATTGCATGCTCATTTCATGGTTGTTGCATGATTGGTCAAAGAAGCCTTGAGCGCATGCTAGTTCTATGCTTAATTGGTCCCTCTTTGCATGACTTCTATGCTTTCCATATTTTAGCATTTTGCATGCCTAATTTGCTAGCATCTTAGTCCCCATGTTTGTATGTTTGCATGTTTGCATGTTTGCATGATTGCATAGTTGCATTTCATTGCTTGGTTTGGGGTGTCAAACCAAGTGTGGGAGTTGAGGGGTGTTTGTACCTTAAGTGACAAAACACACCTCAATCTCCCATGTCGTTAGGGCCCTTGACATTAACATGATAGGGGCTTAATCCATTTGTTTGTTTGCATGCATTGTTACATCAAAATAGCAATCTTGGTTCTTTAGGCTATCATGCATCAAAGTGCACCATTGATGGACCAAGAACCAAGGGCCTTGCCTCCTTGAGTCCCAAAGCATGATAGGAGGTCATGACCATGCTTACATATGCCCAAAAACCATGCCTTTTCTTCATTGCTTTTGTCATCAAACTGTCCTCTGCAGGAACTTTCTGCCGACCGGCAGTATAATGTGCCGATCGGCACTGTATTTGTGCCGATAAACACCATAAGCAGCCGATGGCCAATACAAGCAGCCGATGAGCTCTTCCCCCAGCCGGTGGGGTATTTCAGATCATTTGGGAGGTATTCTGAAACTTTGGGAATTTTTGGAGAGGCAGGGCAGTGAAAACAGAACCAGCAGTGGCACGGTACGGGTTTTCCGGGCAAGTCGGATCGAGCATCCATCATTCGCGCATCCCAAGGCAGGGCTGAGGCCCCATTGCATTTATTTACTTGCTTTAATTTTAATAATTAGAAGTTTGTAATAATTAATTTATTCGTTTATTTCTTTCGGACTGTATTATTATTTTGGTCCCTCCGAGCGAGGGCGAATGTGTAATAAGTGTGGGTGTGTGTGTGCATGTCTTCCAACCCCCACTTCTTTCTCCCTTTTATTTACCTGCTTATGATGGTAGATTAGGGCATATTTAATTAGCATACCTTATGCAATGCATGTGTGCATCCACGCATTTGTTGACATGCATCGGGCTCGGTACATCATACAAACTGCATTGTATTTTCAATTCCAAATTGAATACGTGTTATTTGTAGCATTCCATATGCCATGTTTAGGGTTAGCCGAGCCTACTCTAGATTGCATCCTTACCTGTGCTGCATTAGCCACTCTAACATGAACCAGGTCATGCATGTTTGCTAACTAGTTTCTTGTTTTGGCACGGATTACGATGTAAGTATTTTACGCTTTAGCATACCACATGTGTGTGAATGTTGTCATGACAATATGCTTACCATGCGGCTAAGTGCTTATGTGATAAACTGTTTGAATGCCTGTGGGTGGAGGTTGGATTGCCTAAGTTGGAACAACTCGTTGAAATCCGTATTTTAGCCTACTTGCGAGTAGCAAAATCTAACGCATTTTTCGAGACAAAATGGATATGCAATGTTTATTTCCAAGTTAGGCAATCTAGTCTATACTTTTGTGTTGTGCGCATCACATAGTAATTCTAGGTTAATAACCGGAATAAGGACATGTAAAGTTTTCAAAATCGGATATCACGGTTAGTAGAGGCCGGTCTTCGGACCGGGCGAAAGGGGGTGCTCATAGCTGACCTTCCCCGATCGTACCCAAGCTCCCGAGCCAAGACCACTTTGGTGATGACGGACATGTGGCCTTCGGCACCGAGTCAGGGTTTCCTAAATTTCCCATTTTAAAATATTTAGGTGGCGACTCTGTAATCTGGCAAAGCAGTCCATGTTTGGCACTACTTTTTAAAAATCTGTTTTCTCAAACGATTTGCCGGATTTGGACTCTTTGGTTCAGATTTAGAACCGCGACACAAAATCGAGTCCGAACTGTAGAGTGAAGCCCACGGGCGCGTCTACAACTTCCCAAGACCTGACTTTACAAACAGTCACAGAGACTAGCGTAAGTACAAAAACAGCCATGCAACTATACTGTGATCGGAACCTCCTCGGAAGACACAACGGTTGGCTGACAAAAACAGAACTGAAGGCCGTCAACTCTGGCCCTGGTCACATGCCGGCTCACCTGCATATATAATATAAACTGTGAACGAAGGCCCAGTGAACAATAACAGAGTAAAGGGGTTGCAATGAATGAGTCTGTACAGATTCAGAAATCATAATTCAGTTTTGTATCAAATTCATAGTTTGCCCAGATCATATACAGAAATCATGAGTCATGCTTACATTTACGTGATACATCCATTAGCATTAACAGAGCAGATAGAGAACAGATATAGACACGTGAGGGTTACGAATAACCAGTTCCATAAAGGAACCTCCGGATTCGGGTAACAGAGAACAGATACGCTGAGCCCCGGTAGGGGAGCCTCCAGTACGGGTAACAAAGTGCAGACAGATTAAGTTCCATAAAGGAACCTCCGATACCGAGTAATAGCCAACAGATATCACATGATGCTAAGGATGTCACGAATACATATCAGAAATTGGACAATCATTCATTGTACAGAACATATCATTTCAAAAAATAGATCTCATTTTGTCACACAGAAAATAAATACAGTTGAACATAACTTTACTAAGTTATTACTCACAGTTGGCCTTGAGACAGACAGACGGAGTAGATTAGTCAAACAGTATGCGGCACGTGAGCTACATAACACATAACAGGCACACACTTGAAACACACAATCTAATCGTACATAATTTACTTCGTTGGCTCTTAATGTGTTTCTAACCCTTAATCCTCACTATGGAGTCTTGAACATGGCCTAGGAATACCTAGGATGGGACGACGATGCAAAAATGCCTTGGAAAATATTTTTCAAAACTTGCTGAAAACAGGGGTCTCGCTCGAGCGTGGCTTTCTTCGCTCGAGCGAGCTTACCAAAACAGAGGGGTCGCTCGAGCGTAAACTCCTTCGCTCGAGCGGTCTGTAAAAATACAAAAGTACTGGTTGTTGAAAATCCCCGCTCGATGCTCGCTCAAGCGTGAGACACAGCTCTTTGCTCGAGAGTAAGTCTCTTCGCTCGAGCGTGCGTCTGCGTGCACCAAAAATCTGAGAGCTTGCAATCTACGCTCGAGCCAGCACTCCTTCACTCGAGCGGAGCTCTGAACAAAAAGGTGGTCGCTCGAGCGTGGAATCCTTCGCTCAAGCGAGGAAGCCAAAATTTGGAATTTCCAAATTTGCCTTCAAGGCTCAAACCAAGAATTCAACACACCAAAACTCAATCTTTTGGGACAATTTTCTGGAAAACACTTGAAAACCAATAATATAATGTGTTTTGAAGATCATTTGTAAAATCAAGCCCAAAGGTGAGACAATTGAACACCAAATCCAAAGAAGCTTCAAGAATAATGCAAGAACTTAACATGCAAGTATTCATTAGAAATCTAATGCTCTAAAACATGACCAAATGTAAGATTTGAGCTCAAAACATGGTGAATTCATGGGCTATAACCTAAATAGGGACATGCATGTGGGGAATTCATGAAAACATCTTCAAAACTCAATAATGTGCACATGCATGCATGAATTACTACTCAATTCAACATTTAGACCAATTCTTGACTTTAATCTTCAATTTTACCATGGACCATGCAAGGTATAACTTAAATTCACAATCAAGAAGATGATTTTCCTACCTTGGGTCTTCAATTCCAAGTATAAAGGCTCAATTATGCTATTCTTCTACAACTCCTCCAATTTCCAAGCAAAATCTTGTTGAAACTAAGTTTTTTCCTATCTCCTACTCTCTCCCACGGTTTGCTCTCTCAAGGGAAAGATGTAACAAATGTATGAATTAGTCTCAAGGTTGCCTTAGGTAATGGGCCACTCAATGGCAATTTGGTAATAAATTTAACTAATGTAATTTAATGTTATTTAATCTAATTTAATCAAACCAAATCAAATTTTAATTAAACCTACCATAAAATCACATATATTCATACTAGTATAAAACACTAATCAATTTCTGAATCGGTCGCTGATAAGGCTTTCAATTTGCAGTTTAAAGTCAAAGAAATAAACATGTCATTTTATCGCAAACAGATAGAAACACAAAAATAATGCAATACACATGCAAATTAATCCCAAATCCTTCCTAAATTACCATTAGACTTAATTAAGTACGGATTAACGTTAATCAGAGGTGGGGGTTGTTACAGAAACATACCAGTTTCGCTGTCAAAACCTATCTCGGACACTCATTTGCTTAAATCCATTAACTTTGTCCACGCTTGCCACTCTTTTTTCAAACTCATGTATTTATTCTTTAACTGTTTGAGGCCATATTTTCTTCTTGTTTTTTTCACAAATTTCCTTGCCAACAACTTGTACCCAGCTTGGCTGGGGACTAGGAATGGCCGATTTCCTTTTGTAATCTCATTTGCAATCAACTGCAAGAAAATTCGGATTGAGTCACTGTCCCATGAGGCCTTGTGGCTTAACTGTTTCTGTGTCTCTTCAAGACAGCTTGACTTCTCTGGAACAATGCCTTTGTTTTTGGTTTAGGTACGCGGAGAAGTACGTATGGAAGCCATTACCAACAACGACATAGCTAACTAATGTACGGTTACAAATTATCACCATCACATATTTTGTTGTTATATACAAACGTATAAGACCATAGCAAAATAATTTAAATTAGTTGCAAGATGCACAATCTATGCCCATCAACAATAAATAAACAAATAAGATGCGAAATTTGACAGTATATAACCATTGCACATTAATAAAATAAATAAATAAACATGCAACTGAGCAGTGGAAATAGCTATCATAGTCATTAATATGTCTATCCCGAACTAGTGAAGGAACGCAAAGCAAACTTATAGGCATACTAACAACATACTAACAACCTCCTAACGTTCCCAACATACTAACAAAATCCTAACGTTCCTTACATACGCAACAAAAATGACAACGACAATGCATAGTACATAGACAATGGTTTTAAGGAGACGCAAGGATTGTTGAATGTGTATGACATCATCCCGCAATTGCATGACAATGTCGTTTCTGGATGACGCATAGTCCGTGCTCTGTCGCCTTGGTTCTTCGCACCAACCAATCTAACTAACACAGGGCTGATGAGTGCAAATGATGAAACTATTAGTCAATGGGTTCATAATGTTCATGCAATTATGATCGGTAATGAATTGGGCACTCACCACAACGCGGGGAAATGCAAAGTAGGGACGCCCTGGATTTTTGGTGGACCTGGAAATCTTAACAATACGGGGGCCATATCCACAGGCACACATTCGACGTGGCCATGTACTAGAAGTTGCAGTAGAGGTAAACGAAGCCATGCTATGTTCGACAAACATTCGAAAGTAACAATGAATCATAGCAGTAATTAGTTTCTAAAATCCGTATTTCAAGTTAAACATGAACTAAATAAGTTGATGCACAAGTTTCATAAGATGGGTATACAAACTCATTATTTTATTCATTTTATATTATAGAAAATTGGCCTACCAGTTATGGTTTCACTGTCAACGTGTTAATAGAAAGGTAAAAGTAAATTTTCTTTTCAAACCTAACAAATAAAAATGCCCATTCGCACTAAATGTTGAGGAAAAAATAAAATAAGTAACACCATAAAAAACAATCCTAATGATAGTCAATGCACATGTTGTTGGCTAGCATTATGTCCCAAGCAAACTCAGCCCATGAGTAAAGATCACAAATTTGAAGCACATAGCAAACGTAACAACTGAATTCGTTGACAATCACCAAGAAAGAATATGGAAAGCACATATAAATACAGAGACTTGAAAGAATTGCTAATAAAAATCTACAATTAGCTGAAAGAACATAACCTCAAGTAATGCCAGATCCATGAAAACAACTAGCAAAAGCGTGAATTTTTTTTTTCCTATCACGACATAGAACGAACCCAGAAAAGATCAAGAAAGAAAACGTAATTAAAATTTAAAAAAAAATCATATATAACTTCATACCCAGCTCAATCATTTACATCAAATGTAATTAAAATAGAACCAAAAAATTGGGCAATCAACCAACAGATCGAACAATATATATAAGAACAGATCGAACAGATCAACCAACAGATCGAACAATATATATATAAGAATAGATCAAAATCGACTCAGTTGGATGAAGCCAAAAGTCTCAACTTAAATTAATCCTAATGACCATGGATTTGGAAATCTCATGATCTCCATTGATCACTCTTGTCTATAAGTTTATTGGAATTTACACTAACATGCTCTATGTAGTGGTTTTAATTTTAAATAAAGATGTAATAAATTGGATTAAGACACCATATACCTCAGTTCAGCCAAGATAATTATTGAAGAAAAATGGATGAATTGCACACCACTTTTAGGAATATCTTGTCCACACTAAAAAAATAATAATAATTATGGAAGAGAAGCCTTGCCTTATCCACACTGAAAATTAAAAAATTGGACAAAAGAAAATTAAGTGGTGTGATCAAGAGGGAGGTTCTTATTTTTTTTTAAATGTGGTGAATCAATGACTCATATGTTCCATCACAAAGCACATAACAGACCATGAATTTTTCTTCCCCTTTTCATGTATGTTGGAAATTTTAAGAGAGTTTCCATTGCCATTTCTGTTTGTTTGTTGATATATCCCAATAATCTTCTGAAGCAATCCTAATTTGATTGCTCCTAATGTTCTACAATATTTACAATGAAAAATCAGTTGATGTAAAGTTACCTTATTTCACTACAGAAGGTTGTAGTTAAAAAGTATGGTATTTAACAGACCATTCTAATTCTCCAATCCAAAAGAGAAGAGATAACATACTCTCACCAAATTGTTGGCACAAAATAAGAAGAGAATAACATACTCTCCAATCCAAACGACAAAAACAATATTACAAAAATGATCACAGACCACTGTTAAACTCTTTTGTAGTAAACAGACCACTCTAATTCTCTAATTATAACAGACTACTCTGATTTACCAGACCAATCTAATTCTCTAATTTAGTTTCTCTTAGATTTACTATTTTGATCAGTGGGTTTTATTGGCCCATTTTGCACATTCATCATAGTGTACAAAACATAAAAATTTAAGAGTATTCGAACATTGGAATTATTTGACTTGATTTGGGAAGTAAAACCTTCAAATCCATTTCTCAGTTTTGTGTGTATCTGTGAAAAAGTCTTCACATTTGGTAATACCTTATTCGACAGTGGGTTTCCCACATGACAAACAAAAAACAGACTCCAGACAAATTGGAGTCAAAAATTTTGTAATCACCCACTGAAAGGGATTTCACAGATAAACCCAGAAGATCAGGATGTAGGGGACGGATTTACGCCAAAAAAAAACAAAATCAAAACAGAAACAACCATTACCTGAAGATCGGTGGTGTTTCAGACAATGAGTTGTTGTTCGACGCCGCAGATATACGCCCCAAGCATTCAGTTTTGGCAAGCTTCGCGAGTCTTCTTCGACGCCACAAATGTGTACTCCGGTGCCGATCGACTGTGGCAAGCTTCGTCAGATGTCTTCGCCGTTGAGGGTCTCCAAATCGCCTCCTTCGCTTCACCCTCTCTGTGTGCCCTAGAAAATGTGTTGTGTGTGTGGTGAGACGATGCTCCTCTCAATTAGGAGTGAGTGGGGGTAGTTTGGTAAATTTACCGTGGCATGGGTTGTTGCCAAGCACGTGAATGACTTTTGTCTCCATTTGGCTAATTTAGCCTTTTTTATCCGGTAGTGGCTAAAATAGCCCAAATTTGTCTTGCCAAACGGAGCTTTAGTGTATTCAATCATATCTAAATTTTCAACTAACACACATGGGATAATCTTACTAGATTTAACATTTAAATTTTAAATTAACTAATATATCTAACTATATGATTTTAGGAATTCCAATACCTTATTCTGAATTTTCTAATTTTTTTTACATTTTTACAACATTTAAGCTGCTAAGTACTGATTTTTTACTGGTTATCCATGATTTTATCCAAAACTATTTGGTTAATGATTGATCACTATTAAATTAATTTTGTAGTTTATAATGAAAATAATTGACTACCATCAATTTTAAAATTTTTTATCTACCTATTTTTATAACAACATTTCAATCGAGCAAGCTACAGAGAGTCCAACGGAAATAACCCCCTTTCCTTTGTTTCTATCCAATAAAAAGATAGACTTTTTAACTTTTGTAAAAGAAAAATTGTAATGATTATAAATTAAATTTGATGTTTTATCTTATTAAGTTAAAAAGCTTATTTTGTTTTTTATTAACTATTTTAGCCAAAAAGCCTAGGGTTTTTTCTTCCAAAAAGGCTTAGATAGTGTACGGGAAAGAAATAAACCTTCTCGTATAATCCTGTTGATCAAGTCTGCGCTCCTCCGTACGTCATCGTTTTATCACCTGAAAACACAAACGTGAGCTAGCCGGCGGGTGTGTGCCGGAAATCTCTCCGATGCCTAAGTCAGCAAACTAGACAAATAGACAAAAGCTTTGTGTATTCGGAAATCAAAGTTGCGTTACCTCTCCATAAGTGATGTTTGTGAGCTTTTATAGGTTCCGCGTGGCACAATCCTGGAAGGACTTTTACTCCTCTATGCAGAGTCCTCCTAGGATTCATATTCCTGAAGGATAATGCTTATCCTTCAACACTCCCCTCACTGCTTAAACCAAGTGAGATGGTTTTACCATGACCGAACTACTAACAGACCGAAATAAACATGGTCATGCTGAGCCATAGAGTAGACCGAACTACCGTTAGTTCGGTTCTGCCCTTTGCTCCTTTAATCCTTGGCTCTTCCTGTTCAAACCGTGCTAGCTATGGTGTTGCTTGGACCGTGCTAACATCTAGCTAGTTTCGACCGAACTAGCTGTGCTTATGCCCTAACCGGTCTAAGCTCCTGAGTACGGCAACTCGTCGACCGAACTAACCATAGTGCTCTCTTCGACCGAAATAACCAACAGGTACTTAGGAACCGAACTAACTCAATGGCCATTTTTACTCAGCGTTTGCAGCTCGGCCCAATTTGCATATAAATTACCTTCTCAATTGCCTCTTAATTCCATCTGCATAGCATGATAGGGATTACTTTTCTACCAGCCGAACTAACAACCGAGAAAAAACTTTTTAAAGCCTTTCCAGCCGAGCTAAAAAATCCTTTTAGCCTTTTCAGCCGAGCTAACCTAAACCGAGCTGCACCTGTCCGGTCAAAACGTCTCTTCAATCACAGCAACTGAATCGTTTCCCATTCCAAGGACACTTGGCACGCTCTGATTGGCTGAAGGCAGCTGTGACGCCGCCCTCATACCTCGCGCAATTTGAACAGTTCCCGCCTTTGTCCTTCGTATCAAAACAAAAAACCCTTCATTTGGATCAAAACACCATACTATTCCCTCTCTCTCTCTTGCAAACCTCTGAAAGTTCCTTTGCTTTTCAACCCTGCAACTTTGAAGCTTGTGTTTTGCTGTTGTTGCTTCCATCTCGTTCCTCTTTATCCTGGTAAGCTTTCTCAAATCTGTTCCTATTTTTCTTTGTTTTTGCTTTTGTTTAGTCCATAGCTTTTAGGTCTGTGTTTTTGAAAAGTACTTTCATTCCACTATTCTTGTCTTGCGTCTTCTGAAAACATCATGTTAGAACTATTTGAATTCAAGAAAGAACATGAGAAACACTAATTTTGATCCAAAATAACCACGCAACCGAACAAAGAATTTGTTTGCCTTGTGAGGCCTAGGCACACCTCACAACCAAAGTGAAACTCGCACCATTAGTTTCAATAAGAAAACACTTCTTGATTTACTTTATCCGAGATAAACGAACCGAGCTAAGTCTGAACTTAGAAAACTGGAAACCTTAGCCTACGACCGAGCTAGACCTTCGGGGCTCAGCCAGCTTTCTTAATTTTTTAGACCGAACTCAGAAAACTGCCCCTAGAGGCTCAACCGGTCTAACAGAACCTTCACACCAACCGATATAATGAATCGCTCGCCAAGACCGAGCTAACAAAACCCCTTGCTCAACCCGAGCTTCCAAGCATCTTGTTGAAACCGAGATAGAACCTGTAGCATCCCACCCAGCCGAAGTAGGACTTCTTTTATCTTGCTTTTGTTTTGCAGCACGGTCCAATGATCTGTGCTTAACACCTTTGTTTTCCACTTTGCAGACTTAGGTTACCTAGGCACTACTCTGCGCGCTCAACCGAGCTACTGAGCACAATTTTCCCACCGAACTAATTTATTCATAACTTATAAAACAAATGGGGAAGTATAGATTTTTGGTAAACACATCTGCCGGTCTAGCCGAATTCCACAAAGATTACAATATACTTGACAACGTCCAACTGACTTTAGCCGAACAAAATACCACACCTTGGGGAAATGAGGGCTTTGTGCCTTTCACCCTCCTATCAATAATAGAAACCGGGCTAAGATTCCCCATTCAACCCTTGATTTGTGAATTCCTAAGACAAACCAGAATATGCCCAACTCAGCTTTCCACCAATTCTTACCGTATAATAATGGGAATAGCCGAACTAAACCACCGAGCCGGTCTTAACCTCGGTCTAGCTGAAATATTCCACCAATACTCCATTGGCTCCAAAGATGACGGCTGGGTCTACTACCTTAGGATACGCCGTCGCAAAGAAAAAATAATAAAAGATACACTGGATAAAGACTTAAATGATGACGATTTTTTCTGGGTATCTAGGAATTTTGAAGACCACCAAGCCCAGATCCCAGGCCGAAGTATAAATTGGAACAAAGGAATCCCTGGTATACTTTACTTCGGTTTCCTTTCATGTCTTTCTTTTATTTCGGCTTCCATTCTGAACCGAACTAAATGTTGCTTTCATTTATGCAGATTCAGCTCATGTCCATTCACTTTACAGCTGCCCCAATCTAAACGTCCTCCACGCCGCACTACGGTACCCAGAACGGAGTTGGGCTAAGCTACTAAATTTTGAGCTGACATACAGATACAGCGGCCGCCGGAAAGCCAGAGTGACTGACTTTCTTCTAGAGGACGCCCCAGAACCGGACCCAACCTTGGCCCAGATTAACCTAGTCCCTCTTACAGCCAAACAAGAAATGGCCAAGAGAAACAAAGTTCGGGCCCTTTTGACCGAAACCAACAGACCAGAAGTAGCACCACCACCCCAAACGCAACAGACCGTCGTGGCCCTTCCTTCTCAACAGCCTTCTTCATCACGCCCATCTAAGCCCGCCCGGACTACCCCAACCGAGCAGCGTCTAGCGGATGAAGACGAAACCACCCTTCCACCGAGCCACCCACCGAGTCCACAACCCGAGCCTTCTGACCGAGCTACCACCAGGTGGGCACCCAAGCTCAAGTTTCAGAACCGAGATATTCAGGAGACCGATTCGGTGGTTGCTGAGAAGGATCACTTCATGGCATTCAACCTTGCCAAGAGTGTTTGCCTTCTAGCAGACATAGAACACCACCAGAATCTAACCAAGCTAAGGGCCATCCGATCGGCCACCAAATCCATGATCCTGGTAAAATGCCCCTCTTGTCTCTCAATTTTTGCAAACTTTCAGTTCGGTTTTGTCATTGATTTCTTTCCATTCATTTCAGTCTCTCCAAAAGAGCCAAATTGCCCATCAAAAGGTGCCGAGCTCAGAAAAGGCGGAGCCATGGCGGCAAAGCCAAGACCGCCGAGATAAAAGAGTGCCAACAAAAAACGACCGAGCTAGAGGCTGAGGTAGCTCGTCTAACCGGACTAGTTACCTCGGCTGAAGCCGACAAACAGAAGGCGTTGACCGTGATGAAAGACAAGTACCTTCGTGAGCTAGTCAAGCTCGAAGGGAAAAAGGACGCCGAAATTGCCGAACTAAAAGAGCAGGTAGAATGTGCCAACGCCAAAGGTTTTAAGGAGGCAGAGGCCCTTTACATTCCACAATGTGAGGCAGCGAAGGACTTATTTTTCAAGTGCGGCCGAGAAGGCCAGGAGCAATTTCTACGTGGGCCTGAAACCGAGGTCTACAATGCTCCACAGTACTTCATTCCGGCCTCATTAGCGGAGTATGCTGCCGACCTCCAGAAGCAATTTCTCGAAGCGTCTGACGATGAAGAAGAAGACGAGCAAAATGAGACTCTGGTTGTTAATGAGCCTGCCAATGATCAATCAGCTCGGTTGGAGCCAGTGGTTGAAGACTTGACGACCGAACACGTGCTTCCAACAGAAACCGGGCTTCCAACCAAGACTGCTCTAACCTCTGAAACCAAAGTCGGTGTTGATATTGAAGCCGATCTCGAAGATCTTTTTAACTAATTCTATAATTTTTTCTTTCTTGGAATTGTAACCGGGCTGCGGCCCCTCCTGTGTACCTGTTTTTTACTTCAATGAAAATTTTCTTTTGTGCTCAACTCTTATTCCGGTTTTTGATTTGTATGCTTGCACTTGTAATGAATTTTACAATGAACTCCTTTGCTCAACTATGATCTCGGTTTGAATGCTTGCTTTCTAACTACAATTTGAAATTTTTGGCAATCTAAGTAGGCTTACTAGCCAACCACTCTTTTAGCCGATATACTTATTTCGGCTAAAGAGTACTAAGAGTTGGTTTAATCCAGCCAACCACTCTTCAGTCATACCCTTACTTCGGCTGAAGAGTACAAAGAGTTGGTTTAATCCAGCCAACCACTCTTCAGCCATACCCTTACTTCGGCTGAAGAGTACAAAGAGTTGGTTTAATCTGGCCAACCTCTAAGTTGGTTTTTCCAGTCAACTTAGAATAAAGTGTTTGGTTATTCCGGCCAAACGTCTTGCAGACTGGATCCTTATCCTGGGCTTAGGAGGGGTGTTGGTTTAATCCGGCCAACCTCTAAGTTGGTTTTCCAGCCAACTTAGAATAAAGTGTTTGGTTATTCCGACCAAACATCCTGCAGCCTGGATCCTTATCCTGCGCTTAGGAGGGGTGTTGGTTTAATCTGGCCAACCTCTAAGTTGGTTTTCCAACCAACTTAGAATAAAGTGTTTAGTTATTTCGACCAAACGTCCTGCAGCCTGGATCCTTATCCTAGGCTTAGGAGGATTGTTGGTTTAATCCAACCAACCTATAAGTTGGTTTTTCCAGCCAACCTAGAATAAAGTGTTCTTTCTGCCCTAACTCACTAATTTACTAAAACAAACTTTTACAGCGAAAAATGCTTATACTTAAAAGAAAACTACTTGTTTTATTGAGAAAAGGAAAAAGTTACACATATTTAAAAAGAAAAAAGCTAAAAATAAAATAACTTGAGATTGGCAGTATTCCATGGCCTGGGAATTGTCTTGCCATCCTCATCTTCTAAGTGGTATGCCCCTTTGCCTGCTAATCCAACCACTTTGTAAGGACCTTCCCAATTAAGCCCTAACTTGCCATCTCCTGGTACCAATGTGTTTCCCATGACTTTGTGCAGTACCCAATCTTCGATTTTGAATTGCCTTGGATGCACGGTTTTGTTATACTTTCTGGACAATTCTTGTTGGTAGGAGGCGATGTGAACCAATGCTCTGTCTCTTCTTTCTTCTGCAAGGTCAAGCTCTAATGCTATAGCTTCGACATTTAAGTCCGGATCAAAATTTTCGCTTCGAATTGTGGGGAGGCCAACCTCTAGTGGGATTACTGCCTCCATGCCATAAGCTAAGGAGAATGGTGTTTCTCCTGTTGATCGTCGAGGTGTGGTGCGGTAAACCCATAAAACATGAGGGAGCTCTTCTGTCCACTTGCCTTTGGCTTTCTCTAACCTTGTCTTCAATCCATCCAAGACTACCTTGTTTGATGCTTCTGCTTGACCATTTGCTTGGGGATATGCTGGTATAGAATTGTAAAACTCTATCTTGTATTCTTCACAAAAGCCTCTGAAGATTCTGCCGTGGAACTAAGTGTCGTTGTCTGATATTAGTGCTTTTGATATGCCAAATCAAGTGATGATATTCTGCCAGACAAACTTCTTCACATCTTTTTCCTTGATTGATGCCAAGGCTTCTGCTTCCACCCACTTTGTGAAGTAGTCGGTTGCTGCAAGGAAGAACTTCCTGTTGCCTGGTGCTGTTGGAAGTGGTCCTACTATGTCCAATCCCTACATTGCGAAGGGCCAGGGGCTAGTTAGAGGTAGAAGTTCTCTGGCAGGTTGGTGTATTTGGTGTGCGAATTTTTGACACTTTTCGCACTTTTTGACATACTTTTCTGAGTCTGCCTGCATGTATGGCCACCAATATCCTTGCGAAATTGCTCTGTATGCTAATGATCTTCCTCCTTGATGGCTGCCGCATACACCCTCATGTATTTTGAATAAGAATGCTTTCACTTTGCTGGAGTGAACACACTTTACGTAGGGTCCTAAGCACGACTTTTTGTACAATGCCAAAGATAGGGAGAGCCAAAATCGTTGCGATTTCGCTCTTATTCTGTTGGCCTCTTTCTTCTCTTCTGGTAGGATGCCGTCTTTTAAGAACAGGATGATGGGATCTATCCAAGAGGGGCCTAGCTCTGCGCAACATACCTCTTCTGCTTCGGGGTCTTCAATGCTTGGTCTAGGTAGGTAGTCGATCAGTAATGGATAAGGGATGGAAGTATCTGCCATTGAGGCAAAGCCTGCTAGCTCGTCTGCTCTGCTGTTTTCCTCCCTGCCGATTTGTTCTATTCTGACTATTTCAAATTTCTTGATCTCAGTTCTGACCAACTCTTGGTATTTGGCCATCCTGTCATCCTTTGCTTCGTAGTCGCCAGATATTTGGTTTACCACCAGCTGTGAGTCGCTATAAACCATTAGCTCGGTAGCCTTCATGTAGAATGCTGACTTGAGACCTGCAAGAAGCGCTTCATACTCCGCTTCGTTGTTTGATGCTGGGAAGCCAAGGTTGATTGCTTGATCTACTACTAGGCCGTCTGGAGAAATGAGGACTATGCCAAGTCCTGCTCCATGCCGGTTGGATGCTCCATCCACGAAGAGCTTCCACATCTCTCCAACAAACAACTTCCAGCAAGTGGAGGGATCGGATGATGCCTTGGGATCTTCCATGTTGGTGGTGTTTTCTTTAAGGTCCATGCTGGCTGTTTGCCCCTCGTAATTTGATTATACCAAGTCTTTATTTGTTGGTAGGTCTTGACTTGGTGTAGCTTGGTCTGCCTCTTCCTTCCCTGCTTCGTTTTGGTCTGCCTTGGCGTCTGGCTGAGTATCCTGTACCAGGGGTTGCGCTATTCCAGCGTCAACTTCCATCCCTAGTTCGGTTGTTTCAGTCAGGTCGACTGGGCAGATGTGATGACTTCCTGGTGTGAATTTTGCGACAAAATCCGCCAATGCTTGAGCTTTTATTGCAGTCCTGGGTTGGAACTTGATGTCGTATTGCCCCAACTCTACTGCCCACTTCAGAATTCGCTCAGAAAAGTTCGCCCTTTCAAACAAAGCTTTTAATGGAAAGGCTGTGAGGACAACTATGGTGTGGGCGTTAAAGTAGTGCGACAACTTCCTTGAGGCCATCATTAAGGCCAATGCCAGTTTTTCCAGTGGCAAGTACCTTGTTTCGGCGCCCAGTAATGTCTTGTTGACGTAATAGATGGGTAGATGTTGGATTCCTTCTGCGCGGACCAACACTGCGCTAATTGCGTGCTGGGAGACTACCACGTATAGGAAGAGTTCTTCTCCAGGTACTGGGGTGACAAGTAGTGGTGGAGAAGACATGTATTCTTTTAAGCTTTCCAGGGCGTGGTCACATTCTTCGTCCCACTCAAACTTGGCCTTCAAAGCGTGGAAGAATGGTCGTAGTCTGTCTGACGACCTGCTTATGAACCGATGGAGCACAGCTGCCATGCCGGTGAGATGCTGCACTTCTTTTACTGAGTTTGGTCTCTTCAACTCCTAGATTGCTTTGATCTGGGAGGGGTCTGCTTCGATACCTCGGTTGGTCACCAGGAAGCCTAGGAATTTGCCAGATCCTACTCCGAATGCACACTTAGACGCATTGAGGCGCAACTTGTGCTTCTTCAGGATCTCAAACATCTCACCTAGGTCCTTGAGATGGTCATTCTCATCCTTGCTCTTAACCACCATGTCGTCGATGTAAGCTTCCATTGTTCTGCCTAACAACGGTTCAAACATCTTGGTGACCATCCGTTGGAATGTCGCCCATGCGTTCTTTAGGCCAAAGGGCATGACCTTGTAACAGTGCAGTCCTCTTAGAGTTGTAAAGGATGTGACCTCCTGGTCTGGTTCGTGCATGGCAATTTGGTGGTAGCCTCTGTATGCATCCAGAAAGCTAAGTCGGTTGTGCCCCGCCGTTAGGTCTACCAGTTGATCTATCCGTGGTAGAGGGAAACTGTCTTTTGGGCACGCTTTGTTAACTGTTTTGTAATCGACGCAGACACGCCACTTGCCATTCTTCTTTAGCACTACGACTGTGTTGGAGATCCATCTTGGGTAGTGCACTTCTCTAATGGCTCCTGCCTCCAGCAGGTTACCTACTTCTTCCGCCACTATCTCGGCATGGTGGAGTGCCGATCTGCGTGTGCGTTGAATGATTGGTCTGGCGGATGGGTGGACATTGAGTTGGTGACAGATGAAGTTGGGATCAATACCTGGCATGTCGTATGGTGTCCAGGCGAACACTTTGATGTTAGAGGTCAAAAATTCCAATACCTCTAATCTCTCAGTGCTGGACAACGACGAACCGAGCAAAAAGAACTTATCCGGGTTCTTTTCATCTATTCTTACCTCTATCAAGTCTTCCACCGCTTTCTGATCAGTTGCTTTGCCGACATCTGCGAATAGCTCATTGCTCTCAGGTTCTTCCACCGAATGAACGTATCCTTTGGCAGCGCAACTGCCATTCACCGTGACGAAGCATTGCTTCGACATGATCTGATCTCCATAGACTTCTTCAATTACCCCGGTGTTGTTGGGGAACCGCATTACTTGGTGGTAGGATGACGCTACCGATCGCATGGCATGCAGCCATGTTCTGCCCAAGATGATGTTATAAGTGGAGGGGACCTTCAATACCCAGAACTCCACTTGTTTCGTCACGCTTCCTGCTCTGACTGGAAGAATTATTTTGCCGACGAGCCACTGTGGCATGGAGTTGAATCCAATTAGGGGAGATACGGCAGGCGCCAAGTCTTTGTCTTGTAGCTTTAATTGTTTAAATGTTTCATAGTATATGATTTCACATGAACTACCCTGGTCAATCAGAATCCACTTGACGTCAAAATCCTTGACTCGGAGAGTGACGACCAGGGCATCATTGTGAGGGCAATATATCCGTTCCAAGTCTTTATCCGAAAAAGACATGACGTTTATGGCCTCTGTCTTCCCCTTCTTGATGGCAAGTTGGGCACTTAGCACCTCTCTTAAGTGTTTAGCCTTTTTGATTGATCCCCTGAGCTCGCATATACGCTCAGGTTCAAAGACTCCATGTATCACATTGATAACGCCTTGAGGTGGGGCGTCGATTGGCATTCCGTTGGGGTTATTATGGTCCTGGAGGGCTGGTTGCGCCCCTCCTTCAATGTATTTATCTAGGTGGCCTGCTGCCACCAACTCTTCCAGGTGCTGTCTCAAGGGTGTGCAATTTTCAGTGCGGTGTCCCCTTTCTTTATGGAAGGTGCACCACGACCTCTCATCGTAGTCCTTCTGGGCCTCTCCTAGCTTGGCAGGCCATCTGATGAAAGGCTCGTCTCTTATTTCACTTAGAATTCGGTAGATCGGTTTCTTGAAGACCGTGGTTATGGCAGTGCGGACTCTCAACCATCTTTTATCCTGGTCTTCTCCGTTGTCTCGCCTGCCACGTCCGTTTTTGTTCGGACGATCTACCGCGTTGACCTTTGCTGAGGCCTTCTTTTTTCGCATGCGTGGTCGTGCGATTTTGCTTTTAACGCGTGCGCCATCCTCCTTCACCCTGATGTGCTGATGCACTCTTTCCATTAGGGCTTCCATGGTGAGGGGCGGTGTCATGGTGATTGAGTCCCTTAGTCTATTCTCGACTGGAAGGCCTCTCTTGTATTGTGCAATGGCGAGATTGGTGGGACAGTCTCCAATCTGGTTGAAGGTCTCCCAGTATTGACTGTTGTAGGATCTTAAGGTCTCCTTATCGCCCATGTCGATGGTAAGCAGCTGATCGATCTCCACCGGGGTTTTGGTGTTCGTTCGGAACCTTGTGACGAATGCTTCCGCCAATTGTACCCAGGAGGCTATGCTGCCTTCTGGAAGTTTTTCGAACCAAGTCAAGCCTAGGTCGCCAAGGCTAGATAGGAAGATGATGCACATTAAAGCCTCATTTCGCCGGTATATTGCCATGACCTGGCGAAAGTGGCGAAAGTGTGAGTAGGGGTCCGTCTTTCCCTCATATGTAGTGAATTTGGGCTGAAGGAAGCCTGATGGAAGGGGCGCATTTTCAATCGCCGGAACGAATGGTGAGGTCTGCAGCCTCGCTAATGCCTTGTCCGTTGGTTCGTAGGCAAGGCGCGGTATTAGCATTCCAACCTCGACACTTCCATGCGTCCGAGGAGCCAACCGCTGTAAGGCAGAAACTCTGTGTGGATCGCGAGCCCTGGCATCCTCCTTGCATCGTCCCCTTTCCTCAAGCACAGTTCGTAAGTCGGACGATCTGGGCAACTCCGTCTGTCTGGATCTTGTTTGGTGCGTATGTGAGGTCCAATAGGTGCTTCCTTCAGTGTACGACCTCTCAGATCTCGTCCTTTCAGACCTGGAGTGACGAGTTTTGGAAGACCTGGATTGGGTATCGCCTGTCCTGAGGCTTCTACTCTCTGCCTGAGAGGGTGTGGTATTCTGACTACATCCTTCCGAGTGGCGAGGGGGCGTCTTGTTTGTGCGCCCCTCTCCTGTCGCCACTCATTTTCCTTTTACCTGGTGCTTTAGAGATTCCATGTCCGCCGCCATCCGACGTATCAACTCGTCTTGCTCCTTGACGCGATCCTCCAAAGCCTGAGGATCAATCCTCCGCCTTTGTCTCTCTAGACTTTGCGAACGAGAGTGATGGGGGCTATTAGTTCGCCTCCTTCTCCTTGTATCCCTCCTGGGATTCTGTCTGTGTGGCTCCAAGTCCGCCATAGGAGGGATAAGAGGTAGACCTTCATGTCTCGCACCTCCTTCGGGTGTTTGTCCGTCAATGGCGGACTGTGGCAAATCTTCGTTGTGCGCCATTGATTTTGAAGAGAAAAAGCTTGATCAAGAGGTTTTGTTCTTGTCTGAGTTCCCACAGACGGCGCCAATTGTACGGGAAAGAAATAAACCTTCTCATATAATCCTATTGATCAAGTCTGCGCTCCTCCGTACGTCATCGTTTTATCACCTGAAAACACAAACGTGAGCTAGTCGGCGGGTGTGTGCCGGAAACCTCTCCGATGCCTAAGTCAGCAAACTAGACAAATAGACAAAAGCTCTGTGTATTTGGAAATCAAAGTTGCATTACCTCTCCATAGGTGATGTTCGTGAGCTTTCATAGGTTCCGCATGGCACAATCTTGGAAGGACTTTTACTCCTCTATGCAGAGTCCTCCTAGGATTCATATTCCTGAAAGATAATGCTTATCCTTCAACACCCCCCTCACTGCTTAAACCAAGTGAGATGGTTTTACCATGACCGAACTACTAACAGACCGAAATAAACATGGTCATGCTGAGCCATAGAGTAGACCGAACTACCGTTAGTTCGGTTCTGCCCTTTGCTCCTTTAATCCTTGGCTCTTCTTGTTCAAACCGTGCTAGCTATGGTGTTGCTTGGACCGTGCTAACATCTAGCTAGTTTCGACCGAACTAACTGTGCTTATGCCCTAACCGATCTAAGCTCCTGAGTACGGCAACTCATCAACCGAACTAACTATAGTGCTCTCTACGACCGAAATAACCAACAGGTACTTAGGAACCGGACTAACTCAATGGCCCTTTTTACTCATCGTTTGCAGCTCGGCCCAATTTGCATATAAATTACCCTCTCAGATAGTAATTGAATATATACTCTCAATAAATCAGCCACTTTCAATAATCATATAATCTGATATTTCTCTCTGTCTAAACAAAAACATTCACAACTTGGGATTAATGCGCCTAAATTTCGAAACAATTTACCAACTATACTTTTAATTCCCAATCACTGAAAATTATTAACAAAATTGTGGATAAATAACTACGAATAAAAATTAAAAACATAAAGACATTCTAACTGTTCATGAACTGGTCGAGCTACATGAATGCAAAATCAATGTTAAAAGCACAGAACACTTCCTCCTATCCTCCTCCATACAACACTGACAGTGAAGTGTTGATAATCTTGTGTTGTTAGCTTCTTCAATCAAGTGTGTATTCACTGAAATTCAGCCTTCCAGAAAAGTATGAACACAAGCAGTTCAACACCCTTCCAACCGATCATGTACCTCACATCAAAAACGGATGGTACTGACATAAGAATCAACATTGTATCAATCTAATCGAGCTTCCATTAATACTCTGACCACCTGTGTACAAGCCAAGACAATAAAAGTAATTTTATTAGATTTAATTTGTTAATGCAATACTTGAAAAGGTTACGAGTCAAAGAATCTCATATACCTGTTCTTAACAAAAGCTATGGATTGTCCTCATCTGAACTAGAATTATCCATCCGCCGGTCTGTGATGGCTGGAAAAAGCCGCTAACGAAGATCAGGAGACTGGTGGGGCTCTGAAAAAGGTTTTACCATTGAGCCCTCATCCTTGTTTGGGGTTCTATTTGGCTTCCTCGACGCATCTTTAACCTCTCTGCATACCTTATCTAACATTATCAAGAAATCCTGAACAAAAACAAACAATCGCAAGCGCTCGTCCTTTCCAACTTTCCCATGGAAGTAATCTGCTGTGCTCTTAACCAGAGCCATTATCCTCTTTTTTTCCTCGAGCAATGACGCGATATCAACCTCAGCATTTTGCACAAAACTCTTCAGAGCTTGGTGGAATCCATTTTCTTGGTCTACATTCTTCATTCCTGAGTTCAAGATGTTGATCAAATTATGAAATCAAATAAATAGATTTATGAAGAAATCAAAATTATATACCAAGAACATATGCAGATAATTACAACTAAATTTCAACAGAAATACACAAAACAATAAAAGGGTAAAGTGACGAAAGCTTTGCAGGCGGTTTCCTTAAAAGCAGATTTACGCCGCCTCACGAATCGAGTGCTTGAGGAATCCGTCTGTCTCCCGAGATCTGACGGTCAAAACCAGCTACGGCAGAAGCACTATCTGTCTAGCTTAGCGAACAAAACAATGGCAGCACTCTCTCACAATAGGAACTATCTAGCAAACTGACTTGTAAAATGGAAGAAAAAATTTCTATATTGAAACTTGACAGGAGGGTCTCAATTTATACATGTATAGGGGAGAGAGGAAAAGCCTCCAGCCTTTAAGGCTAGTCATTAAAACACCAAGCATCCATAGCCCCTTTCCACAAAATGAAAAGAATGAATGCCCAAAGGATTCACACCCTTTAGCCAAGAAAAAAGATTTAAATACTCTTTAAAATCCTATTCATGAATCTAACATCATGAAGCAATTTCTTGGCAATTTCTTATTCAAAACCCAATGGTTTTTGGCTCACTTTGACCCAACACAAAAAATTGGTTAGGACCCACTTTAATATTTAATTAAAGTCACCGCACTTTAATATTAAATTAAAGTCCCCAAAAAATCATTTTTTCCAACAATCCCTCACATGAATAAAAATTGACCGAAAGACTCAACAAACGGACATCGTTCAACAATAAAGACTCTGAGAGAGAGTACAACGGACTAACCCCGACATCAGAGAAGATAGCTTTTGGCTTTGAACCTCTCCCAGTGAAAACCTATCGAGTTTACTGGCAAATCAGTGAATAAGACATCTTGAACTGCTCTCTAGTTTATGTAACCGAGACAATAGATCTCACACGGAATTACTCCTACCACCATTATGTTCTCACCGGTGTGCCCTGTGTATTACTGGACACTAGCTTTGGTTCAACAGTGATTTCAAAGAATCTTGGCACCTTAATTATTCTAGAAGCGGCCCCACTTCAAACTCACATAGGTGACTCTACTAAAGTATCTGCAATACTCATTTCAACGACTTAACACATAAGAGTCATTAAAAGCTCACTTATCCTCTACACTTGCGGTATCAGCGATAGAAGGAATGGCTGGAGGTTTAACCTCCTCAGTGACATACCACCGTTACACGCAATTAGGTTGTCCCATTGAACCTAGATCTTGGGATCTCCAGTCAACTAGGTTGGGTTTCCATTCCGGTAACTTCCAAAGGCCTTAACCCCATTCCTTTTGACGACGTTTCGACTAACACTCGACTTAACCCTTTGGTTAACGGATCCGCAATGTTGTCCTTAGACTTTACATAGTCTAAAGAGACAACTCCATTTGAGAGTAGTTGTCGTATGGAATTATGTCTACGACAGATATGTCTAGACTTTCCATTATACATATTACTCTGTGCCCTACCAATTGCAGATTGACAATCACAATGAATACAAATAGCTGGCACAGGTTTAGACCAACGTGGAATATCTTCAATGAAATGGCGAAGCCATTCTGCTTCTTCCGTTGCTTTATCCAAAGCAATAAACTCTGATTCCATCGTTAATCTAGATATACACGTTTGCTTGGAAGATTTTCAAGACACGGCTGCCCACCAAGAGTGAACACATATCCACTAGTGGACTTTGAGTCCTTTATAACTAATATCCAATTCTTGTCACTATATCCTTTAAGCACCACTGGATATCGAGTATAATGCAGCCCATAATCCCGAGTGTAGCGTAAATACCTTAACACCCGCACAATGCCCTTCCAATGAGAAGCATCATGATTACTTGTGTATCTACTAAGCCTGCTAACCGAGTAAGCTATATCTGGCCTAGTACAACTCATCAGATACATTAAACTTCCAATTATTCGAGAATATTCTAACTGAGAGACACTCTCTTTATTATTCTTGGTAAAGTGTAGACTTAAGTCTGTAGGTGTCGATGACACACTCGTATCTGATCCACTAAACTTCTCAAGTATCTTATCAACATAATGAGACTGAGAAAGTACAATTCCGCCAGAGATTCTGGTAATCTTAATTCCCAGAATAACATCTGCAATGCCCATATCCTTCATGTCAAATTTAGAGTTTAACAACTTCTTGGCAGTTTTGATCATTTTATCGTAACTACCTATAATGAGCATATCATCAACATATAGACACAAAATGACATAACCTCTGCCAGTGTCTTTGACATAAATACACTTGTCACATTCATTGATTCGAAACCCATTTGACAACATTACATTGTCAAACTTCTCATGCCATTGTTTAGGCGCTTGCTTCAAACCATACAGAGATTTGACAAGTTTACAGACTTTCTTGCTTTGTCCTGGAGCTAAAAACCCTTCAGGTTGCTCCATGTAGATTTCTTCATTCAAATCCCCATTTAAGAAAGCTGTCTTTACATCCATCTGGTGTATCTCAAGATTGCGCAAAGTTGCTATCGCAATCACACTGCGAATGGATGTTATCCTAATTACAGGTGAGTACGTATCAAAGTAATCCAGGCCTTCTCGTTGCTTGTACCCTTTGATAACGAGCCTCGCCTTATACTTGTCAATTGACCCATCGGCCTTCACCTTTCGTTTAAAAATCCATTTGCAGCCTAAAGGCTTACAACCTGGAGGTAAATCTACCTACTCCCAGGTGTGGTTCTGTAAGATGGAGTCAATCTCGCTTTTGATCGCTTCTTTCCATAAAGGACTCTCAGGAGAAGTCACAGCTTCGTGGAAAGTTTGAGGTTCCTTCTCAACCATATAAGTCAAGAAGTCTGGACCAAAAGATTTGGATGTCCTAGCCCTTTTACTCTTTCTGGGCTCATCTAAAACCTCAATTTGATTATCACCTGGATCATCAACATGATCATCCTCACTAGCAAGCTCATCAAATTGCTCCAAAGACCTTGGAACCCCTGCATGGGTTCGGCAAGGAAAAATGTCCTCAAAGAAACATGCATTCCTTGACTCCATTATGGTATTCTTGTGTATGTCTGGAATTTCAGACTTATGAACAAGAAATCGATATGCACTACTATTATGTGCATAACCAATGAATATACAATCCACGGATTTCGGGCCTATCCTAACCCGTTTGGGTGTAAGAAACGCCACTTTTGCAAGATACCCCCATATTCGTAAGAATTTATACGAAGGCTTAACGCCTTTCCATAACTCATACGGGATCTTGTCCACTTCACTTCAACACAAGTTTTACACTTGTGTTTCGTCAGAACAACCTTGTCGGACTCAAAAACCATGCGAAAACATGTTTACTGAGAAGAGTCCTTGAGACAAGATTCTTACGAATGTCCGGAACATACAGGACTTCGTTCAAGGTTAGCTCTTTCCTGAGGTTAACTTCAGGACCACATTTCCCTCAACAAATGAGGTAGTAGAGTTTCTCATAAACAACTTCTCACCGTTTGTAACCGGTTCGAAAGTTGTAAACAGCTCCTTCTCGGAGCAGATGTGGCGTATAGCCCTAGTAAAGATAAAACCCCTCGCTACCACAGTTGTAGCACTTCCCAAAGAACCGATAACCAGGTTCCCGCGGCTTGTATGCCAGCTTCTTTGCAACACCACCCCTTGGCCCCAGCATAGAGCCCTTGTTCACGGGAGGCTTCTTCCTCATCCCAAAAAATTTGCCATGCTCAACGACATTGGTCTTCACTAAGGAGGTACTCATTCCTTTCTTTCTATTATCCTCCTCAATTTCGGAGTCGGATAATCAGGTCTTCTTTGTAGAATAAATACAAAGTCTTAAACAGATCCTTGTGTCACAATGATTATGAAACTCTCAAAATCATATCACAGTAAATACATTCCCAGAATGTCATCAACCGAATTAGGCACCTAAATATATTAGGTCCGACCTATCACTCTGAAGCCAATAGTCTTACTATTAGGAAACACAAATCCAGTGTTCAATAGTCTACTATTCGAAACTTCATAACATGGCCAGTAGTCTTATCACTAGGAATCACTAATTTCTCAGCATGTGGTCAGTAGACTTTCTACTACTAGGAATCACAACGTCCTGACATAGGATCAATAGACTCTTTCATTACTAGGAATCATCATGTCTTGACATATGACCAGTAGCCTCTCCACTACTAGGAACCATGATGTCTTGACATGTGATCAGTAATCTATTCATTACTAGGAACCACAATCTCATAACTGTGTAGCCAGTGGTCTAACACCACCTAGGAACCACCAGTTTTCTATCTCTGTGATCAGTGATCTTGTACTCACTAGGAGCCACCAATTTAAGAATATATTTGGAATTTAAAAATCCAAAAAATATTCTCCCACTATAACAAGTTGTCTTAACTTTGCTTTCAAGCAAAGTCACATAGCAATCATAGATGCTATAAATAACACAAGGATACCTTACTAATTGCTTCTAAATAATTCAGAGATATTTTAATGCAATTTTATGATTTCGTTTAAGAAACTCGTGAGGCAAAGGTTGTCAGGTGGAACAACATTTCTGTTTGTCACATTTTGAAGCCATTTCTGAAACATCACAATAGAATTTCACTTCTGTGATTCCAGAAATTAAACTTAACCCTTAGAAAATCCCTCAGATGGAAATTTAATTCAAAACTAGTCTCACCATTTAACTTAGAATCAAACATGGTTAGGAATGTTCCTAGGAAGACTGGAGGGGTCACATCGGTCCCACTTAAAACCCAGTTAACCTTTTGACAAAACATCAAAGAGCATGTTGACTCCTAGTCTATAGGAAACAATTTTAAAATTAAGATTTCCAGGGGATAAACCAGGTTATAACAAACCGATTCCCAAGCAAATAAAATTTGCTACCAGAATTACACCACTCATAAAAGTTAACCGGTACTCCCGAAACTAAGCCCATTATTTCTGAATAAAATCAGAAATATTTTAGCTAATGCTAAAATTTGGTTTCCTTCCTCAAAACCAAAACACTTTGGACATAATCAGATTATAACCAAAAACTTTCTCCAAACTTGGTTTTCCAACACTTTAGGAATAAAATGATTAAACCCAAAGACTTTCTCAAACTCCAAAAATTTGAATCCAAACCCATCTTAGTTGTCATTTCTGAACAAATAAGAACTACTCTTTAGCCAAAGCTAAACACTTTGGTTTTTATCACAGAAAACCAAATTAAGTTCCAAACTTACAAGCAATTTAAAAATTGATATAACAATTACATGCATATAAAATGCTTCTAACAAAACAAGCAAATAAAACTTGCTACGACAAATTGGTAAACAAACCAACTAAATCTCAAGCAAAACATGCTTCAAACATTTAAATAAAATAGCCAATCCATAAGGATTCTATTTAGTCCAAAAGCTTTTCCATGCTTAGGTATTCCTATTCAACACAAACGTTAGTAGTCCAAATATTTTTGTTTTTACATCCCAAATTCTATTCATTTGGTTTTATATTTGTTTTTCGCATTGGTATCCCTACAAAAAAAGTTAGTAGCAAACCACAACAAAATACAAACAAATAATCTAAAAAATTTAATAAATTAAATGAAACCATCTAGCCAAGTTTTAATTATATAAGTAACCAACTAATATAAGGTACCAAAACAAAATACAATTTGTAATTTCAAAATTAAATTACAATTTTAAAATAAAGTTCAATACTCATGAGTCATGAATGAAATTAATTCATAATAAACATTTAAACTAATAACTCCAAATAAATAAGTCAAATTCAAAGTTAATGCACCCAATTAAAAAATTCAGATTAATGCACCTAATTAAATAATTCAGATTAATGCACCCAATTAGATAATTTAGATTAATCATATACACAATTCATAAAACTCTATAACTCCAAATACATTAAATTATGTAATCTAGCCTAGAAAATAATAAGCATGTCAAAATTGCAACATCCATAAATTATATTTTATAACCTTAAAATTCATGCAAATCATGGTAGGGAAATGATGAACCACACGCATAAAACATGATCATACTAATACAATTAAGTATGCAAATTAGAATAGAGCATTCTAATTAAACTAAGCAATTAGAGAGTACCATTGCATAATTTACAATTATTGAAATAGTGAGCAATTCCGCAATAATTCCTAGTAACATTATACAAAACTAACCTAATAGTTTATATAAATCTATTCGATCAATTTCATAGAAAAAATATATAAAATCTGTTTAAAGCTTGTTGTTCAAATTGTGAAATTAAATAAATAGATTTATGAAGAAAACAAATTATATACCAAGAACATATGCAGATAATTATAACTAAATTTCAACAGAAATACACAAAACAATAAAAGGGTAAAGAGACGAAACCGAAGTCTGCACGGAAGCAGTTTTCTTAAAACAGATTTCGCCGCCTCACGGGTCGGGTGCTGGAGGAACCCCGGCGTCTGTCTCCCAAGATACGACAGTCAAAACCAACTACGGCAGAAGCACTATCTGTCTAGCTTAGCGAACAAAACAATGGCAGCACTCTCTCACAATAGAACTATCTAGCAAACTGACTTGTAAAATGGATCAAAAATTTCTATATTGAAACTTGACAGGAGGGTTTCAATTTATACATGTATAGGGGAGAGAGGAAAAGCCTCCAGCCTTTAAGGCTAGTCATTAAAACACCAAGCATCCATAGCCCCTTTCTACAAAATGAAAAGTATGGATGCCCAAAGGATTTACACCCTTTAGCCAAGAAAAAAGATTTAAATACTCTTTAAAATCCTATTCATGAATCTAACATCATGAAGCAATTTCTTGACAATTTCTTATTCAAAACCCAATGATTTTTGACTCACTTGGACTCAACACATAAAATTAGTTAGGACCCACTTTAATATTTAATTAAAGTCACCACACTTTAATATTAAATTAAAGTCCTAAAAAACCATTTTTTCCAACACAAGAAATCCCGGGCTTTTACAAGTTGTTGACCAAGTTTGGCAACAGTCCCTGTTAAGCTATCAGCATCCAAAGCTGCAGCTTTCTTGACATTCTCAAGCTCACTACTCAAACCTGAAACCACCTGAAGACCAAGGCTACGGAAGTTTTCTTCTGAATCTCGAGAAGGGTCTTCGAGGAAATCATCAGATCTGATGCCCCGGCTCTCTCTGGCTTCACGGGCAGCCCTTATGCCTTCTGAGCGGATTATCTCCTTCACGACAAAGTGAAGGAGAGTAGTTTTTCCATCTGTTCCTTTTACATCTGATAATTTCAAAAGTGTGTCGAGTTTGAACGCTTGTGCACCGCCACGGAATGTTCCATCGTTCATGCGATTGCCAGTTTTAAGAACAGCTTCCAGGAGCTTGAGGAATAACCGACTCTTCCTAAGTTCTGTGGATGCAGCCTGCAGCACAGAACAAAGTTACCACGTGATTTAGACGTTATGTATATTCATATACATGAAAAAGAAAACATACATAATCCAGTAATGTCAAATGCACAACTCACAGATCAGCAATGTGAAAACCAATGCACATCTTTATGGATTTTTCAATCTTTCATTTTCTTTATCTTTTACATCCCTTTACATATGCATGCATAAAAGCAAGAAAATGAAAAGGAGATACTTTACTCCAACGTCTATTTCCATTATTGATGGAGGACAGATTTTGTGTATATGTAAGTTTATATAGAACCTAACGCAGCCACTTTTTGCAAATATTAGCAAATGTCAGGTTTGTACCCAATTCATCACTCCTAGACTGCCATGTAAGTCCCATTTGGTAGCACTTATAAGTCAACTTATTTAACTTATTTGCTTAAAAAAAATTTGGTTGCAATTTTAAATTTAACCAAAGTCAGTATTTATAAAACTCACTTGCAGTGGGCACAGGCCCACTCCAGCAAGGGCACTGCCCAAGGTCCCCGTTGACCAACCAAAGTTGTACGGTTTTTCAAGCAAGTATAACATTAGTTCAAATTTCAGTATCATTGCATTGGAAGAGGGAAAGATTGAATTTGGAGATTAGGGTTTGTTATTTGGAATTCAGTTTCGTACGCCGGATTTATATAGTGGTGGCGTCAAGAGGATTAGCCAATGGCATGAAAGGATGAGGATCGAGATCTCTACCGTTGATTTATGTAATATTGAACGGTGCGAGATGCTGCGGGAAGACCTCCAGCGCGTGGAGAGCAAGAGCAAATTACGAATTCCAGGTTTATTGCACTCTAGCCCCCTCATTTAGTAGTAATTAATGGGAACTATTCATCCATGTTTATGTTTTAAGTTAATTACCTGAAAGTCCTATTTACAAATATCATGATAACTCAGATCCTATTTAAGATTTTTTGAACTAATAAATTCTCACTACAAGAAATCAGCTTTTTAGGGACAAATTTATTCCGTCCTTAAAAGTATAATATTTGTTGAAAAAAACTTTTGCCAACAAATTTCCTCCGTCGCGAAGTTTGTCCTAAATGGCCCGTCTCGAAAAGTCAAAAAATGACTTTTAGAGACAAAATTTTGCATTTGTCACTATAAATAGACCTTTAGAGACAAAAATATATGGTTGCAAAAAGTATTGATTTTGAGACAACCAAAATTTGTTTCTAAAAGTCTAATTATAGTCCAAGCCATAAGTGGTTGTTATGGAGACAAAAAAATTAATTTTTGAGACAACACAAATTGGTGTCTAAAAGTTTTAATTTTTGGAACAAATGATGGTGGTCTCTAAAAATTTTAGTTTTTTAGGGCAAATGAAAGTGGTGGTTAAAAGTTTTAGTTTTGGGGACAAATAAAAGTGGTGGTTAAAAGTTTGTTAAATTTTTTTTATGACAATTAAAATTAGTCTCTAAAAGTTTGATATTTTTTTTTTCTTTTTGATTTTGTAACAATTATTCTAAAAATACTAATTTGAACATCAAATTATATTCCTTTCTTGATTTTTCAACAACCAAACAGAAAATATATATCACCAGACCATCCGCTCATCTCCAAATTAAAATTCAACTACACCAAAAAAAAAAAAAAAAAAAAATACTCATCACATTCAATAACAAACAAATACCATGCTCTGATTCATTAGTACGTAATATCTTGATTGTATATCTGACAAAGATTTCAAAAGTATCATTTCCAATTTAGAAGGCTAGTGTCATAAGCATTGTTTGTAGCATTCAACTATTCAATGAACATATCGTAATTACAGTTATATCTACCTACATAACAAAACAACTCAACTCATCGCATCTTCTTCTCAATGGTTTCGTTGAAATGGCATTCAAAATCTAGCAAAGAGCTCCCAAGCGTTAAATCGACACAAGCTTGCAGGACCTGCATAGAATAGGCCAAACTCTCAAATAGATTATCAATTAAAAATTATCCAATGATAGATTAGTTTAATAAATTGCAATTTAATGTGCCGATTGTAGTATTGAAGTTCAATTACAAACAATACTCCCAATGAAAACAATTCCCTGTAGAACAGTAAGTAAAAAGAATAACTCTTATAAAAAGTGTAATTATGCAAATATATATATAGACGAAAAGGAGAATATTTTTCTAAATCACCTGCCATACTCCCAAGTGAGATACATGTGGGCCTCACACAAATGGACCCCACTGTTTGTCTCTCATGTGATCTGTTCTTCAAAAAAATTCGTCTACTTATATTTTCTAAAGAGTAATGCAAGAGACCTAAAAATAGTCCCTAAATTTACCCCAAGGTGGTATAAATCAAGAGCCACCTTACCACAGTCCACAATTTGGTATATATGCAGAAGTTATATATAATCAACAATATATATAATCAACAATTAACAATCCGAGAATGGTCCTCTTGTTTCAATGTTATATATAATCTACAAGATATTAATAATGAACAAACCAATATCACAATCCGAGAATGGTCAAGTAATATAAGCAAAAGTCAACCAACAATCTAGTGCTTTGATTATTAATTCCAAATATAAAAAAGCAACAATGTGGACTAGGTTCTCAACAATATTGATTGAAATTGACAATTAACAATCATGGGTGCGTTAAAGAAAACAATTAGCATTTGAAGAATTAACAAACCTTGATTTGGAATTTGGTTTTGGGAACATCGGTGCATTCAGGCGAGAACCTCAAAAAGAATCGGCGGGAGTTCCAAAGACTCTCCATATTTTTGAAAAACCACAAAACAAGAACCTGCTAGGAATAGTGAGAAAGATTAGTATTTAGCAAACAGAGAGCTTAACAGACAAAGACTATCACATTAATAATGCAGAGCTTGAGGGCAATTTACTTCAAGGAGATAGCTTAACATGAAAAAGATTATTATATCAACAATGCAAGAGGATAATTTGCAAGAATTCAAGCCAAGTGGATCTGTTGGTTTGAAGCTAGAAGTTGATAGAGTTACAAGATGTGACAAATACATGTTCTTGAGATTGGCGGTTTTATACAAGACCACATCATAGGTAAAAGCTAAATCATGTCCCGGATATATATACAAAGACCCAGTTTGTGCAACTTGACAAAGTAGGCGGCCAAAACCAGATATTAAGCAAAGATGAAGCACAAAATATGCACTTGCTAAGGAATTTTCATGTCCGATTGCCCCGAATAGAGGACCATGTGCAAGTCAAAAGATTGATGGCCCTCACAAGGTATTTTGTGCTCTATCTTCGATGAGTTGGAAAAAAATCATCCAGTACACAAGTATGCATCAAAGCATGAAACAAACTATCCATAAAATTGTGATAAAATAACCCACCGAGTCACTCAATCAAACCCTAACCTCAGACACACCTAGATCTGAATCCCCGGAACAAAAGATCAAAAACCCGATTCAGATTTCACACAAACAATCAAAAGGGACCCAGATTAGGTCTTTGCGCCTTGAAGAAAACGATTCAGAAGATAAAAGCACAGTGATGTATAACCTGTACTAGCATATACATGCAATCCAATCATATTAATATCCTAAGATTCATCAGATTTATTGAATGAAACAAATATCAATTACTCAAACATTCTGAAAAGATGACTTACTAAGAAGAAGAATCAGTAGAGGGTCATAAAGATTGATGTCTTACATGTCTAATCTCAGCATCAGCATGCACCCATGCCTCTTTTTTCTCACTAAAATGCGTCTTTTTGTACAACTCAACAAGTCCAAGTTCCTCTCCAGTGGCACAGTCTCGCTGTGCCATTTATAGCACACATTAAACCTCAAATAGATTACATTGTTCAACAGTACCTGCGGTGGCCTTCAACAACTTTGGCCATGTTTCCATCATATGTAGGAACAAAAATATCACTTTCCAGAGCAACAAGATAATCCAATGCTGCCATCTGGGACGAGTGATTCTGGAAAAACCTAAGGTCTGATGGCCCCAACAGTGTCTTCTTCCTCACCTGTCACAACAGAGCCAAAAGCAATTGCTAAAGACACAAAAATGGAAAATCACGTGACAAAGCTTGATGAGTCTTTACTGACCAATTTTGTATAAGATGTTGCAAGACTAGCCATTCTCCTTTCTCTGCCATATATTCCTCCGGCTGCAATGTAAATCTGCATATTCTGATCAATATCTAGTGCCTTTAGAGTAAGCATAGTTTCCTCCGGTGTCAAAGGGCATAAACCATCTTTCCTCTTCAAGTCAGAGTTTATAATTTTCTTTTTCCACCATGGGTAAGCATATCTGCCAAGATAAACAAGTTAGCATAACGATAGAGAAAGAAAACTAATTTTGAACAACCAAATAGTGCACAAAGAAATATATACTGACCTCATTCTTGTCAACTCCTCTACCTCCTCCATGTTGCAGCCCTGAGTACAGCCAGAAAACGCTAACATGTCCATTTCATATCTGAGATGAAGTACCAGGAAAGGACCCTTTTGCCTTAGAAGCCTGATAACCCTTTTACCCAACTCCTCTATCTGAGAAGTGAATCTGAGAGCACTGTAATTTACTCGGCAGCGCAGCTTCTGAATCTCCAGGGGCTGACCATTATTGGCAAGCCGAGCATCAGTTCTATTCAAATGCACAACTTTGTACTTCTGTATCAGAGGAAGAATCTGCGTGCAACAAATGAAACAAAACTCACTTAGAAAGGAGTCTCAGTGAAGGAAAATAAATTAAAGCCATGAATAATAAAATACCAACCTGATTATGATAGTAAGAAATGTCGGACCAGCTAATGGGTGGCATATTATAGATCATTCCTAGCTCAACTCTCCTCTTGAGTCTGGGAGGTAGCTCTTTCAATATCCGAACTTCATCTCTCAAGGATGTAATGAAATAATCAACATCAAATATGTCTTGAAACTCACTGTCATATCAAGTAAAAAGCATTCATTGGCTAAAGAGTTTCAGAAATTATGAAGCTCTGTGATTTCATGTGTATTAAGGGAATTGTCAATTTACGCACCTGGGATCAGCCCAGAAAGAAGTTTTATCCAGCTCGGGAACTATAAGTGTGACGTTTAAATATCTTGCAATTGCAACCATGTCACAAATCTATACAACGAATGAAGAAATGAAGTTAATCAACCATTAAATCTACTAAACGTAATTAAGTGCTCGGATAAAACAGAAGTGATGACAAATCCCATGCTTGGTCCCCCAAACAAACCACTTACCGCTGCCCTCATTTGATTAAGCCCGCCATTGCATGAAACCATCAAGTAGCCATTGTTCTTATAAACCCCTAACAGGAAAACAACAAATTCAGATCAGATCATATATGATTAGCAGTTGGATTGGAATGTCGTTTGGACGCGCGCACACAAAAAACCAAGAATGAAGAAGCGTTAACTATTATAGTATAACAAACCCGTGAATATTTGCAAATTACAGAAGAGTCTTACGCTGTAATTACAAAACAAAATAACTAGGTACAAATTCTCGAAACCCAAAAAACTGATGAAATTATTGGATCCTTGTTATTTAAGAATAGATGAATATATCAATTTGGAATCAAGTCTTCCCATGATAGCCTTTTTCTGTTTGTGACTTTAGTGACAATACATAATCTACCCAGAAAAGGGCCGTTAACCACTTGAAAGGTCTAAAGTTTTGATGCTTTTTTTGATTAAGAAAAGTTAGGTAAATAAAACAATCCGTATTTTTTCTGCTCCTAAATTCTGTGCATGTAGAACTGATGCCTTGGATTTCTTTTCGCCCCAAATATGTTGATTGTATTTTTGTTTCAAGGATGTCTCTTGTATTTTCAAATCACAATTGTATAGGAACACACTACATAAAAGCATGTTATATTTTTCGAAGAAGATACATGTATAAATCAACAATATGTGAAGAGCATATAAATAGTAATACAAAGAAGAATAAATTACAAGCTCAATTCCCTTGTTCCTTTTAACGAAAAGCTGTGACTGCCATAAAATTTCATAACTCAATAAAAAGAGCTAAATTAAAAGCCTTTGTGTGCATAAGGGGAAGAGAGTGAGTGATTTTTTTTTTTTTGAACTCAAGAGAGTGAGTGATGAAACCTTTTTTCTGTGTTTGTATTTGATAGTCCCCGATTAATGAGTTCATAAATTAATATATAAAATATAATAATATATGATTTGGGTTTATTAGGGACCAATTCAAATTATAGGGATATGATTTGAGTTTATTAGGGACCAACTAAAATTGTAGGAAAAAGTGATGGGTTTATTAGGGACAAACTAAAATTGTAAGGAAAAGTGATTGATCCTTTTACAACCAAATAATTTTGTCTAGAAAATGTAATAACATGATTAAATATAATTTTTAAAAAATTCTTTCATTTTGTCCTTAAAAGTATAATTTTTACAAACAAATTATTTTTGTCCTTAAAAATTTGTCTTTAAAACCTTAATTTCTTGCAGTGTCTATTTAGTAAAACTGAGAATATTATCAATTTTTAAAACTAATAACATTATCAATTTTGAATAGTAATGTTTCAGATAATTGTTTCACTAACTAATAAAAAAAATAGAGTATGAAATTAAATATTTTTGTCTTTCTACTAATTGATTTGATTAAACTATTCAATAAAACTGAGAATATTATCAGTTTTTTTTAGTTTCAAAACTCAGAACATTATCATTTTTTTTTTCATTTTTAAAAGTTTTTTTTTTCAATTTTGCACATCAATGTTCCATCATTATGCTCCTTTATAGATACAAAATTTTCAGTTTTGCACAAAAAAAAATAATTCAATTTGTTTTTAATTTTCAAAATTCACTTTTTAGAAAATTCTACTTTTTCGTTTTTCATATTTTTTTTGTTTTCACTGAATTTTTTTAATATTTTAAGCAATTTTTTTAATTTTTAGACGCGCCTAACATAAATATACTTAAAAAGTATAATATTTGTGAAAAAAAATCTTTAAAAAATTTACTAAATACAAAAAATCTATGAGAATTTAGTATATTTTTCGTATTTTTATGTATTTATTAATTTTTTAAAATATGTTTTCATAAATATTTTTACTATTTAGATACATCTAAGTATAAAATTGCTTAAAATTTTAAAAATATTCACTAAAAACAAAAAAATACGAAAAACAAAATACTCAATTTTCAAAAAATTGAATTTAAAAAACTGAAACTAAATAATTTGTTTTTTTACTCATAAATTTTTTTAATTTTTTCAATTTGCAAGTTGATATTTTAAAGTTTTGAAAATCAAAATAAATGTCAAATTATCATATTCCTTTATGGATAATCATAAATGATAAACAATCATTATTTGAAGGACAATTCTGACTATTAAAAATTTAATGGGACTTGAGATCTAAAAAATTTTATTTAGAATTTAATAAAGTATAATTTATAAATTAGAACTTGTGTGTAAATGCCCCTTATATTTTTTAGGTTCAAATCACTCTTTTGATTAACCCTCTTCAATTTTTTAATTTCAAATTCTAATCTAGATACATTTAAAAAAATAAAAAAATAATTAAAATTTAGTACATTTTGTATTTTATTATATTCGGTTTTTTTTACAACAATGATAGAGACCACTAATTTTGGAGCTCTAAAAAGATCACTAATGACATGACACTCAATAAAAAAAGAAAAAAAATGCAACACCAAGGCCAAAACATCAAATCATTCATGGTGGGGTCCACTGCCACATCATTAGTGGTAGCACTAATTAGTGCTCTCACTCATTTTCCTTTTTTTTAATACTTTTGTGTTTGTTTGGACAGACTGGATAAGGGGGGATTGTAATCCATCGGACTGTTAGTCCTGGGATACATTGTCCCCCGGACTATTTGGTTAGATTGGATTTGTATCCTATGTTTGTTTAGTCATGAGATTAGATGTCCGGATTTGACTATTTTTAGTGAATCCAATGTTTGGTTAGACTATTTAATATATAATTTTAAATTTGTAATCTATAATTTATAATTTAACAACACTAAAAAAAATTAATTTATAAGGCCATAATTTTTAATTTATTATTTTCAATTAAATTAAATTTATAATTTATATTTTTTATTTAATATATAATTTTAAATTAACGACAATAAAAAAATAATTTTATTTAATATATAAATTAAATTTTCAACAACACTAAAAAAATTTAATTTATAAGACCATAATTTATAATTTATATTTTTTATTTAATATATAATTTTAAATTAACAACACTAAAAAAATAATTTATAAATGTTCAAGAAACTATTTTACTATTTTCTAATTGTTTACTAAGTGATAGCATGGAGGGTAAAATGAACATTTCACAAAATAATTTCATGAGATACCAATCACATGGTTTCTATCCCAACCCTCCCATGGGATAGAATAGTCCCATATTTGTGGGACTAATAGTCCGGAGCAAAATTTTCCAAACAAATAATGGACTATTAGTCCGGTGAGACTAATAGTCCAATCTCACACCCTTATCCTTCAAAACAAACATCCTCAAGCTAGGTTTGGCATAACACAAAAAACTCAAAAAGTCACTATCCTATTTAAGTCACATCATCTTATTGAAATTACATCACATCTCTACAACATCACTTTAAATCCAACCCATATTTTATAAAAAGTCAAAAAATGTATTTATTTAGATCATTCCAAACAACCCCTAAATAAATGTAGCAAATTTTATTAAAAAGAGATAACAAATTTTATTCAAAGGACATAGCAAATTTGATAATAGCACATTTGATTTGCTACATCCAAAGGATAAAACAAATTTGACCTTCACAGGTCAAATTAATATTTATTTTTTATTTTTTATTTTTAGTGATTTTTTTTTCATATTTTTATTAATTTTTATTTTTTAATTTTAGATATACTTAAGATACACACGAAATAAAATTTATTATCAAATGTGTTAATTTCAAAACTTAAATTTGTTATCTCCCTTGGAGAGGATTGTCTTATCAGTCAGAGAAAAGAAATATAAGGGGAAAACAAATAACATGAGCTAACTAACATATTAATTGTGTTATTGTTTTCCTATTCTTCAAAAAACAAAAAACATTTAATGAAACTTTTGAAAAATATTCATTATTTTCACAATTATTTTTTATCGTTATGTAAAAACAATTTTTTTTTTATTTTCTTTAAAAGGGGTTGTTTTCATAAAATTTTGGTGAAAGCAATATTAGTGAAAAATAATTCAAACACCAAAAATTTCAATGTTGAAAAAATGTCCCATGAACAAACACCAAAAATTAATTTCAATTTTGTTTTTTTGTTAAAGAGAGAGCTATCCCATGAATCTATCATATCAAGAATGTCAGCAAGAAAATCCAGACCTTGATCCCAAAATGGAGCACAAAGCATTTCAAACAGAAACATAGAATTTGATTGACTACAAAACTTGCTGAGAGGATTGTCTGTTTAACAATTCAAAGTAGCGACGAAACCAAAATTCTTTGTGCTTTTTTCAGAAAATTGTAGGAAAGAAAAATGGACATTGTTCAATCAATCAGTACCTTACTATGACACTAACGCGGAGACGAAGACTTAAATTGCATCGAGTATGAGCTTTGTTTGTTCGCGAATCAAATCCAATCGCTTCAAGAAGAACTCGAGTTCCTCCACCTGCAACTTCCTCCATTTCTCATCCAACTCTTTCAGCTTTGAGTTTCCAACCAATCTCAGAGCATTCAAATTCTTATCAAAATGTAATGATTCTTTCAGGAAAGGAAACTCAGACAAGTCTGGCTCTTCTTCAACTCTCAAACCCTTTTTCTTCTTATCTTCATTGAACTCATTCAGATGATCATCATCAGCATTCATGTCACTCTCTTTCTCCTGAATGTTGATGTATTTTTCCCTCAATATGGAGATTTCATCATTCAAATCCCATGGACGGACATCAATCTGAAGTGAGTTTTTGAGGAAATCTTGCACGGCAGGGGAATTGTGAAGTGGGTATGCCCCATTCTTGGAGTAGTAATCAAGAATGCTCTTCAAGATTGTGATTTCATCATTGTTCAGATCATTTCTTGGCTTCTCTTCATCATGATCGCCATTTTGAGCCCTACTCTGAGAATTATCTTCTTCAACAGAGTTCTTGAATGGTATTTTTGCGGGCAAATCTGGAGGAGAATTGATG
The DNA here is from genome assembly GCA_025200525.1 of Camellia lanceoleosa. Classification (NCBI taxonomy): domain Eukaryota; kingdom Viridiplantae; phylum Streptophyta; class Magnoliopsida; order Ericales; family Theaceae; genus Camellia; species Camellia lanceoleosa. The sequence goes on from CM045764.1 coordinate 170,917,562, forward strand.
TCCTTCATTTTCAGACACCTTGGCTTGAGGGCGAAGACATTGCGTTCCTGGTGAATATCAGGATCAGGGGAGGAGGTATGGATGCTACAGTCCTCAGAATCGGACTCCGACCCGTCTGCTTCTTCTTCTTCAAATTGTTGTTGATTATCAGTATCAGTATCTAGTTCTTCAGATTCGTCTTCTTCTTCATGAGGAGCTTCAAAAGGAGATCGTGGGCTATCTTGTGACATTTTGAGAATGTGAGAGAGAGAGAGAGAGAGGGAGGTGGACTTGGGTTCTATAAGGAATTCTTGGAAATGTTAATTTCAAGAAATCAAGATGTTTTGTGATGGAATTCAAATTCTCAGTCGAGACCAGCAACGCCAATCATATATAAAAAGCTCTCTGTTTGCACTTTCAGTGCTTGTCACGGTTATATGAGAAATTATTAGGTGATCATGTAGCATTGCCACGTGTTGTTTCAAATTGTGCGATTGGTTGAGAGAGTGTTGGATTTTCAGATATAAGGTAAAATTATTTCAAAACTAACAAATAATTTTTTCAGTTATACATTATTGGTCTCAAGTCATCTTATTTGTTTCTATAAAAAAATAAAATAAAATAAGATCTATATTATGAATTTAGTCATGATTTACCATGATCAGATTTACCCTGAAAAAAAATATAATATCCATTAATAGCTATATTTTTGGATCCCATTTGTCACATTAAAAACTTTTTTAAACACCCTAGGCACCATTTTTTTTTTTTGGTTCACACCTTGGTGCCACTGCAAAAAACAAAAACAAAAAAAAATTGGACACCATGAGCTGTTGGTTTGTGCTCACTTCATCTAAATTTTGAACAATCTTTTTATGTCTAGCCACCCCATTTCAAAAAAAAAAATGCTTTTACTAATTTCAAAATCTCACCTTTTTTTTTCTTGAATGTTTACGAAATTAGCCCTTGGCCAAGAAGAGTTCAGGCACCTCACTGTGTCCACCTATGTGTCCATTGTATTTGTTTGATTTCTTTCTTATATTTGTTCAGTTTGCTTGTATGCTTGATGTCACGTCTTGTCAAAAGCCTTAGAGAATGGCTATAAAATTTGAGAGAAAAAGATTGAGGTCTCGAATTTGAAGTCTTGAATGTGGCTCGAATTGGTCCTTTTTTTCTTTTCTTTTCTTTAAAACTGTATTGGTTTGGTTGTTTTTATTATTTTTTTATTTGTTGGGTTGTGCTAGTTTGGTTGTTTTTATTTATTTATTTATTTGTTGAGCTGTTGTAATTTTTATTTTTATTTTTATTTTATTTTTATTTTTTTTTAAAGGATGGTTATGTATAGGAGTGGATTTAGAGTTTAGGATTTAAGGTTTAGGTTTTTATTTCTTCCGAATCTTTCTGATTTGAAATAAAAATATAGTAAAGACTCATACAAAACTATATATAGAATTAACAACTTTTAACCAGCAGTCTAACTGATCAGTCAATTTTATCACTCAATCAGTCTAACCCAACTCATTCATTTTATCAAACCACATAAGCTAAATTGTTGTTGTTGTTTTTTTTTTTTTTTTTTTTTTTTAATTTGTTGGGCTATGTTGGTTTGTTTTTATTTTATTTTATTTGTTGGGCTGTGTTGGTTTGATTTTTTTTATTTATTTATTAGGGTTTAGGTTTTAGGGTATACATAAAAATCTTTGAAAAAAAAAAAAACCAAAACCAAACCAACATAGCAAAAAAAAAACAAACAAACTTTTCGAGGCAAATTCGCGTCTCTGTTTTCGAGGCCTTTAGCACGGTTGAAATTTGAGGCTAAAATGAAATAATCTAGAATTCTCTTGAACAGTCAAGAGATTTATAGAACATTGTATATAATTCTAGAAGTTTGTACATTATTCTTGTATGTTCTAGGATAGGCTGTTTGAGAAGATGAGAGAAACATCTAGAATCCTTTCCATCCTTGTAACTCTAGAATGTTCCTTGTATCCTATATAAAGCAGAGGGCCTCATTTGCCCAAACCATCCAAGTGAATACAAAGCAAGCATTTTTCAAGAGCTTCTGTCTATAATTGTTTCCCTCTCTAAGAATCTTCAAGTGTGTGAAAATCTCTTCTAACTCTCTTCCAAGAAGACTCACTTAGGTGCAAATGTGTCGGATATTTTTTTTTTTCATATTATTTGTATTTAACTGCTATTGATTGACAAACAAAACATTTAACCTAACAAAAATTCTTGAAACCGCCACTATAAATATCACCCATATTTTTATATATGGCCTTCATTGGATGCTATGTCCAATTTGAATGATTTCCACAATTCCCTCTAGAATTCACTTCAGGCCAATGTCTCTACCAGTCAATTGATGCATAGAATCAAAGATTTGAAGGATTAATATGTCAATAGTGAGAAACATGACAATCAAGAAGAGAAGTTCAAATTGTCCAAAAGATATGGGGAGATGTTGGAGCTAAGAAGAATGTTGATGAGCTGAGCAAGAATGTGAATGTGAATGTGGAGGCAATTAGAGAAGAAGATCAAGATTTGTCTGTGTACCCTTAATTGAAAGAAACCTTTGAGTCTTTGACTGAGTTGAGTCTTGAATTGGGAGAGACTATAGTAAAAGAAGGTCTAAGGCTGTTGGGAAACTCAAAAGTGAAAGAAATGGATGAAGCGTGCAGGAAGTTGAAGGTTAAGGAAACCCATTTTGCTTGAAAAAACTAGAATTGATTTGCAACCAAAGAAAGTTGATAATGGACACAGTTGCGTCGTCAAACCATAGCAAAACTCACAAGAGAAGAAGGTTGGGAAGTAGTAGTACACCTATATGAGGAGTTTGATCCTAGCTAAGAAGGAATATGCTTAACACATATGCAAGTTGAACTGTCTTTTAGACTAAAAATAGTATTCACTCAATGATTCATGATTATTCAATTTTCTCTTCTTTAGGTCTTTCACTCTATCAAGTGACATGAAATAGGTGGTTGATTGTCAATCTTTCATAATCTAAGAACATGAATTTGGCAATGGTGAAGAGTACTAGGATATATGTTGATTCATCCTCGTTTCATAGTCATGTACATCATAACTGATTCAATGTATTCTGAAGTTTTTTTATAATTTTTTTTACAATTGATGTTATTCTATAATTTTGGTTCATATGTTGTCTCATATGCTAATTTTTCCGCCATTGATAGCCTGCCATATTACTTTTTTGTGTGTGTATGTGTATGTGATGACAGTGGGAAATTCAGATGCCAAACCAAATTTAGTTTTTAAGTTTGTTTGATTTAATTAAGAGATCATTTTTTTGTATTTGCAATGAGTAAGTGGCATAATTGTTTTTGGATTGGAAGGGGTTGCATCTCATTGAAATTTTACAGCCAAATTATATAAATTATGTGCACAAATATTTTTGTATGCCGGCTTGTGTAATATTCTATCAAAAATATCAATTCCATTGACAATTGAGATATAATCAAATAGTGTCAAAAAGACTAATTATTGGAATGAGTAGTTCAAGGTAAAGCGACACAAGTTGGCAAAATGATTTTTTTTTTTTTTCCTCCAATCCAACCCTGCATTGTGTACTTTTCTGTGGGAAATTTTTTTTGTGTTTCTAGACTTTCTAAATTGTGTGACTTTATCTCTGCTGCAGAAAGACAAATATGTTTTTTTTTTTTTTTTTTCACAAACTTACTTGAAACAAATTATGTATTGCAAAGACTTTGATTTTGATTTTTTAGTGAGATTTTTTGTCACGACCCAAACCCGCCCTAAGGGTTTAGCATCAGAATCGTCAAGAATCCGAGATTAGAAGGCTTATACTTGATAATATAGTAAAAAGCAGTCTGAGGCATGGATAACCCAAAACAATAATTAAACAATGTCCAATGAACTGTGACAGTCTGTATGCAAAAAGACTTTTCATACGTATATATATACAGTCGTTGACAAAACAGTATGCACAACATTTACAAACATTCAGTACAGGGACTTAATCCCTATTAAGCAGTACAGTAACAGTCTATACAGTCATTATAAAAACATAATAGAAGGGGGAAAACTAAAACACCCCATAGCCTTAACTAGACAGGCTCGGAACCTCGCAGTGAGGCACAGTAGTTGGCTTGACAAAACTGGAGTTTACCCCGACGCTTCTAGCATTGGTCTGGTGCTTGTACACCTACATATATATATATAAGCAGTGAGCTAAAGCCCAGTGAATAACACAATGCGTAAAGAGGTTTAGAATGAATGTCCTTACAATAATGAAAACAGTTCATTAAACAGTATTTCAGTCACTCAGTTATATGTGGTACATCCATTAGCATAGCAGTACAGTAAACAGTAGGTCTTAAAGACCGAACAGTCAATGATGGCCATCAATCAGTAAACAGTAGTGGTTCCAACGAGGGAATCGACAGAGATCTCTGTAACAGTAACAGTCAGTAACGGTAATTGCTAAGGATGCCACAATACAATTCAGAATATAGGACATACATTCATCCAGTTAACAGTATCAGTTCGGAAAACAGTACAGTTCAGTATTCAGAAGATAATCATTTTGAACATATCTTTACACAATCGTTACTCACAGAGTTCTGGGCTACAGTAGGCTAGAGCGTCTCCTCGAAATGCCAACCCTAAACAGTACAGAATGAACACACACTAAACTACACAATTGGGAAGGATAATAATAATTAAATCCCTAATTGCCTCGGTGTGTTCTACATCTATATCCTCATTAAGATGTCTTAAACTAGGCCTAAGAATGCCTAGGATAGGATGATGATGCAAAGATGTATTCAAAAAACATTTTCAGAATTTGCAGTGAAATAGGGTCCCGCTCGAGCGTAGGTTACTCCGCTCGAGCGGATAAGTAAACAAAGGTCCCCGCTCGAGCGTCAACTTACCCGCTCGAGCGGACCAAAAAGTACTGGATAGGTGAAATTCATGCTCGCCGCCCGCTCGAGCGTGTCACCCAATCCTCCGCTCGAACGTACATTAATCCGCTCGAGCGGACTGATGAACAGTGCAAGATGCTGGGAGCTCGATTTTCTCGCTCAAGCGGCATTTCCCCTACTCGAGCGGTCGACCAAAATCTGGAAATTCCAGATTTGAGCTCCAAGCTCAAAACTCAAGTTTTCAAACACCAAATTCGATCCTCTTGGGCCCATTTTCTGGAAAACATAAGTAAACTCATAGAACAACATGTTACAAAGGTCAATTTGAGGAATCAAGGCCCAAGAGTGTTTCAATTAAACTCATTTTCGAACTCATTTTTCATAAACAATGTTCAAACATGACATGCATGCATTCAAACCAATTTAAAGCTTTAATGCTTGTTCAATTGAGCTCATTTCTTCAAGAACTTGGTGTAATCATGGATTATGATCAAAATATAGACATGCATGTAAGGTTTCCATGAAATCAAGCTCAAAACTCCTCAATATACACATGCATGCAACAATTAAGCTTTATATCAACACTATTGAACCAATTTCATGCCTTAACTCTACAATTTGACATGAATCATGCAAGAACAATCTTAAGTACAACAATGAGAGGTTCAATTACCTTACCTAGGTCTTGTAATTCAAGTGTAGAAGCTTAAATATGAAATCTATACTTCAATCTTCTCAATTTCCAAGCAAGACCAAGCAAAATGAGATGAAAACACTCTCACTCCCTATTCTCCCTCTCTCCAGTCGGCAAAACAATGAACTTGGCTGAGCAAAATGTTTTGTTTCAAGTGTAATGAAATTCAAAAGGTTGAGATAGTGGGCCACTAGGATGGCAATAAGGTAAATAAGGCAACTTGTTTAACTTAGCTTATTTTATTCTAATTTAATCATACCAAATCATATTAAATCAGTTTTCAAGTAAATACACCATAAAATCACATAAATTCCAACGATCATAAAATATTAATCAATTTCCGGTTCGGCCGTCGATAAGGCCTTCAATTAGCAATTTAAACATAAAACGTGAACAGATCAATTAACAATCAACAGATAGAAAATGCATTTAAACGAATACAGTCAATCAATCAGTTCCAGATTCCAGTCAGTCAGTTCAGTATTTCGGTTACTTCAGTTATCAATCATAATCAGTCTCGGTTCAACAGTAATTAGTAGTCATTCAGTAAACAGTGGTGAGGGTCATTACATTTTTTTATCTCAGTTGCAGGAATATATATTTTTAGTGAGATTTTGATTTTTTGACTAAAATGTAAAATAAAAATTAATATGTTTGGATTGACTTTATAATTTTTTATAAAAAGATGTGTAAAAAATAAAGTAAATGAAAATGAATTTTTGACTTTTTTATATTTGTTGACTTTTTGATCTTTTTAGTGATTTTTTTACTTTTAAACTATTTTTCAATGTTACCAAATGAAGCCTAATTCATCTAATTCTTGAATTTGAATTCTAGCAATTTTATGGAAACATTACAATCCCATGAGTCGAATGACAATAACTCCAGTTATATGAGAAATTATTGGGTGATCCGGGGCATTGCCATGTAATGTTTCAAATTGTGTGTGATTAGTTAAGAAAGTAGGACTCATATTTTTGTGTTGGTTTTTAGAGAAAAAAAGTGAGGTGGCAAATTATGAGTGAAGTGGGGTAATATTTTAAGATCACCAAAAAAAATTTAAAATCATATAGGCAAATGCTATTATTAGAAAGATGAGAAAAAATGTATTGAAAAGTATAAAAGATTATAAAGTGTTAAAAGGTGTATTGAATTTAATAATAAATGTCTAACAAGACCCAATTATATATTATTGGTCTCAATTCATCAAATTTGTTTCATAAAATAAATTTTTTTATAAAAAAAATCGTCAAATTTGTTCAACTTCTATTTTTTTCGTCTCAAGTTTTATTATAAAAACTTTTTTTCGCACCCTACGCACCACTTTTTTTTCTTTCCCCACACCTCTGTGTCATTGAAAAAAAAAAAAAAAAAACAACTATAACATCATAAGCTGTTGGTTTGTCCTCACTTCATCAAAAATTTTGAACAGTCCTTTTATGTCTAGCCACTCCATTCCAAAAAATAAATAAATAAATACTTCTACTAATTTCAAAATCTGACCTTTTTTGTGTGTTATGTTTATGAAAATGTTAGCCCTTGGCCAGGAAGATTTCACGCATTTGAGCTTTTTTCTTATTTTTGTCCAGTTTGTTTGTATGCTTGAACTTGTGCCATTGGTTTTATATATATATATATATATATAATTGAATGTTCAGTGTAATATAATTTTCTTATTATTTGTAATGAACTTCTATTTATCCACGAGTATTACTTCAAGTTGAGGTTAGCCATATTTATACATATGGCTTTCATGCTCTGTTCATTGGGAAATCCATCAAAATTTCAATGGCTGAAAAATTAACATATGAGATAACATGAACCAAAAGTAAAGAGTAACATCAACTGTAAAAAAAAACTTCAGAACACATTGAATTCATGTTCTTAGCTATATGAAAGATTGACAACCAACCAACTATTTCATATCACTTGATAGAGAGAGACATAAGGAAGAGAAAATTGAATAACCTTGAATATTACTATTTTCATTCTAAAACATAGTTCAATGCAACTGTGTCCATCATCAACTTTGTTTGGTTGCCAATCAATTCCAGTTTTTTCGAGTGAAGCCCGGTTTCCTCAACCTTCAACTTCCTGCATTCCTCGTCCATTTCTACCACTTTTGAGTCTCTCCCAATTCAGGATTCAACAGAGTCAAAGAGTTCAAGACAAATCTTGCTCTTCTTCTGCAACAACCTCCACATTCACATTCTTGCTTTGCTCATTGACATTCTTCTCAGCTCCAACATCTCCCCATATCTTATGGGTTGAAGAAGAAGATAATAATGAAGAAGAAGGTGATTATGGGCTGAAGAAGATGATGATAATGAAGAAGAAGGTGATGAAGAAGAAGAGGAACGTGGGCGGTTTTGTTGGGACATCTTCTTTTACAGTTAGAAAAGAAAGGAAAAGAAAAGGAGATAAAAGTGTAGAGGCACAACCAGTTTGTGAGAGCAGGAAAGGTTTTCTTCTATCTTTCAATCACACATGAACACATGGGCTAGAATTTGTAGGCTGTGTACAGCACATGAATAGGGATTGGATACAATCTGTTACAATCTACTTTGAATTTGAAACAGGGTCCAACTGTAAAGATTAATTGAATATGAAGATAACAACAAATCCTGAATTCTAATAACCAAAAACAGAGTTTTCAAGCCTTCCAAGTTGTGGAGAGCGTGAACACCAAATGAACTACTATGGAGAAAAGATGGTACACACTCTAGAATTTTCCAAAATATTAAATAAAACACAAAATACAATCATTTATATCAAATTACTGTCTCTAGCTATGACCAACCTAAACAAATCATTTGTACAAATATTTTTGTATACCGACGTGTGTCATATTCTGTCAAGAAAATTAATTCAGTTGATGGTTTAAGATAAAGTAAACTAATGTCAGTAATTTAAAAGTAATTGTTCAATTAATAGTTCAAAGATAAAGTGACACAAGTAGGCAAAATGATTTTTTTTCTTTTTTTTTAAAAAAAAAATTAACACCGACAAAATTGTGTCAGTAGATTTTCTCGGTTGTGTGAGTTTATCTCTGCTCTAGAAAAACATATTAATCATCTAATTGTTGGATCTGAATTCTAGCCAAATATACCAACATTTCAATCGAGCAAGCCACAGAGAGACGAGTCCAATGAAAATAACTTCCTTTCTTTGTTTTTATCCGATCAAAGAACAATCTTAGATAATGATTGAATATATAGACTACTCAATAAATCAGCCACTTTCGATAATCACATAATCTGATATTTCTTTGTGTCTAAACAAAACATTCACAACTTGGGATTAATGCCTAAATTTCGAAACAATTTACCAAACTATACTTTTAATTCCCAATCACTGAAAATTATAAACAAAATTGTGGATGTATAACTACGAATAAAGAATAGAAAAATAAAGACATTGTAACGGTTCATGAACTGGTCGAGCTACATGAATGCAAAATCAATGTTAAAAGCACAGAACACTTCCTCCTATCCTCATCCATACAACACTGACAGTGAAGTGTTGATAATATTGTGTTGTTAGCTTCTTCAATCAAGTGTGTATTCACCGAAATTCAGCCTTGCAGAAAAGTAGGAACACAAGCGGTTCAACAACCTTCCAACCGATCATGTACCTTACATCAAAAACGGATGGTACTGACATAAGAATCAACATTGTATCAATCTAATCGAGCTTTCCATTAATACTCTGACCCACCTGTGTACAAGCCAAGACAATAAAAGTAATTTTATTAGATTTAATTTGTTAATGCAATACTTGAAAAGGTTACGAGCCAAAGAATCTCATATACCTGTTCTTAACAAAAGCTATGGATTGTCCTCATCTGAACTAGAATTATCCATCCGCCGGTCTGTGATGGCTGGAAAAAGCCGCTGACGAAGATCAGGAGACTGGTGGGGCTCTGAAGAAGGTTTTACCGTTGAGCCCTCATCCTTGTTTGGCGTTCTATTTGGCTTCCTCGGCGCATCTTTAACCTCTCTGCATGCCTTATCTAACATTATCAAGAAATCCCGAACAATAACAAACAATCGCAAGCCCTCGTCCTTTCCAGCTTTCCCATGGAAGTAATCTGCTGTGCTCTTAACCAGAACCATTATCCTCTTTTCTTCCTCGAGCAATGACGCGATATCAACCTCAGCATTTTGCACAAAACTCTTCAGAGCTTGGTGGAATCCATTTTCTTGGTCTACATTCTTCATTTCTGAGTTCAAGAAATCCCGGGCTTTTACAAGTTGTTGACCAAGTTTGGCAACAGTCCCTGTCAAGCTATCAGCATCCAAAGCTGCAGCTTTCTTGACATTCTCAAGCTCACTACTCAAACCCGAAACCACCTGAAGACCAAGGCTACGGAAGTTTTCTTCTGAATCTCGAGAAGGGTCTTCAAGGAAATCATCGGATCTGATGCCCCGACTCTCTCTGGCTTCACGGGCAGCCCTTATGCCTTCTGAGCGGATTATCTCCTTCACAACAAAGTGAAGGAGAGTAGTTTTTCCATCTGTTCCTTTTACATCTGATAATTTCAAGAGTGTGTCGAGTTTGAACGCTTGTGCACCGCCACGGAATGTTCCATCATTCATGCGATTGCCAGTTTTAAGAACAGCTTCCAGGAGCTTGAGGAATAACCGACTCTTCCTAAGTTCTGTGGAAGCAGCCTGCAGCGCAGAACAAAGTTACCACGTGATTTAGACGTTAAGTATATTCATATACATGAAAAAGAAAACATACATAATCCAGTAATGTCAAATGCACAACTCACAAATCAGCAATGTGAAAACCAATGCACATCTTTATGGATTTTTCAATCTTTCATTTTCTTTATCCTTACATCCCTTTACATATGCATGCATGCATGCATAAAAGCAAGAAAATGAAAAAGAGATACTTTACTCCAACGTCTATTTCCATTATTGATGGAGGGCAGATCGTGTATATGTAAGTTTATATAGAACCTAAGGGCAGCCACTTTTTGCAAATATTAGCAAATGTCAGGTTTGTACCCAATTCATCACTCCTAGACTGCTATGTAGGCCCCATTTGGTAGCACTTATAATTCAACTTATTTAGCTTATTTTCTTAAAAAAAAGTTTGGTTGCAATTTTAAATTAACCAAAGTCGTATTTATAAAGCTCACTTGCAATGGGGCACAGGCCCACTCCAGCAAGGGCACTGCCCAAGATCCCCAGTTGACCAACCAAAGTTGTACGGTTTTTCAAGCAAATGTAACATTAGTTCAAATTTCAGTATCATTGCATTGGAAGAGTACATGTTCATCACACCTAATTAGGCAGCTTAATCAAGTCTTGGATCTGTCACACTCAACATACATATGATATAAGGCCAAAAACTAAAGGGGAAAAAGGAAATGTTAATTGCAGTCCAATTTTCCAATTCCAAATTGAACTTTGGATACACCTCAAGAGAATGTATCTATTCTCCTCATAAGGGTCAAGGATTGAACTATATTGCTCTAGAGTCTAGATATACTCATAGTCAATCTATTCATATATGTACCCCACAAAAATTTTGATGAGAAATGCTACAAGCAGAGACTCACAAACAAACAAAATGTGCATTCCAGAGGTACAATCTCTTACCTCTAAGGTTGTGAGGGAATCTTTAATCATTGAAACCTCCTCCTGAAGGGTGCACATAAAAAGCAAAGATTCCAGCCTTTTAAAGGCATAGGGGATGTCGACCAAGAATTTTAGGAACCGGTCAGCAGGCCCAAGTCGAGAAATTTCACCATTAAAAAGCCTGAGTTTTTGTTCTTCCTCTGATGTTGGTGCCATCCTTAACAAATTCTGAAGGAACTCTGATGGAAGCTCATTTCCTGATTCAAGTCAGAAGTTAGACATTGCTGCTGATGCACTAAAATCTGTACAAGTGCTAAATAAGCACCATATTAAATAGTGTGTTGAAACAACAAGCCAACAGTTTTAAGCATATCAGTCTAGTACTTTATATTGACAATATCCTGGTAGATTGACGTCTTTGCACTCAGTTCATCCTCTTTGATGAGTCAAACAGCTTATTAAAGAATCCAGTCAATTTACATAAAAATCTATCACGGATATCTGATAGCAATTGAATGTTATAGAATTCATAAAAGTTGTTGAAACACAGATCCTGGTATTTAGGTGGATTGTATCTATTGTCAATAGAAGTAACAATATTTACCTTTGGGAAATTATTTGCCCTCAACAAATCATTTCATGTTTTATATGGCAACCGGTGTTAATTTTCCAATTTCTCAAATTCATGACCATAAAGTGCAGTCAGATTCCTACAAACAATGGCTGTTGCAGACTTGCAGTGGCATTCAAAATTTAAATTCCAAAAGCTTTAGGGATTAAGTTCCCATGTGCTAACTGCGCAGCATATTTTTTTAACTTTTGTGTTACACTATCATGAAAACCAAAATAGAGGAGAAAATTACCATCTTGAAGTGCATCACAAACTTCTTCCATTGTCACATTCAAGGCTCGTAAAAGAATTGATAAATTTTGAGCCTTTTTTGAATCAATAATTTGAATAAACTGGGTTGACGGATCTTGGGATGATGACTCTTTCTTGGCCTCATTTTTGTTTTTCTCAGAAGGGGCATACCCAAATAGAGTTTCAATCATCTCTTCATTAAACCTGTAAATTAATGGAAAAATATTACTGCATTTTCGGCAGATAGAAATATTTATGAACTCAAAAGTAACATCAAATAAGCAAACTTTGACTTACTGGAATGACCCTGACTTAATCTGATGCCAGACCATTGATTGATCAGGGTTGGCTAGAACCTTATCCCAGAAGAATGGCTTTAGCTTTGTTTTTGGACCGTCAGCTTCATCCCCTTCACCAGCAGTGTGTGATGGATGATTTGCTCCAAGAGGTGGAGGTCGAAGAGGCTTCGAGCCCGTGGCAGGTGGCCGAGGAAGAGGGGCACCACTTCTTGGAGGTGGTGGAGGGCGAGGACCAGTTTTCATGCCAGAAGGCATAGGTGGAGGCGGCGGTCCTGGAGGTGGACGTGGTGGTCCTGGAGGGGGAGGTGGTGGAGTAGGTTTTAGAGAGGGTGGTGGTACAGGAGGCGGTGGCGGGGGAGTAGTTGCATTGCCAGGAAAAGGCTTCAGAGGAAGTGGTTCAGGAGGCAAAAGATTTTCCCTGCCAGGTGGAGGCTTTAACGGAGGTAGTCCAGAAGGATTGACAAACCTTCCAGGTGGGGGCTTCACAGAAGAATGTGATATCCGTGCCAAATCCTCTGCTGAGGGTTTGGCAGCACCAGCTACAGCTCCTAATGATTGAGTACCAGCTTTTGAAGTGTTGAGAATACCCGACTCATTATAATAATAACCATCCAAAGATGAAGCCATTTTATTATTGTTTAAGTTGGTATTGAATGAGTGATTTTCAAGCTTCCCTTTGTTAATGGAATTCCCTACTGTGAATGATTTATGTGAAGAACCTGAAAAACCAAAGTTGAAAAAACATCAAAACACATAAATGCATCAAAGTTCGCAATAATAAATGACAAGAGGAATTGTGTATCTACCAACAGAATAGTCACTTAAGCTTAAGCTGAGAAGAGGCCTGTCATTATTCCTTCCAGCTCCATAGCGAGTCCTACAGAACCTACGATAGCAGAAAAAGAGCAATGCAGCAAAAACAAACGTTACCGCTGCAGTTACAACAACAGCAACAACGATAACTGATTTATTTTGCCTATTTGATTGTACATTCGTAGCAGAATCAGGAGCTGAAGAAGACTGTCCATTAGCTGCCTGTTGTGAGTTTGAACCGCCGGAATTTGGAGGGAAAAAGGGCAGAACTGGAGAATCAGCAGAGTGCTGAGAATTAGGAACCTGAGAGCTCGAGGGCGCTGGAACAGGGGATGGTCCTGGACTAAATATAGGAGATCCAGCTAAAGGGGATGGGGCAGGTGCTGGTGCAAAACTCTGAAGCAAATGACGTCGTCTAGGATCATCAGTTCTGGCAAATGAAAATTCCAGAAACTTGGAGTACCAATGCTTCGAGCCACCCTCTTCTCCAGAAACAAGGAACAGGAGATTTTTCTTTCTTAAACAAACCAAAAGAGTCTGCTTTACCTCAGGATGGAGGACATAGATAGTTTTCCGTATGTCTTCTTTTGCTAATAACTTACTTCTTGAAATGATTGCATTGTTGATACCGGACTTGTCCTCTATTACATACAATTCAAGATCTTCAACAGCCTCCTTTGCATTGATCAACTCTACCCCACAATGGAAGCAAAATAGCTCTGCCTGCAATCACATAATTTCATCAGATATCAGCATCTTCTTACACATTATGAGGGCAATGAGTACAAATAAAGCCAACATTTTGAAATCCACGCAAGGCTTTTGACTTGAGAACAGCCTAAAAGCACAAGCTATACAAATCGAAAAGATACTTCATCATCAACAATAAGTAACACATATAACTATAGGCAATTCATGGTATGTGACAACATATAAAATGTGATCAAATTAAGTATAGAAACTATAATAGGAATGCCTTTATTTTGTATAAGATTTATTTGTAAGCATGTCTAAACTCTAAAGTAATGTGCCACATTAGCCCAACACCAGCTCAACATGCCCTAGTATGTATGTAGTATGTAGTATGTACTATGTATATTCACACAAAAGTAGAAATAAAACTTGAGAGCAGTGAAAATAAGCTTAGTAGTAACTTCTATTGACAAGGGAACTGTTTTGTTAAACTCTTTAAATATGTATAAGAGTTATTGGAGAATGTTAGTTACAGTGAATTAATTGTTTTTCTTCTACTTTAAATTCGTAAAATTAGATGAGTTCGTTTGACAGTAATCGAAAATATTATAAGTAAATGGCATCAAGTTTGATTGCTTTTATTGAAAGATTTCCGTCTATCTTCATTCTTACTAATCTACATAATTCAATGCCATACAAGCTCTCATTGATACAACATAACACCACAAATCGACATGGCTTTTGCACCTAACTAATCTTGATACAAGTTATACTACTAAAAAACAGCGACAATATTATCATCCCAAAAGCAAGTGCACATTTCATGTAAAACATAAGCATAGCAGAAATATATACCTATATACACATACAGGAAATGAAACAAGTTGCATATATGAATAATTTACACTGAAATTAGAAGTAATAGTCTAATCTACCAGGTCAGGATTTATCTCGACGAAACCCGAGTATAATTGACTGTCCAATAACAAGTCATCAGCCCTCCTCTTGCCTTCTGAACCAGTTACTACCAAAGCAAAAACCAGAAAGGCAAATGCAACGAAACCAAACAATCCTCTGAATACCATTTGTTCCTGAATCAACATTCCAAACACATCCTATCCTTCTTATCTCATCAGCAGCACCAATATACCCAAAACCCCTGAAACTTGTAATTCCTCAAATCTACCTCAGTAAACCCTGAAAAGCATTCATAAAAAGATGTGATCTTTTCAGCTTTGATCACCGACCCAATTCAAATCTTCATCCAAAACCCCTTGAACCCTCCCAATTCTTGCTGACCCACCAACTAATTTCACTCGGAACTTGATAATCTCAAGCTCTCAGACCAGCCAAAACGCACAATTTTCTTTTCCAAGAAATTTCAGAACTCGAATCAAGGAAATACCCAGAGTCAAAAATCAAGTAATAGGAGCAAAAATGAACTTAATCAATGAATGAATGACTATATTTACTAAAATTTTGAGCCAGAAAACGAATCTAGGGGTCAATTTCCTTCACTCGGTGTTTGTTCCTGACCAGATCCACCAAAGAGAAGCAGAAAATAGATGTTAAACAACGGGTAATTAATGAGAGCAACGAAGTTGACCAGGAAAATTCACAGCAGAAGAAGGGAAAAAAAAACTCTGAAAGCTGCCGAATAATGCAGCTATCGTGTCGTATTGGATAATTTATAAGTTATTATGTTCCATTTTTTAGATTTGCAAATTGCTATTTAATCTCATAAATTTAATATAATAATATTTTTTATTAAAATATATATATTATATTTTAATTTTAAAAAAATTAATAAAATATCTCTTTTCAACTTTAGATGATAGAGAAATTTAATATAGTATTTTTCTATTAGTTAAAGTCCCCTAATAAAATTTTCTATAACGGGATGAAATTTTTTTATATTGAATTTTTTTTATAAAAATATTGAGAAATCTTAATTATTATAAAAATATTATATGTCATTTATCTTATAAAATCTTAATATCATGAATCTTAAACAAAAAAAAAAATTAATATATCTGAATTAATTTTAATTATTTAAATCTTGTTAAAAAAATTAATATAATTATATTTAATTTATAAAACTTATTTGTATTTTTACAAATTCAATAGTGATCAATGTAATTTATCCTTGGAATTTTTGTTCATTCGATTTTTAACGCGAAAATGACGCGGAAGAGAGCCGACTTCGGAATATAAAAACATTAAGAAAAGCTGGAGAGGCGTGGAATGGTTGACCACTCCCACCTGTATTCTAGATTTTTGTTGGCCCTGTCAAAAAAATTCAAAGCCAACCCCTAGAAAATTAATTGGCCAAAAATATGTGATTATATATTGGAAAATGAAAAATTTCCCTAAAAAAAACTCCCCTAATCCCCCTAATTTTTATTTTTGGCAAATTTTTTTTTTTTCTGTTTTCTTTTTTTTTTTTTTTTTTTTACTTGAAAAGAAAAATCGGGGGATTCGGGCTCCCCCTTTCGGGGGATGAATCAAGGTCTTTATATATTAATCTAATAAAATTTTGTGATTTGCACATAATTTTGTTTTTCTTTTTTGTGAATTATGTAAAAATTTAGTTTATTATTAGGTAAACACACAATTAAAATGATATTTCAAACATACATAATAATGGGGGTAATTTCATTTCAGTGGGTATGTAATTAAAGGGAATTTTCTTTTTTAAGATCACTTATATTAAGATTTTATAAGATAAGGATATATAATATTTTTATAGTTGTTAAGATCCTTCAATATTTTCATAAAGAAAATTCGACATGGAGAAATTTCTCTGATTTCACAAAGAAATTTTATCGTGCTACCTTAACTAAGTAAAAATATATATATTGGACCTTTCTTGCTACCCAAAGTTAAAGAGAAATGTTTCACTAATTTTCCTGTAAAAAATTATTTTCAGATTAATGATAAATTTTACAAATATTAAAAAGTAAAAATATAAACTTTTAAATGTATTTGTAACGAATTTTTAAAACAAAAATTACTGACATGTAATTTTCCCTAATTGCATCTCAATCAAACAAATGTGGTAAAATATAATATTTTATTGAAGAAAAATTACAAAAATAAATAAATTTGGAGTAAAAATTGATGGAAAGAATTCTTTTTTTTAATTACACTATGAATGGAAAATACAAAAACATGCAATCCCAATCCAAAATTTTCTTACTTTTTTCCACCATTCTTTTTTTTCTCTCTCTCTCTCTCTTTATGCCACTTTTACGGGTAATTCTATTTGCACACCACAACTCTCTTAGTACACACCAATTACTCATTACACACCACACCCAATTTTGATTTTCTATTTTTCACTCAATACATACTATCAATTTTTAAATATTTTCAAAATATCCTCATCTTCTCTAACTATAACCCTAACCTTAACTCTGTCTCGCGGCTGCCGCCGCCATTAATTGTTGCTGTCAGCCATCTTACCTATTTCTGTCCCCACCACCCTCCGACTGACGCCATTCCCTCTTCTATTTCCATCTCCAATCCATTTGCACTTCAGCCACGGCAACAACTCGCATTGCATTTTCCTTTATCGCTAACACTGTAACTCGCGTCTCAGATTGCGTCACCTCTTTTCAAATTTCATACCTCTCTGCTCTACCCATCATCCAGATCCCCTCCACAGCGCGACTCAGCTCCTCCATTCTATCATTCGATCTGTAGTTGCGAAAGAGAGAAAGAGAGAGAGAGAGAGAGAGAGAGAGAGAGAGAGAGAAAGAGGGAGAGGGAGAGATTTAGGTTTCCAGATCTAGGGTTTGAAAATAAGAAGAAGAGGCTATGGATTGAAATAGGAAGAGAGAGGAACTGCAATGGGGGAGGGAATACCAATGGAGTGGGGATTTGCAGAGGAGAGGTGCCGATTGAAGAAGATTCAGAAAGACGACGCCAACTTAACAGCGGCGGCAGTAAGAAGATATTAGGGTTTAGGATTAAAGTTGGGATGGGGGAAATGGAGATGGTAGGAGTAGGTCGTCAGAGCTAGGGATGACGGAAGAGGTTCAGGCAAAGTTGGTAATAGTTACGACGGCGATGGGTAACCAACGGCGACGGCGATGGCGGCGGCTAGGGTTAAGGTTAGGGCTGGTGAAGGTGGGTTACGTAGATTGAGAAATTTGTGTGAAGGTTAAAAATGTATTTGACTAAAAGGATAAAGGTGTAATAAAAAATTTTAAGGAAATTATGTGTGCTGAAAGGATTGGTAACGTATAAATAGAATCATCCCACTTTTATCCCTCTTCCATTATTCCTTATACCCTCCCCATACCCTCATTACCTTTGAAAATCATTGCATATCCTAACCCCCTCCCTCAAAACTCAAAGAACCTCAATTTCCTCAATTAGAGATAGGTGAAGGAGTCGATGCGGATATCTTTGGCAAAGATACCATTATTGGTGAATATGGCATTAATAGCAACGATAGAGTAAGACAATTAAACAATGATGGATTTTGGATTAGCGATAACAGCATAATCAAACTATTCCACTATGTTTTCTTAGCAAGGTTCTCTGGATTTGGTAGACGGAGTAAGGGACTAAAGTGGGAAAAGCATAGGTGAGAATCAAGCAATGGCATGATATATATAATAACCCCAATTTGTGATTAGCCTATAATCCATGATTAAGATTGCCTAATACGTAATTAAGATGAAATTCTACGTTAATTGCATAAATCATACGGTATTTGCATTACAATTGTCTATTATAGAAATATCTGTTTAGAATTCTGTTTATTTTTGCGAATTGAAGGCCTTATCTGCCACATAATGTGAAATTGGCTGAGAATACATGCTAATTAGCATTTTTAGAAATTTATGGTGGGTTGAATTAAAATTTGATTCAGAATTAAATAATTAGATTATATTCTGTTACCCAAAAAGCAACCTAAGAGGGGAGATGAATTAGGTTTCTACAAATTAAATTAATAATACCCCAATAGAATTAACTACTGGTACAACAAATTATTAACAAGCACAATGATGAACTTAGCAGTAAATGATCAAGCAAAATAACAATGAAGTATAACTAACATACAAGGTAAATCAAATGATTAGCACATGAATATTAGATAGATATAGCAATAGTAGGAAAATAAAGAGATTAGGGAAGAGGAGACAAACAAATTTATAGTGGTTCGGCTTCAACCAAGCCTACATCTACTCCTCAAGCTTCACTTGAGATTTTCCACTATCTTCTAGTTTCATAGGGGTGCTAGCAACCTCTTTATAAATAGAGTAATCCTCCACAGATTTTACACAACTTCACAAGCCCAAACCCTTGTAAATCTTAGGTGATTCACAATCACTCTTAAGATTTCAAGAACACAATGTTTGCAATACTTTTACAATATGAAATGGTATTTTTGTTTTCAAAGAAAGCTTACAATAAATATCTCTCAAAGATAGATATATAAAATGAAATTTTGGTTTTTCTGTAAATCTTACATAGGAAAGATGAGCTTAATGTTATAAGGCTCAGTGTATAATTTTTGAGAAAAGATGTGAGTGATTATAAATCAAAGAATATTTTCAGGTTTTTTGTAACTTGTTTATATTAGAGGCTTTGGTATATATAATGAAAATTATAGCCGTTGTATTCATTTGAATTTATAGCCGTTTACAGCCGTTATAGTCATTTGAATTTATAGTTGTTGTACTTCCATCATTACCAATTTGAATATCTTTCACTTGAACCTTTTGAACCTTTTGGCATTTTGAACCTTTATAGCCGTTTATAACCGTTGTACTTTCATCATTACTGAGAGGGAGATTAATGATTCTGCATCGGTAGACAGATTTGAGCGACGAGTTTTGCTTAGGACAAATTTGGGCGAAAGGTGTTTTAGGCCAAGGAGGTGTGGCCTTGTCTGGAAAGAAGCTGCTCGGTTAAGGCAACGCTTGGTTGGACCGAGCTACTTGTTTTGGCGGAGGCGGCCGAGTTAAGTCCGGCGCCGGAAGGCGCGAGTGACCGAGATACTGTTTGCTTTCGGCAGAAGGCCAACTACTGAGACAAGCCGGTTCACGGGCTCAGCTTTGCCGAGGTGCCGCCAAGCTCAGCCCTCATTGAGCTTAGCTAGTGGAGTGCTTGGGCATGAAGCACAGCACGGCCGATGACAGACAAGATGGTACAGCTCGGCTGCCGAGCTCCTAGTAGAGTGAGCGGGCAGTTGGGTTAGGTGATGTTCAGCAAGATTTGTGCTGACAGATGGGATAGCAGAGCCACATGTTGAGAGACCACTGGGAGTAGGTTTGGGATGCAGAAGGGTATATAGGCATGTCTGTGCCCCCCATACTGAACAGACGAACACTTTGTAAGACATTCTTACACACAAACACTCTCCTCCCTCTCTCTCTATCCCAAGGTGTGTGCTAACTTGATCGTCGGAGGGTTTTACGGCCACGGGCGACTCACATTGTGCTTTCAAGTGATCGGACAGAAACGGAGCTTGGAAGAAAGAAGTACGGGCTCGCCGGAATATTTGCTCCCCGTACAATTGGCGCCGTCTGTGGGAAGTTTGCAGACAAAACCTTGTCTTCCACGCTCGTCTGATCGCCGTCCATGGCGAACAACGATGAGTTTCCATTGTCCGCCATCGACGGAGTTACTCCAAAGTCAGGCAGACGGAGAGAGGGGCATCCCGACATCCTTCCGATGGCGAACCTGGAGACATTCCCAGGAGGACAGTCGGGAGACGCGCGAGATAAGCGCAGTAGGAGTCATGGTCATTCATGGAGTCCCGACGGTCATCGGCGATGGAGAGAATCGTACGCCAGTCATCTGGAACACAAGCTAAGAGACCAGGACGCCGTCATCCGGCGAATGGCGGCAGAGATGGAGGAGCTGAAGCGGCATGTCAAAGGGGCGTGTAATGAGCGGAGACCACGGAAGCGCACCTAACCCCGCCGTCAGCAAATGAGTCAGCGACACACTCTGTCCATTTCTATTACCAGAAGTTACAAGGTTGGTGATTCCGATGTGCATGCAGAGAAGTCTAACGCGCAAGATAGCACTTACCAGCCTTCACGTCCGGTGACAACGTCGAAGTACTCTTACTCCGCTCATTCAGAGGATTTGCGGGCGGTCTTAAAGGAGCGGGCTCGCCGGTGGGAGGCTAAAAGGATACCGGCGTTCCAGCGGTTATCCTACGGGGTTCACGCCAGTGAGGAGGTCGGAATGCCTCTACCCCGCCAAGCAGCGCCACTCCTACTGGATTCAGATTTGGCAAGGTTGAGTGCCACCCCTTTTTCCCTGGAAATAGAAACAACACCTCTTCCGTCGGACTTCCACCAGCCAAAGTTCACATTGTACGACGGGAAGACCGATCCTTACATGCACGTAAGTCATTTCCAACAGGTCATGGCCGGACATAGGTGGAATGATACTCTTATGTGCCTCATCTTTCCGTCAAGTTTGGGCGAACTGGGCTTGAAGTGGTTCGAAAGGCTGCCGGGGGGGAGTATAAAGAGGTGGCATCAGTTGGCCGAAGCCTTTGTCACGCGCTTCAAAACCAACACCAAAACACCAAAGGAAGTTGATCACCTACTGAGTGTCAAGATGGAACCGAATGACACATTGAAGGCGTACAACTCCAGATATTGGGAGACCTTCAACGAGATCTTGGATTGCCCGGTCAACCTTGCAATCACTCAATACAAGCGTGGTCTCCCGGTCGGACATAGACTGCGGGACTCGCTTACCATACACCAACCAACGTCCATGGGCCAGCTCATGCAGCGCATCAATGAACACATCCGAGTTGAGGATGATGCGTCAGCATCTACCGTGAAAGCGACTCCGGTAGCAACAGACAAGAAGACAGCAGGCAAAGTGCACGCAGTTGGGCAAAAGTCCAGCCGCTCAAGTGACTGAGCAGAGGAATCGAACTGTGGCTTGAATCGCAAAAACCGGGGTAGAGGACATCGGAATAACTGAGATGACTACCCCCGAGATGACGTAGCGGATGCAAACAGAAGGTTGAGGGCAAGGACTGGTATAACCATGATCTTCAAGATTCCAATCTATCGCATACTTAGTGAAATCCGAGACGAGGAGTATGTTCGGTTTCCTGCTAAGTTGGGCGATGGACAAAAGGGCTACAATCCGCGGTATCGTTGCACATTCCATCGGGAGTGAGGCCACCGGATTGAGGATTGTTTGCCTTTGAGGCAACACCTGGAAGAGCTAGTCACGGTCGAACACCTAGACCTTTACATTGATGGGGGCGTAAAGGTGAACCAGGCTCCGGTTGATCCCAGGGGACAGGATGACCGAGATGCGCCACCACAAGGAGTTATTAATGTCATCCACGACATAGTGGAACCGGAGCGTGTTTGCAAACTCCGGGGTATGATAAAAAAGGCAGAACATATGAGGGAGGTTTTGTCAGTACAGCCTGCCATCAAAAGGGAGAAGACCGAAGAGAAATATGTGATTAGTTTCACGTCAAGGGATCTAGAGCGTATTCAGGCGCCATACAATGATGCCTTAGTAGTAACACTCCGCGTCAAGGAATTCGATGTCAAACGGATCTTGATCGATCAGGGAAGCTCGGTCGAGATCATGTATTACGACGCGTTCAAGCAGCTCAAGCTCCGAGAGACAGACTTGGCTCCGGCAACTTCGCCACTGGTTGGTTTCAACTCACAACCGGAGTGGCCTTTGGGAAAGATTATCCTGCCGGTCAAAGCGGGATCCGTGGTCAAGCAAGTGGAGTTTTGGATGTTACAAGTTCCTTCTACTTATAACCTAATCCTTGGAAAGGGATGGCTTCACGCTATGCAAGCCATAACGTCGACCTATCATCAGGTGATAAGATTCCCCTCGGCTATAAGGGTAATCGAGGAGATTTGGGGAGATCAAGTCATGTCTAAACAGTGCTTTGTGGCAGTGAATGGGAGCCGGGCAACCAAAGGCTTCGTTCAAATGATAGAAAGACCGGAAGACCAGGGAGTTCTTGACGATGTGGGCACCAAGGCAGAGGATAAAGCTGTTGAGGAATTGGTGGAGGTGCGAATTGATATGGAGCGGCCGGATAAGTTCTTCATGTTTCTCAGAGACCGAACTCTGCCAGCCGACAAGAGAGAAGCACACAAAGTCCGGGTGAAGTCAGAGCGGTTTTGGCTCTCTCCATCTAGAGCGTTGTATAAAAAGTCCTTCACTGGTCCTTATCTAAAGTGCGTGCACCCGAGTAGCGTGGAGGCCTTCTTGTACGAAATTCACGAAGGCATCTGTGGCAGTCATATAGGGGGCAGGTCCCTAGCCTACCAAGCTATTTCACAGGGCTACTGGTGGCTGTGCATGCAGGCCGACGCACAAAAGTATGTCCGCAAGTGCGAGAAATGCCAGAAGTTCGCCCATCAGATCCATCAGCCAGCCAGGGATCTTCTTCCCCTCACCAGTCCTTGGCCCTTTGCCATGTGGAGACTAGATATAGTCGGGCCGCTACCAACAGCACCAGGCAACCAGAAGTTCTTCATCGCGGCCATAGATTACTTCACCAAATGGGTTGAAGTTGAGCCCTTGGCAACAATTAAGGAGAAAGACGTGAAGCGGTTTGTCTGGCAGAATGTGGTCACACGATTTGGCATCCCCAAGATTTTGATCTCTGATAATGGCACCCAGTTTGACGGTCGCCTATTCAAAGGATTTTGTGAAGATCTAAAGATTGAATTCTATAACTCCACCCTGGCTTACCCGCAGTCCAACGGTCAGGCCGATGCATCAAATAAGACTATCTTGGATGGGTTGAAGAAACGGTTGGAGAAGGCAAGGGGAAAATGGGCTGAGGAACTACCCAGCGTCCTTTGGGCATACCGAACAACCCCGCGGCTATCTACTGGGGAAACTCTATTTGCTTTGGCTTATGGCATGAAGGCGGTCATACCTTTGGAAGTTGGCATGCCTACCCTAAGAAGTGAAAGTTTTGAGCCCGAGCTGAATGCCGAGGCTATTGCCCTAGAATTAGACCTAGTGGATGAGCGTCGGGAGAAGGCCCTCATCCACGTGGCCGCCTACCAACAAGAGCTCTCAAAGAAGTACAACAAGACGGTGCACCCCAGACCGTTTAAAGTAGGTGATTGGGTTTTGAGGAAAGTTATGGGAAACACCCTGGTGCCAGGTGGAGGCAAACTAGGGGCAAATTGGGAAGGACCCTACAAGATAATCGGTCTCGCGAGCAAGGGGGCATACCACTTGGAGGACCTGGATGGTAGAGCAATACCCCGGCCATGGAATGCGGCCAACCTCAAACTGTATTTTTTCTAGCTCTAGCTTTCTTTTTGTGCAAAGGAATTTTTTGTCTTACACTTCAGAATGTAATTCTTTTTGTCAATATATAGAATTGACTTTGCTTTGGCATTCAGATTATTGTTTTAATGTAAAGACCGAGATGATTTATTCCGGTTGAAAGAGTTGATGTTTTGTTCAACTCAGGTACTCTCAACCGAGATGATTTACTCCGGTTGAAAGAGTTGATGTTTTGTTCAACTTAGGTACTCTCAACCGAGATGATTTACTCTGGTTGAAAGAGTTGATGTTTGTTCAACTTAGATATTCTCAACCGAGATGATTTATTCCGGTTGAAAGAGTTGATGTTTTGTTCAACTTAGGTACTCTTAACCGAGATGATTTACTCCGGTTGAAAGAGTTGATGTTTTGTTCAACTTAGGTATTCTCAACCGAGATGATTTATTCCGGTTGAAAGAGTTGATGTTTTGTTCAACTTAGGTACTCTCAACCGAGATGATTTACTCCGGTTAAAAGAGTTGATGCTTTGTTCAACTTAGGTATTCTCAACCGCGATGGTTTACTCCGGTTGAAAGAGTTGATGTTTTGTTCAACTTAGGTACTCTCAACCGAGATGATTTACTCCGGTTGAAAGAGTTGATGTTTTGTTCAACTTAGGTATTCTCAACCGCGATGGTTTACTCCGGTTGAAAGAGTTGATATTTTGTTCAACTTAGGTACTCTCAACCGAGATGATTTACTCCGGTTGAAAGAGTTGATGTTTTGTTCAACTTAGGTATTCTCAACCGCGATGGTTTACTCCGGTTGAAAGAGTTGGTGATTTGTTCAACTTTGTTGTTCCAACCGAGATCGATATTCTGGTTGAAGAAGCTGATGTTTTGTTCGGCTTAGGTATTCTCAATCGAGATGGTTTACTCCAGTTGAAAGGCTTGGTGATTTGTTCAACTTTGTTGTTCCAACCGAGATGATTATTCCGGTTGAAGAAATGGCTGTTTGATCAACTTTATAGTTTAAACCGAGATGTTTTACTGTAAATAAAGTTGGAAGAACCGTGCAAACACTTGATGAAATTAAAGCTTTTTATTGATAAAAAGTTAATACAAAAGGTGGGGAACTTAGCCCGGTTACATTTGCAGACAAAAAAGAAAAAGAAACCTAAGCTAAGGGGGAGAGGTCAGGGAATTCCTCATCAACTTCCAGGTTGACTGTTGCTGTCTGGTCTTGGGCACCGGTCCCAGTCTGGCCGGTCTGCTCCTGCACGGTTTGGTCATCCCCCTTAGCGTCTGCCTCGACCTCTTCTTCAAGTCCCTCATCGGCCTCAGCCTGCAGCGTGCTGAAGACGTCATTGGCGTATGAAATGAGGTAGGTCGGTAAGAAGACAGCCGGTGGAGAGGCAAACACGTCAGTGTCAGAACCTTGACCGAGCTGTTGACAGGCAGCTTTCCATCCAGCTTTGAAATAGATGTCCTGCGTGGCGAAGACTTGTTTCTTGTAGTTGTCTTCCGCCTCTTTGACACCGGCGTTATTGGCGTCTTCACAATCTTTCTCTCTGGACTTCTTGAGCGCGTCCAGCTCGGCCTGGAGCTCGTCCCTCTTTTTCTCGGTTTCGTCGAGTTAGCCAAGCAACCGGTTGTTGTCAGTGTTGGCTATTTCAAGCGAGGACTTTGCTCGGTCAAGCTCGGTTTTGAGGCTTTGTACTTGGCTGGCTATGTCGGCTGCCTTCTGCCGAAGTCGGTGGATATGCTCCATGACCAGGTGTTGTTTTTGGATGGCCTGCAAAAAAAAAATTAAATCAGATGAGAAACCGTGCAAACACTTGTGCAAATTTCAGAGGCAGATTGAAACTTACCCTGGCCATGGACTTGACAGACGACTTCACCAACCGGGTGTTAGGGACGTGGTCGCTGCTGACCACGTCGCTCAGTAGGAGAAGGGCCTTGGAAAGATCGTAGGCGAGAAGGTGCTCTTTGTCGGCCTTGATCGAAGCCGTCGCCGGGATGTCTTTACCCCAGTGCTTGAGTTGTGGACGCCAGATTAGTGTTGGGTCAGCTGTGGCGGCTGGTTGCTCGATGGTCAGCTCGACAACCAGCTCGGCAGAAGGGTCTGCGCGTGCTCTTTTGCTTGCCCGTCGTGTCTCTCAGCTGGATTGCCCGGCAGCTGGAGAAGCTAGGGCAACCATGGCGGCACTTGATTGACCGTGCAGAAGCGGTGTGGCGACGATATCGCGGCAGATTGCGGTGAGCGGAGTTTTTATTTGGCTTCGCTATCTCTTGTTAAATCATCACCGGATCAAGGGGACGTCAGGCAGAATTGGGTCTGGAGGAGGTGATGGAGTACAGAGAAAGTCTGTTACTTTACTCCGGCGTGGAGTAGAGTATCTGTAGGTTGGAGTGTAACCGAGCAGCTCGTTGCAATCTCGGTGGCGATAGCAGGCGGGCCGATCTGATAGCCTACGTTGGGATATTGGTAGTTGGCTTGCAAGGCTTGAATTGCTGCAAAGGAAACAAGAAAAATAGTTAAGTACAGAATTATGAAGATAGAAAGCTAACCGAGCAAGTTTGTGCGGCTTACATATGGAACCGAAGTTCTTGCTTACAAACCAAATTTACCTCATTTGTTTTAAGTAATTGCGGACCCGTAAGAAATCGTCATTGTGCAAATCCTTGTCTGGTGTGCTGGTCACAATTTTTTCTTTGCCCGGCCTAATCTTAAGGTAGTAGGCGAGGCCATCGCCGGTATGCCCAAGGGTATACTGCCGCAGTATCTCGGCTAAGCCTAAGTCTATGCCTAGCTGGTTGTTTAGCTCGTGCACACCGTTTATTATCCGGTAGGTGTTGGTGGACACTTGTGTGGGTGCTAGCCCGGTTCGGCGCAAGAATTTGGTAATTAGTGGATTGAGCGGGAAGCGGAGGCCTCCTTCGATGATAGACAACACAGTGAAAGGGCATTGTCCTGATCTGCTCCAAGGCGTTGTTTTTTCTGCTGCAAGTTCAAGGTGGACGTCACCGATGTCAGATTCTCCTCGAACGCAACTAAGCGCAATGAGTATCCACAAGGAAGCGAAATTTCCCCATTTATGGCCGGCCTGAGTTAGCTCGGCTGAGGGGTTTGGTACTGTGGTAATTGGTGGTAGCTCGGTCTTTGAGAGCCTCAAAAGTGGTCAGTGGTCCCCTTGGACTCTGCAGGAAAAGGATGGCAGGTGTAAGTGTGAGCGCGGTCGCGCGAAGCGAGCTTGACTTTAGCTCGGTCATTAAGAGTGCCAAACCACCTCGGTTGTAAAGCCTAACCAAGGAGCTCGGTCGCCCAAGCGGACCAAATGTTAGCCCGGTTGAGCGGTCAAGTCCTTTTGTTATCACGGTTTCTGCTAAGGTTGGGGCAAACATGTTATTTGCTCGGTTAAACTGGTTTTTTGAATAAAATTAAGATCTGGAGCCCGATCAGCCCCAGATCTTCAGTGTTTTTCAGGAAAAATGAAGAACAGTTTGAAGAAAAACGAAGAAACTAAGGGGCATTGAAGGTTTTGGGTGGGGAAGGCCCTAAAACCTACGGATTTGGTACCAAAGAGGAAGAAACATCAAATAAAAATAACAACAAAATAGGACTCAAGGACTTACCAGACGAGGACGAGGCCAACTTCTTCAAGCACGAACGCTGGGAATGGCGGGGACGAAGCTTGGCTGGTGTTGCTTGAGCTTTGAGACGATTGAGGGCTTGAAGAGATGTAATAGGAGTGATGGAAGGGGTGTATGGCGTTGATATAGGTAAGAAAGACCGCCAAAATTTTGAAAGCCAACGGACGGCTGGTTGGCTGCTCGAGGACCAATGGGGGAATGCCATATGTCCCCATTAATGGCAGCATCAGAGTCGAAGAGACAGGAAGGCCAGGTGAGGCGTCGACCGAGCAAGCCGAAGAGGCTAGAAGGTCAAATGGGGCGTTGGCCGATGAGGCGACTGGTCAAGTTTGAAGACAGGCATGTCAACTAGCCCGGTTGCCGAATAGTACATTAAGGTCCAAGGAGGTGCTATCCCGGTCGGAATAGGTAATCCCAGTCACGCCTCAGCGGACGGAATTAAGGGGCAATTGAGAGGGAGAATAATGATCTGCATCGATCGACAGATTTGGGCGAAACAGTTTTCTGGGACAGATTTGGCGGCGGTGTTAGGCCAAGGATGTGTGGCCCTGTCTGGAAAGAAGCTGCTCGGTTAAGGCAACGCTTGGTTGGACTGAGCTACGTGTTTTGGCGGAGGCGAAGCCAGTCGAGTTAAGAGTCCGGCACCCGGAAAGGCGCAAAGTGACCGAGATACCTGCTTGCTCGGCAGGAAGGCCGACTACAGACAAGCACGAGCTGTCCCGGGCTCAGCTTTGCCGAGGTGCCGCCGAGCCGGCCCTCATTGAGCTTAGCTAGTGGAGTGCTTGGGCATGAAGCACAGCACGGCCGATAACAGACAAGATGGTACAGCTCAGCTGCCGAGCTCCCAGTAGAGTGAGCGGGCAGTTGGGTTAGGTGATGTTCAGCAAGATTTGTGCTAACAGATGGGATAGCAGAGCCACGTGTTGAGAGACCACTGGGAGTAGGTTTGGGACGCAGAAGGGTATATAGGCATGTTTGCGCCCCCCATGCTGAACAGACAAACACTTTGTAAGACATTCTTACACACAAACACTCTCCTCCCTCTCTCTCTATCCCAAGGTGTGTGCTAACTTGATCGTCGGAGGGGTTTTCCGGCCACACATGCGGCAACCACCGCCATGGTTGTGCTTCAGTGATCGAGCAAGCGAGCTTGGAAGAAAGGAGTACGGGCTCGCCGGAATATTTGCTCCCCGTACAATTACTAATCTGAATATTTTCCACTTGAACCTTTTGAACCTTTTTGCCTGCTGCTGTGCTAGGCTGTTTGAACCTTTGTTTTTGGTTGTTTGAACTCCTGATTTAATCAAATATTAAATACATTCCAATAACATTTAGGATAAATGTTTAGGTGAAAAATAATGAAACAAAATAAATTTTGATTCTATTTTTCTCTTTCAAATAAATTATCAAAATAAATTTTAATTCTATTTTTCTCTTTCAAATAATCATCAAAATAAATTTTGATTAAAATATAATTAAATAAATCATCAAAATAAATTTTAGATTCTATTTTTCTCTTTTAAATAAATCATCAAAATAAATTTTGATTCTATTTTTCTCTTCCAAATACATTAAAAACATAATTAAATAAATCATCAAAATAAATAAATCTAACATATTCAATTAGACTTAAGCTTAATTATCTATTTTTAATTATACTTGATTAACTAGCCTATATAAGGATAATTGGACTCCACTAGCTCATTCTAGACTTCTTCATTTCCTCATTTTTAAGCCAACAACTGTTGGAGAGATGAATAAGAAAGAGATCAAGCTCAACTAGGGAGATTGCTAGGGAATTTAAGGGAATTGGCTTGAACTTAGCTAGAATTTAAGAAATTGGGAAGAATCACTCAAGAATTCAAGGAATTGAGATTTGTAGGTTAGAAATCCAACTCTTAAATTATGTAGTTGGCTCACTCAATTTGTAAATTCAAAAGAGAATGAAAGATTAATGCATGAAATGAACTAATGAAGTAGGAAAGAAGAAGATTAGAGCATACATGTGCATTTCATAATATTTTGAAGTTGATTTCACGTAATTCTTCCATGCATGTCATGTTTTCAACTTAATTTTGAGACTTCATCATGTTTTCCATCAATTTAGTTTATTTGAGCATAATTTGAAGGGTTTAAGTTCAAAGAAAGTTGAAAGAAATTACATGCATGTTTATATCATGAGTTTTGAGTTTAAATTTAACACAATTGGCAAAGCTTTTGGGCTTAATTTTCTGAAATGGCTTTTGATTCATGATATATTGTCACGACCCAAACCCGCCTCTATAGGTTTAGTATCGTAACCGGCCACTAATTCATGATTACCAAAGGCCTTCTTAACAATAATGATAATAAAACAATAATAGGAGCTAGCAGAAACCAATCAATATGAAAAATAACGTTCAATGAGCTGTGAAGACTTAAATGAATATAACAAATTTCATATACATGTGATTTCACAAACAAATTAAATCCATAACACACATGTACAAACAAAGCACAAGCTAGGGAATTAAATCCTGTGTTGTTTCACTGGATATAAAAATGGAGGATATAATATGATGTGGGATATAATCAGGATATATAATGAATAGGATATATGTATTTGATAGTATATCTCCCAAATCATGTTTGTTGACTTGATATATAAGACCTGATATATATTATCCATGTTTGTTTTATAAAATATAGGATATAAACAAGTAATTTCCAATATTACCCTCATAATATATTTTAAATACCCATATTGCCCTTATGTCCATCAAAACCAAATTGTTCAGGTTAGGAAAAACTAATGTAAATCAACAAATTAAAAATTCATATTATTTTTTATTTGAACAAATTAAATATTCATATTAAATTCAATAATTTTTCAAAACAAAAAAAAAATTATATTAAATTAATGTCCACTGATAAAAAAAAATTATATTATATTAAATTCAATAATTTTACCCAACAAAAAAAAAAAAAACTAATATTCATTCTAAAAAATTTTACCTTACAAAAATAATCATTGAATGAAAAAAAATAACATATTTATTCATTTATTCATCGCACATCATTATTCTTATAAAATAATCCAAGCCATTATAATTAAAAATAACCTTCATTCATTCTAAGTAAATGATAACATTTTTTTACAATAGACAACTTAATATATTAAGCGTCATGATTGTCACCATACATCATATGTTATATATGCATATCCACAAGCTTACTTACAACCCCAACAATTACAACAAAATTAGGTACAAAAGCCATTTCTAGGGGATGTAAACCAATTAGTCTGTCAAAATATTTCTAAACCTCCTAATTACTATGCAAAATAGGCACTACGCATGTGCCTGAGGAGGAATAGCAATACTAATATTATAATATATAGATAGATATATTTCATTAGCCTACATCAAACACACCTAAACACACCCAGCCAACAACAAACATACCCATTCCATTTTTTCTTCTTCAGGCAAGCTAAAGAACAAATCAACCCTTTTAGCATCCTTCACAATAAGGGTAGCTGCTCTCAACCTGTCATTCGTGTTCAGTCACAACTTGACTAGTTCCCCATTAACCATCTTCCTAGCTTGAGACAAGTCATGGGCATAACCAATCCTATGAGCAATTTTTTCCATGGTAGTGTTGGTTTTCTTAAAGAAGGAACCAAACTCAACAACCATATCAACAAGACCCTTTGCAATACCTTCAGCTTCCCTAGCTCTTTTCTTAGAAGTTGTGCCTGAGCCACCTTGGTTGCATGGAGTCCCAGATGCTGATAAGGAACAATCAGGTAGATCAACAATTGGAGTGTAACACTCCTCAGTAGTTTGGTCCACTTTTTCTAAGGCATCAACCATGTCAGCAAGTCCTTCAGCCAAGACTCCAGTGGCTCTATCATTGCCAAAGAGAATTACCCAATCCTCGTAGTAAAGAAAAGGTACATTTCTCATGCCCTTGGCATCTGGCTCCCTCTACAAAACAACATTTTTTCAAATTTTATTTTTCTAGTTAATAAATAATACAAAATGGTTAAATAATGCAAAATAGTTAAGGTAAGTTTTTTACCTTGACATAGTTTTGCCAAACTTGGTCACTGTCGACCAAAATCATCTTCTCAGAGTCATCCCATCCAAAGCCACTCAAGCGAAGCATGTCAGTAAGCAAATTGTATTGTCTTATCCAAAATTTGATCTTTGACTCAATATAAGGGGATGCACGAAGATCAGTTCCAGGAAAAGCCAATATAATAAGCGTCTCCAACTCAGAGTAAAATCCACACTTGAACTGACCGTTGTCAGCCTTTCATTTTTCACTGAACAGATCCCTCATGGCTCAGATCAACACATCACACTCTTTCGGAGTCCACACTCTACGACCCCTTGATGAGGAAGCAGTTGCATTCCCCTTACCCTTTTTTCGACATCCACTAGTAACAGTTGTGTCATCCATACCTAACATGCAACCATTTTTAACAGAACAATAATTTTATTAACACAACCAAACAAACACAGGAAAAAGTTATGTCTTCAACAAATAACTGAAACATAAAATAAGTTACATGTCTACATCATCCTATTAAGTTACAAGTCTCCAACTCACTACATAACATAAGTATTAAAAAACATTACATCCAATGAAAATAGTACTTAATTTTACATCCTATTAGCTAACCACTCATTATACATTTGGTTAGCTAGAGTGTCCCTCCAATTACTCCATTGGTCAGATCCCTCAATTGTGTTAATGTACTCGTTCCCTGTTTCTTGATTATTTGGCAATGTGTCATCTAAGTCTACCTCCAATGGATCTATAGGCATCTCACGTTTGATGAGATTGTGTAGAAGACAACAAGCTGTGATAATTCGACATTGGGTCTTGATTGGAAAGTAAGAATATGTTCTCAATATTGCCCATTTAAGCTTCAGAAGACCAAAACATCTCTCTATTATGTTACGAGCCGCGGAGTGCTTCATATTGAAGAACTCCTCTAGATTAGTTGGAGCACCCCCTTCCCTCTAAGTGGACAAGTGGTAACGTTGTCCTCTATAAGGTGCTAAAAAGCCATCCCCATTAGTATAGCCCGCATCAACTAGATAGTAGGAACCTGTAATAATGTAGGATTATATAATTACATAATTTAAGTACAAGTCCAAAGGTTATACATAGTAAAGATATTGTGAAATGCAGCTGTACCTGTTGGCACTCTCAACCCATTTGGTCTACTTATGGCATCTCTAAGTACTCTAGAATCTGAAGCGGAACCTTCCCATCCAGGTAAGACATATATGAACTGCATGTCATGGGAGCAAACACCCAAGACATTAGTTGCAATTTCACCATTTCTTGATCTATACCTTGCTTTATCTACTGCAGGAGCTAGCACTCTAACATAAGTGCCATCAAGTGCACCAAGACAATTCTACCAAAAATTACCAAAAATAAATTATTACTTATTAAATTGTAATTATGAATATTATAACTTTTATCAAACATGAAGCATTACTAAAACTAGCATTTACCTGAAACCACCTCCACCTATCATCTGTGCACCCAGCAGTTATTGGCTCAGGTGTCTTTAGGAGGACACCTTACAGTCGAAGCACAGCCTTAAGGACATCATTGAAATACTTACTAACTGTTTGACCAGACCTCATAAAATTGAATTTGACATTTCGATTTTTATGGTGGTGCCCAAGCACACTCAAGAACATAACAACCTTTTCCTCTAACACAACATATTTTGAATCTGACACACCGTTTGTTCTGATAAGCCCACACAACCGCAGAAAGGTATGCATATTCATTCGTAGTTGTTCATGGCAATCTATGTCATTATCTCTGACCAACCTATTTAGGTGGTCAAGTTGTTGTTTGAAAGGATTAGGATTTCTACTTATTTTCCTCGTAGCCTCAAATCTTTCCAGTGCAGCATGCAAAACGACTATATAAACTCCAGAAGTATAATTCATGGATGATACAATATGTTGCAAGGCAACATAGGCCTCAATGAGGTCCCTCTTACCATCAAATCCTTTATTACTTGCCATCTATGAAAATAAATAGTGCACAAGTAAATTAAATAACTAAAGCAATCACATAGATAACTAAATCAATGCTAACTATTATTCACAGCAGCCCCATGTAAACAATCAGATTTGATAGAAAATAATCTTATCCACAAGAAGCATTCAATAAGAAGGATTATTAAGCTACATCAAAAATCAAACTTTTGACATAATTTTGTAGACAATCAGATAATGTAAAAAAATCAATCTGATTATAAAAATCTGATTATGTAAACTAACTTTCCCAATATATCAATCTTGGGAAAAATCTGATTATAAAAATCTGATTATCAAACAAAAATCAATCTTTAAACTACTTTTCCCAATATATAAAAATCTAATTATGTAAAAAAATCAAACTCTTCATAGATTATTTATTTATTTATTTATTTTTTAATGTCAAGAGTTTGATTCAATCAAATTCCTAGACTTTACATGCAAAACAAATAAATTTTATTGCTTGAATCAAAGCCCCCCAAAAAATAAATAAATAAATAAAATAGAGATATAAAATCTGGTTCCAATAAAACAATAAAACAGAGACAACTTTTTATTGATTGAATCTAATTTGATTACAAAACAATCAAAGCCCACTGATAAAAAAAAAAACAAAATCTGTTTGATTACAAAATATGTTCCAAAAATCACAGAAACTTTAGATTGAACAAAAAGTTCCAAAAAACAGTGGATTTATTCCAAAAAGGGCCAAAAGTTCCAAATCAGTGGACTTACAAATCAGTTTAGAAACTTTCTGTTATCTTAGTGGGTTCAGAAATCAAAGTTCGAAAAATCAATTTAGAAATCAGTGGGTTTAGAAATCAAAGTTCCAAAAATCATAGACAAGAAGGAAAAAATCAGTCTCAAGAGGGTTTAGATTGAACAAAAATCAATGAAAGACCACAAATGGTTTACATAAAAATCATACAAAAAAAACTTAAAACCAGAAAATCAAAAAAAAAGAAAGCAAGGTAGAGGGAAACGATGATGATCGCCGAAATGAAGTCTTGCCAACAGAAATCAGTCACAAAATTGAGCAGATCTACACTTGCAAAACTAGAGCCTTTTTCTCTTCTGCTGGATGTGTGAGCTGCATATATTTTCAGAGCCCTAGTCTGTGTATATAAGATAGACGAGGGTATATTGGACTTTTTAACTCATATCCCAGACCAAGGGATATGATATAATAGGGGGGTGGTGGTATTGTATATCCTCCAAATTTGGGAGATATACAATCCCATGGTATATTATATCCCCTTCAAAAAAAAAATTACAAACATGGGATATGTGGACCCCACCGGATATAATATCCAATCCCAATCTTCATATCTTGGAATCAAACAGGGCCTTAAATTATGTAGTTGGCTCACTTAATTTGTAAATTCAAAAGAGAATGAAAGATTAATGCATGAAATGAACTAATGAAGTAGAAAAGAAGAAGATTAGAGCATACATGTGCATTTCATAGTATTTTGAAGTTGATTTCAAGTAATTCTTCCATGCATGTCATGTTTTCAACTTAATTTTGAGACTTCATCATGTTTTCCATCAATTTAGCTTATTTGAGCATAATTTGAAGGGTTTAAGTTCAAAGAAAGTTCAAAGATATTACATGAATGTTTGTATCATGAGTTTTGAGTTTAAATTTAACACAATTGGCAAAGCTTTGGGGCTTAATTTTGTGAAATGACTTTTGATTCATGATATATTGTCATGACCCAAACCCGCCTCTATAGGTTTAGCATCGTAACCGGCCACTAATCCGTGATTACCAAAGGCCTGCTTAACAATAATGATAATAAAACAATAATAGGGGCTGGCAGAAGCCAATTAATAATGAAAAATAACGTCCAATGAGCTGTGAAGACTTAAATGAATAAAACAAATTTCATATACATGTGATTTCACAAACAAATTAAGTCCATAACATACATGTACAAACAAAACACAAGCTAGGGAATTAAATCCCATTGCCAAAAAGCAGTTAACAAAGCTCAACAAACATTCTTATCTCTTAAACACAATGTCAAAAGGGTGAATCTGAATCACCCAATAAATCCTAACATGCAATCGTTCGGAACCTCGCAATGAGGCACATTAGTTAGCTTGACAAAAATAGGTTTCGGGTCAACGCTGCTACGATTGATCCAGTACTTGACCACCTATATATATAATAGACTGTGAGCTATAGCCCAGTGAATAACAAATGTGTAAAGGGGTTAAGAATGAATGTTCTTTCAGTATTTAAAACAGTCAATTGCATCAGCAGATCATTTATTCGATCAGTATCTCATATTTCATATCATATCTGTCATGTAATAATCATAGCAGTCATACGTGGTACATCCAATAACAGTACAATACAGTAGGTCTTAAAAGACTGAACAGTAAGTTAATGGCCATCAAACAGTAAACAGTAGTTCCAAAAATTGGAACTGACAGAGATCTCTGTAATAGTAATAGTAACAGTCAGTTGCTATAGATACCAGGAGTACAGTTCATAAAATAGGACAAACATTCATTCAGTAAACAATATCATTTCAGAAAGCAGTACATTTAACCATTTAGAAAATAATTATAATTGAACATAGCTTTACAACATTGTTACTCACAATGGGCTCCTTGAAATATGTGCTAAAGTTACACTAAGGATGCGGCGTCCGACCTAAGCAAACAATTTAAGCACGATATCTCAATATACAGTTCAATCATTCAATCAGTTACTTAATTATTCAGTTTCTATTCATTGTTCACTCGTTCGGTTCCAACATTTTGTTCTTGTAATCCATTTAGATACATGAAATGTAAATGCACATTAAAAACTCTTTAAAATTATGCAAACGGTGGCCCGAAAAGGTAAAAAAAAAAATGATGCGAAAACAAAATCTGAGCCTAACCAAAACCGCATGTGTGAGATGTCCAATCCGCATGTGTGAATTCAAATAAAATAGGCAATCCTGGGCCTGGAGTAATCCGAAATCTGTCTTTGGTTTGGAACTCAATGTTTTCAAATCTAATTCCAAATCCATATTTTTCAAAGCTCAAAATTCATAAAAACATGTTGAATTTAATTTCAGATACTTAGCTTTAAACAAAAATCATAACCTTAAATTGCAGCTCACATTTCATACAAAAGCCCCAAAATCCTTGAATTAAAATATCAAAATCATAATCTTGAGCTTCAATCGTTGAAATTCATGGAGGTTTCCTTCTCAAGTTAGATAACTCATGCAATACAATGTCAAAACATGGAAATATTCATGAACTATAATTCAATTCTCAACTCAAATAAATCAAACTCCTTTTTAATTTTCCAAATCAAGTTCTTAACTTCCATGAACTCATTACTTTCATCATTTTTCTTCAATGTTTATGTATAAACGCTTCATGCATATAAACATCTAGTCCAAATTCCTTTCCATAGCTTTCAAATTATAAGATTGAACTTCAATATAACTCAATTCTAGAATGCATGTAACATATAACTTCAAAATCCAACATATTCATGTCTATATGTAAGGAATCATCTTCTTTTTAACATGTTTAAGCAAAATACATGCAATAGCCCATAAATCCAACTCTATACCATATGATCTTCAAGGTTTGAGAGGTAAATCCTTACCTAGAGTCTTCATAGACACTTAATTTTGCATAATCTTGATAAATCCAAGCCAAATTTGAGTTTCTTCCCTTTGTTCACTTCTCTCTTGATTTCTCTCTCTTTCTTGAACTCTCTCTCTCTCTCTCTCTATGTATATCTCTCAGATTTTCTCTCTAAAAGATGAGTTTGAGCTCATAAAGAAGCTTATGTCATATACATATCCATATCTAGATGGCTTAATACCATAACGAGACCTAAATACACCTTAACGAATCAGATAAAATCAAATTTCAATTAAACTTCTCAAATGATTCTAAGCTTATCCATGTATTCAATTTTGGTTTTTGAATCCATTTAGGTCGTCAATTTCAGTATCTAGCCATAATCACAATAGATAATTTCCTAATTTGGACAGATATGCACAATTAAGTCATATAATCATTCATTAACACATAATTCAATTAATATAATCATGACTTGCATTTTAGGGCCGTTACATATATTATGAATTTATAAGTGTTTTCTTAAGTTTTGGCCCAAAAGAATGTGTTTTGTTGCCTTAAAATTGAGTTTTTGAAGCTAGGAGTGTAATCTAGAAATTTCAGAATTCTACATCACCGCTTGAGTGACAGAAGTTGAGTTCGAGCGACCACCCTTTGTTTTGTACCTTCGCTCTAGAGAAGAAGTCTAAGCTCGAGCGTAAAATTCATGCTCCTAGAAATTTTACAGAACTTTGTAGACCGCTCGAGCGATCAAAGTTGCTTTCGAGTGAGGACCCTGTTTACTCAATCTTTGGCTCGAGCGACCATCAAATGTCCGTCGAGCAGAAAAATTATGCAACCAGTACTTTTGCAGACTTTGGAAACTGTTTGAGCGATAGATGTTGCGTTCGAACGGACTGCCCTGTTTTTTAAAATTTGGCCAAGTGTTCCAAAGCACATTTTAGCATTCTCATTGCATCATAGGCATTCCTAAGTCCTAATTAAGACATAATAATGAGGATAAGACTTAGAAACACACTAAGAACGAAACGTAATGGGTTAAGTATTTTCTGAGCGTGTGTTTCAATGTGTACCTGTTATCTGTTTGTGTAGGTCACGCGCCGTAAGCTATTCGATTTGTTTGTTTTTGGAACCAACTGTGAGTAATAACTTAGTAAAGGTATGTTCAACTTTATTTATTTTTTGTATGATGAAATAAGATCTGTTTTCTGAAATATTATGTTCTGTACAATGAATGATTGTCTAATTTCTGAAATGTATTCGTAGCATTCTTAACATATATGTTTGCTATTACCCGGTATCAGAGATTCCATTATGAAACTTAATATATCTGCAATCTATTACCTGTACCGGAGGCTCTATTATGGAGCTCAGCATATCAATTATCTGGTACCCGA
The DNA here is from genome assembly GCA_025200525.1 of Camellia lanceoleosa. Lineage (NCBI taxonomy): Eukaryota > Viridiplantae > Streptophyta > Magnoliopsida > Ericales > Theaceae > Camellia > Camellia lanceoleosa. Next base: position 170,956,378 of record CM045764.1, read on the forward strand.
ATCTGGAGGTTTCTTTATGGAATTGGTTACTCATAACCACCATTTGTTCTGTATTTGTTCTGTTGGCGCTAATGGATGTACCACGTATGATTAAGCACGAACCTCGATTTCTGTATATGATTTAAACAAGAATACGAATGTGAATATGCTTCTGTTTCTAAAATAAAAGTGAATATGATTTCCAAATCTGATATAGGACATCATTCAGTTAAACCCCTTTACTCTGTTATTATTCACTGGGCTCCCGCTCATCTATTACTTATGTATGTAGGTGATTAGGCACGCTACCAGGCTCAATGATGATTGCCTGAAATTCTGTTTTGTTGGCCAACCTTTGTGCCTCCCGAGGAGGTTCCAGAAAGAGTCATGTGATCGTGTTTTGTGAACTAAGTTTAAGACATTGTTTCTTTTCATGAAATTTGAACAAGTTTCTGTTTATCTGTATATTGGGCTAAGTCTCATTTTGGTTTTATCTGTATATGTGAGTGACGTAAGATTAATGTAAATATGACGTCACATGTGTGTATATAAAGTTTTAAATTTTTGTCGTATGTCTGCACAACTCAATGGACTATGTATATTTTATATATCTACTTTCACAACCCGTTATTATGTGTTAATTTGTTCAGAAGCCTTTGGTAATTCAAAGATTGCTGGCCGGTTACAACGCTAAATCTATAGGGGTGTGTTTGGGTCGTGACAATATAGGTGGCTAGTTACAAGAAAGGGTGGAGAGGAGTGGTCGACAAATAGGGCAATAGAGGACGAGGAAGAGAAATGGAAAAAGGAAGAGACAGAGGGGCAAAAACATAAAAAAAAGCAATGCAAATATGATATTTTTACAAATTTTTTTTGCACTTTCCATTTCTAGTGTAATTTAAAAAATTGTTCAAATTTTTTAGTTTTTTGTTTTTGTGGGGATATATTTTCTGAGTACCAACATGTGGCAAGGTGACGCCGACGTGTCAGCCGAGGTGCCACGTGTCTTGGCCGTTATGCCGAGGTCATCTCGGATAGGCCGAGGTTACCTCCGAAGATATCGGAATCCGAGATAAGCGGATCGGGGACAAGAGTCCTAGAATGAAGAGGGAACTCAACCTGGATATGGACAAGAGTCCTAGATATGGAGAAGACTTCAGTTTGGGTAAAGATAAGACTCTTAGAGAGTTTATCCTGATCCCACTGGGAGTCCTAGATTAGCAATAATCCTGAGTCCATTGGAGTTAGGCTCTCATTGGGACTGGGATTGAGTTAGCTATAAATAAGAGGCACCCCCATGGGTCTAAGGTATGCTTTTGATACTCAAGCTTGTGAGTTTAGCACTTGAATATCTTTGAGAGATATACTGACTTGATCGTCGGAGTGCCCCCGGGTGGACGAACCACCATGGATTCTTATATTTCATTGCAGTCGCAGTGCCATCTATTCTGCGGTGCTCTCGATTGACTACTAAGCGGGCGAAAAGTGGTCGAAAATCGCTCATACAATTTGGCGCCGTCTGTGGGAAAGAAAGAAGAATAGATGGCTAATGACGGACAGAAGGATCAGATTGAAGACAAACACTCCTGCTGGAAGTGGGAGATCTATCGACCTCGACGCTGAAGGGGACAACCGCAACACAGAAACTCGTGACCAGAGTCACGGAGTGAAATACGCCGGCCAGGAAGGTGACGCATCAAAGACAACAGATCGAAGCGGATACTACAACAAAGATGACCTCCAGGTATGGAAGGATAGATACCTGCGGAAGAACGAAGACCCTTCCAGAAGGGATGCAAAGACAGGGGGCATGAGTGCTCCCAAGGAGATGACATTCAAGTATAGAAGAGCTCAGCCTAAGTGAGCAGATCCTAGATTCCAGATCCCGGATCCTAGAAGACATGATCTCGGCCTAGATGAGTAGGCTCGGGAAAAGAAGAGCTCAACCCGAGTGAGCAGATCTAAGAAGATAAGATCTCGGCGCTTAAGTCCGAGAAGAGAATAGCACAGCGAACAGATCTAAGATCCCAGAGGATAAAAAGGAAACACAGAAGATCAGGCTAAAGTTGGCCGGGTTGAAAACCCCGGCTTGAATCCAAGAAGATTCTTAACCCGAAGTTAAAACCAAGAAGATGCTTAACCGTAGTTAAGACCAAGAAGATGCTTAACCGTAGTTAAGCCGAGAAGATTCTTAACCCGAAGTTAAGACCAAAACGATGCTTAACCGTAGTTAAGACCAAGAAGATGCTTAACCGTAGTTAAGCCGAGAAGATTCTTAACCCGAAGTTAAGACTAAGAAGATGCTTAACCGTAGTTAAGACCAAGAAGATGCTTAACCGTAGTTAAGCCGAGAAGATTCTTAACCCGAAGTTAAGACCAAGAAGATGCTTAACCGTAGTTAAGCCAAGAAGATGCTTAACCGTAGTTAAGCCGAGAAGATTCTTAACCCGAAGTTAAGACCAAGAAGATGCTTAACCATAGTTAAGCCAAGAAGATGCTTAACCGTAGTTAGGCCGAGAAGATTCTTAACCAAAGTTAAGACCAAAAGATTCCTTAACACTTGTTGAAATTTGTAGCAATTTACAAGTTGTTAAGCTGACAAAGATTCCTTAACACTTGTTGAAATTGGTAGCAATTTACAAGTTGTTGAGCTGAAACCATTCCTTAACACTTGTTGAAATTTGTAGCAATTTACAAGTTGTTAAGCTGACAAAGATTCCTTATCACTTGTTGAAATTTGTAGCAATTTACAAGTTGTTGAACTGAAACCATTCCTTAACACTTATTGAAATTTGGAGCAATTTACAAGTTAAAGATAAGCTGAGATTATTGTTTGTCTTCGCTTGTTGAAATTTGTAGCAATTTACAAGTAGAAGTGAAGCCGATGTTATTGCTTTACAGACTTATAGCAATCTACTGGTTGGTTAAACCAAAGAAGATGCTTAACACTTGTTGAAATTTGTAGCAATTTACAAGTTGAAGTTAAGCCGACATGAAATCATATGTTGAAATTTGCAGCAATTTACAGGTTGAAGTAAAATCTAAATAGATCATTGTTTAACACTTGTTATAACTTGAGAAAAGTTTACTGTATATGTTAATCCTTGTTGAAATTTGTAGCAATTTACAAGTAGATAGACTGAGATTACTGTTTAAACACTCGTTGAAACTTGAGAAAAGTTTGCAAAGTTAACATTGAATAGTATATGTCTTATGCTTGTTGAAATATATGAAAAGTTTGCAGGTCAGTATCTTGCCGAAGTAAAGTTTGTAGTTATTATCCCCGAGGTATGTAAACCCGAGAAGATTGCATAAAGAAGGCAAAGAATGAAAGGCACGCAGAATATTCTAAGTATAGAATCATGCAAAGGCAGTCAAGAAAAGACAAAAGCACAAGCATTCAGAGAAGGAAAGTTAAATTAGACATTCAAGAACAAGGGGGCACATCGGCCATATGCAGAGCTTATATTGTCTGAAAAGCAAAAAGGTACAAGAGTACAAGCGACAAAAAAGGAAGAACGTCAAAAGCCGAGATGACGTTTAACCGAAGTTAAACTGAGATGATGCTTAACCGAAGTTAAGCCGAGATGATGTTTAACCGAAGTTAAACTGAGATGATGCTTAACCGAAGTTAAGCCGAGATGATATTTAACCGAAGTTAAGCCGAGATGATATCTAACCGAAGTTAAGCCGAGATGATGTTTAACCGAAGTTAAACTGAGATGATGCTTAACCGAAGTTAAGCCGAGATGATGTTGAAACCCGAGAAAAGTTTACAAGCAGAGTTAAAATCGAGAATGAAGAATGGCTTAAACACTTGTTGAAATTCTAAGAGAACTTACAAGTTAAAGAGTGCACAAAGTTAAATGTCGGCAAAAGATTCGCCGGAGTCAAACGTCGTTTTGGTTAGAACAGAACCACTAAGTGCACGCCAGAAGTGGTGACCAGAATTGTGAAAGGAATAAATGCTCAAAGAAACAGCAATGATAGTTTGCAGAGGCCAAGAGAAAGAGGGTCTAAAGGGGGCGAATTAAATACCATAAGTTTTAATACATCGGCGAAAGAAGATCACATCAGGTCTGTGACTACGGCACAAAGCCAACTTCCCTAATGTGATCCTAAGTGCAACTTATGTTCACATTAGGGGGCAGGGAGAAGGTGCAGGGGGAATGAATGATAATTAAGGAGTAAGGAATGTTAACACTTGTTGAAATTTTTGAGCAAATTGCAAGATGAGTTAACCAAAGATTATGAAGTCTACCACTTGTTGAAATTTGAAGCAATTTACAAGTTTGGTATAGCCGAGATAACACTGAAAGACGTTTCCGAGATATGATCATCCGAGATGACCCACTAGCTTGTTAAGAGCTGAGAAGGTTAGCAAGTACAGAAATGAAGACCTTAAAGAATTAGGGACTAAAAGCAAGAACGTCGGACTGATCTGCTTCGACAGACGATGATGGTTCAGCCTCGGCAGTCAGTTGGAGGAGCTTTTCTACCGTTACCTCGGCATCAATTTCAAGAAAAAAGTAAACTACTCGGCATCAGCGGCAGGTTGTGTCTCACCCCCAGAAGACAGTTTAAAGGAACTTCTCAGCAGCCATCTCAGCCACGAGCTCAGCATCAATCTCCTGAAGAGTTTGATCAACGCTCTTCTCGGCGATTGGCACCTCGGAGTTTTGAAAGCAAGGATTGAAAGTAAAAATCTGGGAAAAGACACAGAAAACAGAAACAAGAAATGTAATTCGAGAATCAAAAATGGTGATGAAGCTATCAAGAAATCAAGACAAAAAGATTGCATAGGTATGTCAAGCCAAGAACAGTGGCAGAAATCAACAGATGTGTGAACAGTGTGTATTCAAGAAGATGAATTGGAAACAACGGGTAAAACAGTAATGATGATTAACAAATGAAGCAGAGCTCCTTGGAAAGCAACAAGAAATAAAAAACCGGGAGGAACAGTGGCTTACTAGAAAGAGGGAAGCCGAAATGAGAATTGCCGAAGTCTGACGACGGATGCGAAAATGATAGAATGACGTAAGCTTCACGTAAAGAAAGAACGATTCAGAGCTTGAAAGCTTGGAACAATGACAGATTTAAGCAAAAGAGCTAGAAAGAGAAAAAGCCAGAGGATTGAATAAAGAGAAAAATCAGAGTCAAGAGGACGACAAAGTTCAAAGATAAAGCCAAGTGCACAGGCACTAAGTAAGTATATGAAGAAACAAGAAAGTAATGGCCCAAACACGATGCTAGCAACAGAAAGTGGATATGGCAAGAACAGTGCCAGGCATTCAAAAAATTCAAAACTTGAAAACAGACGAAAATAGAAGGCAACAGAAGGCAAATGAACGGATTCAGAAGAGTTATGAACCTACCAAGTGAAGTGAACGCCGATATGAAAATCGCCAGAGTCAAATAGATGACTGGAAATCGGGAACTCACCAGAAAATGTGAATAGAACAGATGCAAAGCTCTTTGAGTTTATGAAATTAATGAAACCAGAAACCTCGGCTAGAAGGTATGATCTCGAATAGCTTGGAAAGCATGAAGCTTGATACTTGATGTGGGCGTAAAAGTCCAGAAACTTTGAGGTCGTGAGTTTGATCTCAGACGAGGGCACAAATGAGCGAAAGATAGGTTCCATCACCTCGTAATGCCGAGGTAATAGAACCTAGGGGCTTGTGGGGATATATTTTCCGAAAATCGACATCGCGTGGCAAGACGCCGATGTCACCGAGGTGCCACGTGTCTTGGCCGTTATGCCGAGGTCATCTCGGATAGGCCGAGGTTACCTCCGAAGATATCGGAATCCGAGATAAGCGGATCGGGGACAAGAGTCCTAGAATGAAGAGGGAACTCAACCTGGATATGGACAAGAGTCCTAGATATGGAGAAGACTTCAGTTTGGGTAAAGATAAGACTCTTAGAGAGTTTATCCTGATCCCACTGGGAGTCCCAGATTAGCAGTAATCCTGAGTCCATTGGAGTTAGGCTCTCATTGGGACTGGGATTGAGTTAGCTATAAATAAGAGGCACCCCCATGGGTCTAAGGTATGCTTTTAATACTCAAGCTTGTGAGTTTAGCACTTGAATATCTTTGAGAGATATACTGACTTGATCGTCGGAGTGCCCCCGGGTGGACGAACCACCGCGGGATTCTTATATTTCTGTTGCAGGTCAGCCAGGTGCCATCTATTCTGCCGGTGCTCTCCAGTTGACTACTAAGCGGGCAGTGTGGTCAGAAAATCGCTCATACAGTTTTAATAACTCCAATACCATTTATTGGTAGTTTTTCTTATTTTATTTGTCTACATATATTTCAGACACAACTATACATGTCCAAACAAACGGAATAAGGTCTCTATTTTGCCTTGTGCCCCTCGATGAGTCTCCCCCCATCCTGGATACTCCATAATTTGAATTGTTTATCTTGCAAGACTCGTCGAAAAGATCATTTGTGTAACAAATTAAATTGATCAGATATTACTAGTCAAAAAATCATATCATGTTTGTTTTAAATGATATAAATAACAAATGTGATTTTGATAATAAAATGTCACAAAAATGATTCAATCATGTGATTATTGATATACTATCAACTTGATTGTTTTATGAATAATCTTCTTAAAGAACCTACAAAACCAAAACCAAACCAAACAAAGTTTTAAATCCCATCAAATGGGGTCGACTGCATAAATAATTTTTCTCCAAAACAAATGATTTAAATCATGAAGAAGTGATGAGGCCCCTGAGGGCAAAGCACCCCTTACAGGGACCCCCTATTTCCCAGAAGGTAGAAGTCAATATAGAGCTGGACACAGCCCCTCCTCAAGGTTTACCCGTAGGCTATTTCTTCCAAATCAATACAAAACGCTCTTACGTAAAGACTACTTAAACGACCCAATGAAGCAATATTGAATTTGCAATTCTAGCTTTTCTTCATAAAGACTTACGAAATAACAAGAAACTTTACCCAAAGACTATTTCAACATACAACAAAGCAATATTGAATTTACGATTCTAGCCCCTCTTCATAAAGACTTCAATCAATTATGCCTTCACAAGTCATCACCGGAATTTCCAAGCTTCAAAAGACAATCATGAAAGTAAAATTATTCTGCTAATGGCAATTACATCTTTATTCAAACTCATTCATGTGCCAATTAGCGACAGTGCTGTACATTCAGTGGATACAATAGAAAGATCCATATAACCTATCATTTTTAAAAAATGTTCAACTAAAAAAAAAAAAGCTAAAAATGATGGAATCTGTAAACCGCTCCAAATCGGTCCATTACCCGTGATAAGATTGGCAGTACATGATAAGATTATTAATTATCTTTGATGGAAGACACTACTTATGGCTAGGCCCCACTACCTAGTGCCACACACAGTATTTCCATGGCCAGAAATTCAAATATCCACCAAACTGATACCAATCCTGCTTTCTTCTAAAGTAGTAATTAGAGATGCCATGAACCAAAACCATTGCATTGCACATAGCTTATCTGTACTATGTCAGACTTTATTTCAAAAAAATTACAAAAACTCAAAAAGTCATGGGAAAAAAGCTAATGAGAGGAGGTGCTTTATGAGTCATGACAATAAACATCTAATACATTGAAAGTATTTCTTTCACACAACTTTGCTTGCAATAGGTTCTTACTTTTTATTTTATATATAATATTGAGTTTACAATACTAATAAACATCTAATCATGCATCTTCCTACAGGATCCTTAATTTACAGGACTAGTAAAAGCCTGTGCATCTTGCATGAGTAAGTGTCAGGAAAATTACCCAATTTTTCCTTTCTAGAACAGAAATTAGAGTAAAAGCAAGACTGCAAAAATCTTGCACAAATTTACTTTGAGGCTATGTTTGGATCTTGAATTTGTTAGGGGGAAGAAAGGAAAATGAAAGGTAATTTTTTCTCTTTTTTCCCTCTTCTTTTCTTTTCTTTTCTTTTCTTTTCTTTTCCTTCTACAAGCCAAGATCCAACACAACCTAAAGAGAGAGAGAGAGAGATTAACAAAATTAAGTACCTGAATGAACATGTTTTGTATGCCCTGACAAGCAAATTGCTTCTCCTGCTTTGCCAAATGCTCCATAGAAGAAGACAGCCACTGATTTGCCGTGCACAAAGAATCTACCCATGACTAATCAACCTGCCACAACCCTTTCTTACCAATGGGAAAGATCTATAAAGAAATATTCCTCCAGCTTTGCAGCCCATCATATATTCCAAGAGAATTTGTTCTCTGCTTTTCCAAAGAGCAATTCACACTATAAGAACCATACCATTACCATCTCAAACATCATTCACACTATAAGAACCATACCATTACCATCTCAAACATCATTCATCACAATTCTAATTCTTTGAATTTTTTTTTATCCCCAATGACTAGTTGCAGGCAGCTTGAAGTTCGATCAGAAGATCGAAATCCACAGAAATGGTGCGTTCCAATGACAGAAGGTGTGTTTGAAACCTTGACGTCCAAAAGTAGTCCAACACAGCATACAGTTTTTGGTGATGGCTCGTTCTTCAGTCCATTGTTGTTCGGAAAATTCTTTGATCCATCTGATGCCTTCCCACTATGGGAGTTTGAGTCTGATGTATTATTATCGAAACTCCGGAGCGCCAGTCAGAGCACTGTTGATTGGTTTCTAACCGATGCTGATTATGTTCTAAAAGCAGAACTACCAGGTAATCGTTTGGATGGTTGTTTGAATAATTTTCAGACCTTTCATTCAATCTTTTCAATTGAACTGAAAACCTATGGAGTTAGAGGCCTTATTCCTTGACTCATGATTGCACCCGGAAATCTTCTAAGAATGGAATTTGAAATACGCTGAAACTCTAGAGGTTTATTTCAGATTTAGCAGAGATGGTGAATTTTCTTGACACTGCTGATTTGTCATAACAGGAATTGGGAAAAGTAGTGTTCAAGTCTATGTTGAACAAGGGAAGGTTGTGGAGATAAGTGGGCAATGGAAGAACCAAAAAGAACCCAAGACAAGGGACTGGCGAAGTGGCCACTGGTGGGAATACGGGTATGTTCGGAGGCTTGAATTGCCAGAAAATGCAGATTGGAGGAAAATCGAGGCATATGTGAACAATGACACTGTTTTAGAGATTAGAATTCACAAGAAGCGTTTGGATTGTGATAATGCTCAAGGAAGTGATGGGGCAACAAAAGATTTTGAATCCATTTGATATTAATATATAGTCACCGTATTATGTTTATGACGACATAATATATGTGTGATTCAAGTACATGAAATAGTTGCCAAAGTATAAGCTATTGATCGAAATGCACCAAAGAAAAAGACAAAACACAACATGTGAAAATAATCAAACTGTTTCTATTAACACAAGCTATTGATCAAACGATCCATGTTTCTAGCCAACGCCAACATCTAACTGCTATAAGAATGGGCAAATTTGATTTCATGAACCTAGGAACGGCTCCTAAAAATACAAGTGAACTTTTTTTTTTTTTTTTTTTTTTGAAAATACAAGTAATTGAGGCTATCAACTTGATCATGTGGAAATAATCAAACTGTTTCTATTAACACAAGCTATTGATCAAACGGTCTATGTTTCTGGCCAACACCAACATGTAACTGCTACAAGAATGGGCAAATTTGATTTGGTGAAACTACGAATGATTCCTGAAAATAAAATTTAACTTTTTTTGTTTTGTTTTGAAAATACAAGTAATTGAGGCTATCAACTTGATCACATAATGGGATGATTATAGTAGTAATAGACAGTTAGTTCCGAGCATGAGATTCATAAAGAAAATATATTTGATAATAAAGGGTGAAAGCACTGGAAAGAGGGTACTCAGACAGAACTGAATTTCATAGTGTTTCATAGTTCCATTCAGTAAATAACAATTTGAGTGAGCACAAAGGTTAAGACTTTCTTACCGGTAAAGCTTTCTGTTGGGTAAAATTATCGATTGGGATTTGATATGCATAAATTTGAAAACTGTGTGGTTGTTGCAGTCTTAATTTTTTGAGAATACATCAGTGGGAACCACTAGCGTACTCTTAAATACAAAAATGCAGACACCACCAAAGAATTTGCAATTTCAGCAATAAGAAATATTAATGAAGAAAACAATCTGACCATCTGAGTATGCAAGCACGGTCAAACTGAAAACAAGCACTTCTTCCTAGTTCTACAAAATTATTGCATAGGCAGAGTGATTACTACAATACAACCATGAACACCTCAAAAGAAATTGACAAACAATGTTATCCAAAACTTTTCAGGGGAAAACTTCATCATTCCGCTAATCATCTGAACAATATCCTCTTTGGTCTTTCTTTCACATGTGTGCACACACACAAACAGTAACTAAGCATACCAAAGAAATGGCAAAAATTACTCTTAACTATGTGAGTGTAATGCATCTTTATAACACTAGTCATATCTATATATTCTCTAATCCCATGAATAAAATGTCATATCATATCACCAATGAATATTCACATTCTTTTATATATGCTGAGTACAAATCCCTCTAAGTAATTGTACCCTCAAGTAGTGTATCCATGGAAGTTCAATCAGCTGGCACCCAAATCATAAGAAATGGATAGAAAAATCACACCTGACCCAAAAAAGAAAAAAAAAATGCAAATTTAGTAAAAGGATTATTTAATTTAAATTGAGTTGTCTAGGATTCAAAACATTGATTATGAAACCTGCCCATCCAAAAAACTATTACAAACACATACCCAAGTCCAAAGTATCAATACAGTAACTTCAAAACAAACCAAATAGATCTCTTGGGCCCAATTATTTCACTCAACACCATCTTTAGAAAATAAATATATATATATATATATATATATATTCTCATTGGCATTTTGTCAAGCAAGTGAAGGGCATTCATCAACCATAAGATGCCCCGAGCCCAGGCATCAAATAAACCCAAACCCTGAGACACAAACTTCATAGTAGTTCAGACATACAAAAAATGCTATTCATTAAAAAAAAAAAATTACACAGAGTTTGATGTATACATTATTTTTATTATATATATGTAAAATTATATGCTAATCAAAAAACAGATAGAGAAGACGCATCATAGTTTCAAAGCCTTTAAAATCTCATGATGGAGTGTAGTGTAGTATAAACCTTCCCCGAATATAGAATACATAAAAATTTGTATATATAGTTACTAAAAAAAGGAAGAAAAAAAATGTTTACTGAAACATGAACAGTTGAGATAAAATGGAGATGCGGGGTATCGATCCCCGTACCTCTCGCATGCTAAGCGAGCGCTCTACCATCTGAGCTACATCCCCTATGTTGCCCAAATATTTCTAGAAATATTATTATATTTTAATTGAAACCATAAAATTACTACACCACTCATTTACCCAATTTCTTTTAGGTAAATTACACTTTTACCATCCTTTTCTCCATATTATAGGTTTTTTCCTACTATGGTCCCTAATCTAAAAAAATTTAAATAAATAAATAGTTCTTCATAATCATAACTTGCTACATCATCTCTTAAATATTGTCTCATAATACCTGAATCTTCACTCTCCTATTATTTTTCTCTTCTCTCTCATAATCTCTCATTTCGTTACGTATATTCATAATCTACTCTCACAATCAACCCATCTTCTCTCCCTTTTCTAACGCTCACAATTGACCACGTTCTTTCTTTCAACCTTGATCTACTTCACTAGCCTTTACAATTCAATTCACACCCTCTTTAGTCCTCAAATGATCCATACCCCACTATAATTTTCATTTTTGTTCGCTTGTTAAAAAGTTGCTTTTTAAGAGTATGAGAGATTAAGGAGTGTGGATGGTTTTGAGATTAGGTTACGTTTAGATTTGTCGACAAAGGTAAGAAATTTTAATTTTTTAAAGACCAAAGTAAAAAAATTAATCATTGAGATTTATAAATTACCCCTTAACTGAAAAAAAAAAAATTATAATTTGATCAAAGTGAAAATGACTAATAGTTTAGAATCAAATTAGCATTATTTTTATTTTTATTTTCTAGTTTTACAGAAGCAAAGTCAAGTCACTCATGTCAAGTCTCAAACTCATTAGATGGGTCAGTAGGTCCGGCCCTAAGATTTTCGGACTCCAAAACCAATAATTAACTAATAAATTTTTGGAGCCTTTCATATATATTTTTTTCATTGAATGAAAAAAAAAATGAAGATAAAAGACAAAAAATTTGTGTCAAAATCACAAAAAATACTTAGTATTATATTACAACAATTAATAAGTGTCGCTTGATCCTCACTTTTCTTGCATTTTTAGAAGCAAATAAATCAATCATACTTACATAATCTAGTTTTTTTGCAAAATCATTTTCAATGGATAACAATACTAATTATTTTAAATGGGTCTTTCAATTTTTTAATGGGTCAATTTATTTTAAGTTAGTTTGGATCTTCTTTAATTTTTTTTTTTTTGATTTAAAATATACCTAATATATTACAATAAACTATAATAGAAGGACCCTTTTTTGGATCTATCTATCTATCTATCTATCTATATCTATACTATCTATATAAGCAAATGTAGTGGAAGCTCACAGACTATCAATTATTTAATCCTAATTTCTCATAATTTTGAGAGATTAAAAAAATGAGATGGCACTTCTTCCTCTCTCACCTTATTTTTTCTAGCCAAAATAGAGGAGAGACAAAAATCCACATGAAATATATAAGAAAAAATATATATTTATCACTTTAGGTAAATTAAAAATTTTAAAACTCTCTTATCACCTCTTTCCTTTATCTCAATTAAAGTAGTCTCCTTTCACATGACTTCCTCTTTCACATGTCTCTCTTCCCTCCTTATATATAGTTACATTTTTGTTTCAATCTCACACTGCTTCTTATAGAAAAATAAAAATATGACTATATCTCTCTCCCAAAAAACTTGCCCTTATTTGTCACCATCACCTCCATGGTCATTTCATAAGAGAGTTAGATTGGTACTGCCTAGATGGCCATTCCGTAAGAAACTTAGAGATTGGTATATATGATACAACAGAGGTTGCCATTGCTTTATTTTTATTTATTTTTTAAGCCGCTTTCCAAGTTTTCGAGTTGTATGTTTCACTTATTATATAGATAAAATAATTGCTTTACATAGAATTTTTGTGTGCTTGTATTCCATATCAATAAAGCAATCTGTCAATTTTATTTTTATTTTTCTTTTTTTGTATATGTTTTTATTTTTCTTATATTTGAGAAAATTTAGTATTTTACAAGTTACAATAGTGCTGAAGTTCAAACAATACTCCTTAGTCACAAGGAGAACAAACAACAATAAATAAGAAGGATAATAAAGAATTACTGGAACGATCAAATAGATGGCTTTTATAGAGGAATTAGAAAGTTTTACCATAAGGAAGAAATTTTAATTTGGAAGCACATATGGCCAACGAGTCTTAAAACAATATGTCAATAAGAAACTTATCAAAGACTCCTATGTAAAGAGGACACTTCTGTTTTCGTTGCCCTTTACTTTCTTTCCATTTTTGTTTTGTTTTGTTTTGTTTTGTTTTGTTTTTTTTTTTTTTTTTTTTTTTTTTTTGTGTGTGTGTGTGTATAACTAGAATCTTGAATCATAAAAATGGCGTATATGAGATGGAGAGTTTTTCTATTTGAGTGTTCACTGTTATTAATTGTATTTCAATTTTTTTTGGCACAATTTTTTCTTAGTCCAATAGATATGAGCACACCATTGTTTTTTCTTTCTTGCTAAAGTTTTAGCTTGAGGTCATGTGAGACAAATGGTTAAAACATTAATCTTAGATAATAAATAATAATAATAATAATAATAATAATAATAATAAAACTAAGACCAAATAAGAAAGACAAAATTACTTATATTAATCTGTGATTTTGGTACATATGAAAAATAAAAATAAAATATTTATAAGATATTTAGTCCCTTCCTTTTCTTTTATCTTCTTATATATTATAAGAATGTAATATGAAACATAAAAGGCCTCCAAACCCTTAATACTAACTCTTAATCACTTTCTTTCCTACTGGTATTCTCTCAAGTCCCCTTTACTAATTTTCCTAATTTCTATTTTTTTTAAATAAACGTAAAAAAAAAATGATATACAAATACATAAAGTTAACAAATTTGATCTATCTCGCTTCTGTTAAAATCTTTCGTAATTAACAAATTTGATCCTATATGTTCAATTAAAATCTTTATTTTATCTCTCAATATCTAATTTTAAATTTTATTTTTTTAAAAGTCTATCTAAACAAATCTAATTCAAAATTTTGATTTTTTTTATTTGAATTTTTATTTTTTTACAAGAGCTTCAAGCATTAAATAGAAATTTTCAATTTTAAAATTTTTAAAAATAAAAAATATATTTGGCATAAAGTGATAAAAAAATTACAAACCCACAAATATTTATAACCATATATATAAATTAAAAATATATATAAACCCATAACAAATATAGATAGATAGATTTATGGCATTCAGTTTATTAGTAATTCTTTTTAGCATATATATGTTTTAGACATAAGGGTGTGTGAGTGATTTTCCGATCACACTGCTGTCCTTAGGAATTCAGCTGTAGAACACAAGCAGAATAGATGGCACCTTACTGTCCTGCACAGAAAGAAAAGGCTCCGGCGGTGGTTCTTCCACCCGGGGGCACTCCGACGATCAAGTCAGTATATCTCTCAAAGATAATCAAGTATTCAACTCACAAGCTTGAGTATCTAAAAACATACTTTAGACCCATGGGGGTGCCTCTCTTTTATAGCCAATACAATCCCAGTCCCAATAGGAGCCTGGCCGTAATGGACTTAGGATTACTGCTAATCTGGGACTCCTAGTGGGATTAGGATAAACTCTCTAAGAGTTTTATCTTTACCCAAACTGAAGTCTTTTCCCAATCTAGGACTCTTGTCCATATCCAGGTTGAGTTCCCTCTTCATTCTAGGACTCTTGTCCCCTATCCGCTTATCTCGGATTCCGATATCTTCGGAGGTAACCTCGGCCTATCCGAGATGACCTCGGCACAACAGCCAAGACACGCGGCACCTCGGCTGACACGTCGGCATCACCTTACCACGTGTTGGTACTCAGAAAATATATCCCTACAACTGCCCCCTAGGTTCTATTATCTCGGCATTCTGAAGTGATGGAACCTACACCGTTTAGTTCTTTTCAGTACGTCGGCATAAAAAATTCTGTAGCCGAGATCATTCTCTTTAAGCCGACATGTCTCCTTTCAAGAGCAAGAATTCGAATGAACTCTCCTATACGCATGAGCTGTCATGCATCACTTTTTAACCGCTTTATTCACACGTTTCATTCCTATTGGCTCATGCCTGCGACGCGTTTGTAAACCACGTTTTTTTCTGTATGCGCCGTCTGACGCATGTGTTAACCCAGGTGCATTAAATGCTCCTATTTTGCTGCCGTTTCACGTTTTTGACAAAACTGTTGCCTCTCTCCTTCGTTTCTTCACTTTTGTACTCAATTACTTTGCTTTCTCTTTCTCTCAAAGCTTTTTCTCCTTTGAGTCTGCTATTGTTTCGAGCTTCGACTCTACAACAGTCTTCCTCTTCCGTTCTCGTGAAGCTCCTACTACTGTCGTCTGTCATCGGTGAATTTCATTCCGGCGCCACTTTATCTGGTAAGCAACTGGCCCTTCTCTTCCAGTTCTTGATTGTTTCTGAATTTCCTGTTTGTATTTATTCTGCTCCAGCATTTAATTTGTGAATCACTCACCTGAATGTATCTTATTTTATGATTTCGTACATGTCACGAACACTTTGCACTATTTCACCACTGTTCTTGGCTCCCAACCTTTTGTAATCTTCGTTTTTCTAATAACCCATTATTTGCTCTTGAATCTGAAATTCGCCTTTGTTTTCTTCCTTTTGTATTTTTTCCAGATCCGTGCCCTTGATCTTCGTCTTCATAGTTTTAGGTTTGGGATTTGTTTATAGAACCCTCGACTTTTAGGAAAAACTGAAACAAGCCTTACCTGTATTTTCCCAGATTCGTAGCCGAGGTTTTTGCAACCCTTCCGGATTAACCCTCTTCTGAAACCCAGCCTTCTATACTTAAATTGACGCAATGGGCATGTGGAGACATAGGGTAAATACCCCAACCAAACTTGAATTTTTTAGGCAAGAATTCTCTATTCCTGCTGATGGCTAGCTGGGAATGATGATTCCATTATGCCTACAGACGATACCATGCCTTTCCCTGTTATAGCTTTTGTTGAGTGTGGACTTCGGCTCCCACTTAATCCCCTTTTTCGTGAAGTTCTTCACTACTACACCTTGAATCCTATGCAACTTACCATCAACTCTTACAGAACACTTAATGGTATAATAGCTTTAGCTCGGCAGGAGAATGTTAGGATCACTCTCGCCGACATTCAATATTGTTACACTATGTGCGCCCTTAACTTGAAAGAGAAGGGCTTTGTATATTACCTTAAGCCGAGGTCTACCGAATTTAAGATCGTAGCCGACCTCCCAGACTCTAATAAAAGGGCTGGAGATGATTATCTTATCGCTTCTGGAAACTGGGAATTTGGTCCAGACGAAGAAGTCCATCTTTTCCCTCTCCCCCGAACAATAAAAGAGGGCAAGGGTAAGAGCCCAACGCCAATTTACTTAGCTATTGTCTTTTTTCAAGTCTTTAAAAGATTTTATTTGTTTCTGATGTTGTGTTCTTTTTGCAGACGTTCGCAAGCCCCTCAAGGATTTTCGTCAGTCTTATTTCCTTGGAAAAGATTTAAAGAAGCTTTTGGACCTTCCTGTCCAAAAGTGAAAAGCTCCACTCCTACTGAATTTCATCCCTTCCTACAAATCCACTTTGCCCGACGCCCCAAGGAAGAAGAAAAAGAGCCTTTCTTCACCCACTGTTCAAGCTGCTTTTTCATCCCGGATAGATCAGGGATCCACATCTGACCCAACCAATCAACCTTCCACCTCGGCACCATTCTTGGTACCCATTCCTGAGAGAAAACGCCGACGTAGACTGGTTAAAACAACTGAAATGGTGCGCCCAAAGCCTGTTGTGCAAGATCTTCTGGCCGACCTCCCAGTCGATGCCGACGTGGCTACCAATCAAGCTTCCGCCAAAACCAAAAAGAACTAAGAAAGCCCAGCCAAAGAACAAAGCAACTGAGGCTGAGGCTGAGGATGCCATTCCTATCTCCCAACTGGCTGAGAGCAAGAAGACCGCTTCTACTTGGGCCAAAGGTCTCACGAGACTCAACCCTCAGAGTCCCAAAAATCGAAAAAGCCGAGGTCGTCTTCTGCGAAAACTTCAAAGTCCAAGATACCAAATGTCCCTTGGGCCCCCCAATTCATTTTGGAAGACAGGCCAATAATGGCGAATGAGAGTGCCGACGACATAAACGTCGGCATGGCTCTCAGTACTGCACTGCTTTTGCCTGGTGATTTGGAGCGAAATGCTGGAAATAGTGAGTATGAGAACTACGCTTTAATGCTCCAACACTCAGTTCAAGTAAGTGCTTCAGTTTAGTACTCGTCCTTTCTTTTTGTTTCATACTTTGAATTTTTTCTAACACTTTTATTTTCTGTCAGGCTGTCCAGTACGCCCATTCCTTTTCAATGCAGTCATTTGAAAATCGAGAAAAGTTGGCCGAGATGAAGAGGGAGTTTTCTTCCCTTCAAAAGATAAACAAAAATCTTCAAGCAAAGATGAAAACGTTGGAGGACCAGGCTGAGGCCGCTACTCAAGCCCAACAGTTAGCCGAGGAAAAGGCTGAAGCGGCCGAGGCTATAAAGACGGTGGCTGAAGCTTAAAAAAAAGAAGCAGAGGAAAAAGTAGCCCAAGCCGAGAAGAAACTCCAGGAGGCTTTGGCTACCAAAGATGCTGAGATCAAAGCGGCTGATGATAAGGCATACGCCCAAGGCATGGCCAACGTTACTGAGGAATACAAACTTCAAGTCAGGCAGGCATGCAATAGGGGCTTCTCCCTTGGTTGGATGTCTCTTGTCAAGAAGCTTAATATCCCAGATGACTCGCCATTGCGTAAGGCGGATGCTATTCCTCTGCCATTCCCTTCTCCTCCACCTCCAAGTCAACCTGAAGACGAGGAGGAATCCGAGTCTGAAGCCGACGATGATGATAGTACTCTAGTAAGGAAGCCCAAGGATAGCAATGAGACCAAGTCTCTTCCCCAAGGTGATCAAGTCTTTGACTTGACTAATGAGGAAGATAAGGAGGTCATTGAAGAGGCCACTCCTGAACAAGCATTATCTGATGTCCCCTTGGTTGAAAAAAGTCTTGATCAAACAGTCGCGGAAATTGACGCTGAGATCGCGGCAGAAAAAGACGCCAAGGTTATAGAGAAGGATGCCGAGGTTATGGAGAAGGATGCCGAGGTGGTTCTCCCAGAGCCCTCTAAGGTCCTAGCCCAGTCATCCGTTGAAGCTGATTGAATGTCTTTTGTTCTTTTTTCTTTCTTTTGTACTTGTGTTTTCTGAACAATGTAAGCTTCCTTTTTATGGTTGATGTGCCTTTCTTGTGAACAATGTAAGCTTTTGCTAGGCCATAGTGCCTTAATGATATGCAACTGCAACTGTTTTTCTCTGAATACTTCAGTCTTTAATTTCTTCTTATTGCTTCTGTGTGGCTTTATACTTAGAATATTTCGCATGATCTTCATAATTCTTCCACTGGATAATCTTCTCGGGGTTACATACCTTGGGTATAATAACTGCAAGTTTTTACTTCGGCAAGTAACTGACCTGCAATCTTCTCATAAATTTCAACAAGTATGAAATATATACCTTTCAATGTAAACTTTGCAAACTTTTCTTAAGTTGCAATAAATATGTAAACAGTAATTTCACTCTAACTTACTTGTAAATTGCTACAAATTTCAACAAGGACTAACATATACAGTAAACCTTTCTCAAGTTATAACAAGTGTTAAACAGTGATCTACTTGTAAATTGCTACAAATTTCAACAAGGGTTTAAACAATATGCTTAGCTTTTACCTTAACCTGTAAATTGCTGTAAATTTTAACAGATGATCATGCCGGCTTAACTTCAATTTGTAAATTGCTACAAATTTCAACAAGTGTTAAGCATCTTTTTTGATTTAGCCAACCACTAGATTGCCATAAGTCTGTAAGTAATAACATCGGCTTCACTTCGACTTGTAAATTGTTACAAATTTCAACAAGTGAAGAGAAACAAATATCTCGGCTTAACTTCAACTTGTAAATTGCTACAAATTTCAACAAGTGAAGAGAAACAAATATCTCGGCTTAACTTTAACTTGTAAATTGTTACAAATTTCAACAAGTGAAGCTAAGGAACCATCTCGGCTTACTTTTAACTTGTAAATTGCTGCAGGTTTCAACAAGTGGTAAGCTTTGTATCGGTTTGACCAACTTGTAAATTGCTACAAATTTCAACAAGTGGTAAACTTTATATTTGGTCTGACCAACTTGTAAATTGTTACAAATTTCAACAAGTGGTAGACTTTGTATTCGGTCTGACCAACTTGTAAATTACTATAAATTTCAACAAGTGATAGACTTTGTATTCGGTCTGACCAACTTGTAAATTGCTACAAATTTCAACAAGTGGTAGACTTTGTATCTGGTCTGACCAACTTGTAAATTGCTACAAATTTCAACAAGTGGTAGACTTTGTATCTGGTCTGACCAACTTGTAAATTGCTACAAATTTCAACAAGTGGTAGACTTTGTATCTTCTCTGCCCCCAATGTAAACCTGAGTTCCACTTGGGTTTTCATTTCTCATGTCTTCCAGAAACAATGTTAAGTATGTTAATCAATCATATGTGCTTGAAGAAATTCGAAAAGATTTTATTGATGACATCGGCCAAAAATAATGAACATCTCAATAATAGAAAATTTTCAAATTACAAGTGTTCCAAGGTCTTGGCAATGCTTTGCCCTCATTGTCTGCAAGCCGATAAGCTCCATTGCCTAACACCGAAGTAATTCTGTATGGTCCTTCCCAGTTTGGGCCAAGCTTGTCCTCTCTGGGATCTTTTTTGTTGCCGATGACTTTCCTTAAGACTAGGTCGCCGACTTGAAAATCTCTTGGGTTGACCTTCTTGTTGTAAGCTCTGGCAAGCTGTTGTTGGTATACTGCAAGCCGAATTGCAGCCTTCTCTCTTCGTTCTTCTAAAAGATCTAGATCTCGGGCTAAGAGTATGTCATTAGTCCCATTCTCAACTCCTTGGGTTCGGATCCCTGGGATGCCGACTTCCAGTGGAATTACTGCTTCTGTGCCATAGGCCATGGCAAAGGGGGATTCCCCTGTTGATCTTCTCAGCGTAGTTCGATATGCCCAAAGTACATTGGGTAATTCGTCTATCCACTTTCCTTTTGCTGCCTGCAGCCTCTTCTTTATTCCATCCAGAATTACTTTGTTGGATGCTTCTGCTTGCCCATTACTTTGGGGGAAACTTGGTGTTGAAAAGTAATTCTTGATCTTGAATTTCGCACAGAAGTTCTTGATAAGCTTGCTGTCGAATTGTGTTTCGTTGTCGGCAACGATGGCTTTGGGAATGCCAAATCTGGTAATAATGTTTTTACATATGAAATTCTTGACGTCCACATCTCGGATTTTGGCAAGAGGTTCTGCCTCTATCCATTTTGTGAAGTAATCTGTTGCTACCAACAAGTATTTTCTCTGCCCAGTTGCTTGGGGAAGTTGTCCAACCAGATCCATGCCCCATTGGGCAAACGGCCAAGGGCTGGATATTGGGTTCAGGTCAGCAGCTGGCTGATGAATCAATGGTGCAAACCTTTGGCATTGTTCGCACTTCTTCACGTATGCTTCTGCATTTTTTTGCATGTAGGGCCACCAATACCCCTGGATAATGGCCCTATGGGCTAATGATCTGCCCCCAATGTGGCTTCCGCAAATCCCTTCATAAATTTCATATAAAAAATTTTCAATTTGTAAAGGGTGTACGCACTTTAAAAGGGGTCCAGTGAAGGACCTTCTGTAGAGATGTCTGTCCGCAGTCAAGCTGAATCTTGCTGACTTCAATCTGACTTTGTGTGCCTCCTTGTGATCTTCTGGCAGCTTTCCTTCTTTCAGGAATGCAACAATTGCATCCATTCAACTTGGCCCCATGTCCACACACATTGCTTCTTGCTTTGCGCTCCGTGGTTCTATGCTCGGGCCCGACATATAGTCGATCATGATTGTTCTTGTTTTTCCAGTCTGTATTGAACTTGCCAGGTTGGCCAACGCGTCGGCGTGGATGTTATCATCTCGGCTTACTTGAAGAAGTCGGCAGTTCTGAAATAGCTCGGCCAGTCTGATAACCTCTTTTGCATATGCCGACATCCTCTCGTCTTTGGCTGCAAACTCTCCTGTTGATTGGTTAACAATTAATTGTGAATCACAAAAAACTATTACCTCATCATCTCGCTGCTTTGCGCTTTAGTCCTGCAATTAATGCCTCGTATTCTGCTTCATTATTTGAGGCCTTGAACCCCAAACGGATGGATTGCTCTATTATTTCACCATCTGGGGATATCAGCAGTACTCCTGCCCCCGCTCCTTGTCGGTTTGAACTTCCATCGACGAACAGTCTGAATGAGTCGCCGATATAGATGCTGTAGGGTCTGAGCTTTTCCTTTCTTTGTTCCTTGACCTTTGGCTGGGATTCTCCTTGCTTGGTGGGATCTTGTTCATTTTGGCTCAACGGAGCCCGAGGTTCGATGGATTCAGGCGTAAATTCTACCACAAAGTCGGCCAAAACTTGGCCCTTAATTGCTGTTCTGGGCCTGAACTCTAGGTCATACTGGCCCAAGGCCACTGCCCATCTTGCAATTCTTCCTGTTAAGTCTCCTTGTTGCAACAAGGATTTCAATGGGTGTTTTGTTAGCACCACGATCTTGTGTGCCTGGAAGTAATGATTCAACTTTTTTGAGGCCATCACCAAGGCCAGCATTAACTTCTCTAGTGGTAAGTACCTTGTTTCAGCGTTGGCCAAGGTTTTACTTACATAATAGACAGCCTTCTGTTCTCCCTGCTCTTCTCGGATTAGCACTGCACTTACTGCGTGTTCTGATACAGCTAAGTACAAAAACAACTCCTCCTCAAGTTCAGGTGTGGAGAGGACTGGAGCCGTGGTCAGATACTTTTTTAGGTTGGCCAAAGCGGCCTCACATTCTTCAGTCCATAGGAAGTCTGCAGTCCTTTTTACCAAGTTGAAGAAGGGTTTGCATTTGTCTGAGCTTCGGCTTATAAACTTGTTTAGGGCTGCGGCCCTTCCGGTGAGCATTTGAACTTGTTTAGCCGAGGTTGGGCTCTGTAGATCTAGGATGGCCTTGATCTGATCTGGGCTGGCCTCTATTCCCCTTCTTGTTACCAAGTAACCTAGGAACTTTCCTGATCCAACTCCAAACGCGCATTTAGATGCGTTGAGTCGGAGCCGATATGTTTTGAGTATTTTAAATACCTTTTTCAGGTCGGCAAGATGACTCTTAGGCTCTTTGGTCTTCACGACCATGTCATCGATGTAGACTTCGACTGTTTGGCCTATCAAGTGCTTGAACATTTTGGTTACCAGCCTTTGGTAAGTTGCTCCTGCGTTCTTCAGCCCAAAAGGCATCACCCTGTAACAATACAGGCCTTTTAGGGTGATGAACGCTGTCTTTTCTTCGTCTGGGGGGTACATGGCTATCTGGTGGTACCCCCTATAAGCATCCAGGAAGCTCATCCTTCCATGTCCTGATATGGCATCCACCAGTTGGTCAATTTTTGGCAGAGGGAAGCTGTCTTTGGGGCAGGCTTTATTTAGGCTTGTAAAATCTACGCAAACCCTCCATTTACCATTTTTCTTCTTTACCACCACTGTATTTGAAAGCCACGTTGGATAATTGACTTCTCTGATGGCCTTGGCTTCCAAGAGTCTGTCTACTTCTTCCTCTACTGCTTCGACGTGCATCAACATCGGTCTTCTAGCTCGCTGTATCACAGGTTTTGCCGATCTGTCGACATTCAGTCTGTGACATGTGACCTCGGGGTCAATGCCAGGCATTTCATAAGGTGTCCAGGCGAACACCTCTATGTTTGTTCTTAAAAAGGCTTCCAGTTCCTTCTCTTCTTCTTCGGCTAAGCCTGATCCGAGAAGAAAAAAGCGCTCTTCGTCGCCCTCCCGGACGAGGATTTTCTTTAGTGACTCCTCACTCTTTTCTATCGGCTCCTTGCCGACATCATCTAGGACTTCTATGTCCTCATCTTCGATCTCTGCCTTTGTTGGTTCTTGAACGTTGCAAGTGGTCTTCATTGCTGCCATGGAGCAATTTTTTGCCTGCAGTTGATCTCCTCTGACCTCTTCAATCCCATGTTCTGTTGGGAAGCGTAGTAGTTGGTGCAATGTTGAGGGGATTGCTCCCATTGCATGCAACCATGGCCTTTCCAATATGATGTTGTAAGGGGAAGGCGTGTCGATCACGATGAATTCGGTCCTGATCTTCTTAGTGCCTACTTATACTTCCAAGCTTGTAGCGCCCAGTAGCCACGTCGGCGTTCCATTGAAGCCGACCATCGGGCCGTTCGATTGCTCCATGTCGTTTGGGTGAAGGCCTAGTTCTTTGTAACATCTAACGTACATGATGTCACAGGAGCTGCCTGGATCTATCAGGATGCGTTTCACTTGGCACTCCCCAACCGGGAGGGATACTACCAATGTATCATTATGTGGGTGCTGGACCATCTCTAGGTCGGCCTCGGTGAAGGTTATCATCGGACCTTGGCACTCTTCAGGCCGAAGTCATTTCTGTCCGACTTGATTTACGTACTACAAGTGCTTTACTCTTTGGGTTTTCCCCTGGATGTCGTTTTTATTTACCTTGGAGTGAATTACGTTTACTATCTGAGGTCCTTTCTGCCCGAGGTTGCGGAGGTGGTGTACATGCCCGGGGGATACTCGCGCGCGTTAAACAGTTCCGACTCCCGAGATCTCTTTGATCTCAAGTCTCACGAGTGCAATGTGAAACATAGATGAGAGTCCAGATTTGGCAATTTTTATTGAAAATCCATTTTATTGCAATTTTGTCAAAAATGGACTGCGTCATCAGATGTCAGAGTCACTACCTAATATTTTGGGAAATTAGGAAACCCATGACTCGGTGCCAAGGCCACTGTTCGTCGTAACCAAGGATGCTTGGCTCGGAACCTTAGGTATGAGAGGGAAAGGTCAATAATGAGCACCCCCACTCACCCGATTAAAAGATCGGCCTCTACTAAACCATGATATGACTTTTATTTTATTTATATGTTTATGTTCTGATTATTTTAGTAAATCCTAAAATTTACTATGTGAAGCATACAAGTATAGACTGGTTTGCTCAAATTGGAACAATTCAACTTCATGTTTGTTTTTCGAAAAGGATTTGAATTTGCCACTTGACAAAGTGGGCTTAAAGTTTGTGAATTTGCCACTACAAAGTGAGCTTAAAACATACAATCTTTGAATCATTCCAATTTAAACAACAAGCTTTCATCCACAGGCATTCAAACAGTTTATCACTTAAACAAATAGCCACATGGTAGGATGCTAAACATAATAAGAAAATCACACACAAATGGGATGCTAAAGCATAAAAACTCACAGATTGACCGACGTCCCTCGAACAACTACAAAATAAAGTTAGTAAAATATGCATGATCTTATATACAGAGTCCTAATGCAATTCACTCATGAGATGCACTAAAGATTCGGCTTCTAGAATATGGCATGTGAATCATCTCAAAAATATGATAGCGTACAGAATCACAGAAGAATTGATTAAATCCACACATGTAAATGTAACCGAATCTTAATACATGAGACATAAATGTAAAGTATGGATATGCATGACATGTCAAGATATATACAGACACACAGTTAGGGGAAAGCGATAAAAGAATGGGATAGAAAGAAGCGGGATGGGGGGAATTATTACAATATTTGAATTATTACAGATCCGAATGAGAGAGAGATGAGAGAATAATAATAAAATAAAATAAAATCTCACAAAACACTCAAAATCAAAATAAAAAGTTTTAAGAAAACCCGGCCACCCATCAATTATCAAAGATCAATGTCTTCAATGTTCAGGATCACGCCACCCCACTGTTCTTGCTGGAGCATCGCACATGCTGTTGCGGTCAAGAGTCAATGTTCCAGCTGGGGATTGCCTTTGTTCTCCTCTTTGTGGACCCCATTCAACAAAATGTTCTGCCTCATTGATTCCATATCCACTTGTCCAAGTCACAGTCATCCCATTCCACATCTTTCCTTGTGCCAAACGCGGGTAAACTGGTGAGTTTGGATTTGCAAAAATAATTGTATTTGACACTATCACCAGCTTGGGAGTTGATAATCCGCCTTGGTTAACAAAGTGATCAAACTTTATCAACTGAAATGAGCTCACGAAACAGTAATCAAGGAGAGAGAGAGAGAGAGAGTGGTGCATCTGTTGAATCGATGATCAGTGGGTCTCCATGCCGAGAGGGAGAGAGGTCTGTTTGTGGAGAGAGAGAGAGCCGTGCTTCTGTGTGGGTCTGTGGGTGTATCATGTATGTCTCTGTGTATGGACTCCCATGTGCATGTGAGTGAGAGAGAGGTGTGTCGGTGTGTGTGTGACTGTGTTGTGTGTGATGTCCACGGTGGTGGTGCTGGGTCTGTGTGGGTTTGGGGTGGTGGTGAGTGTTGTGTTAGAGTGTGTAGTGTGAATCTGTGGGTGTGCTGGTGTGTGTTGCTGCGTCTGTGAGAGGTGGCTGGTGTGTGTTTTACAGTGTAGGTGTGTGAGTGTGTGATCTGCCGAGAGGGAGAGTGAAGTTGGTGGGTGTGTGCTCTCCTTTCTCTCTCTACCCGTGTGTCCCCCCGAAGCTGTGTGTGTAGTGTGTATGGTGTCTTCCCCCTCCCTCACTGTGTGTATGTGGTGTATCGGTGGTGTGCTGGTGAGAGTGTGGGACTGTGTGAATATGAGCTCGTATGTGCATGTGTCTATGGAGAGAGCCGAGAGGGAGAGGAGAGGGAGAGAGAGAGATCAGCCCATCCCCCCCGTGTGTCCCTCAAGCCATGTATGTCATTCTTATGTCTATGTGAGCTGTGTGTGTGTGATCCATGTGTATGCCGTGGGTCTCTCTCGTGGGTGTGTGAGTCCTTGAGGCTGTGTTAGCCGTCGTGTGTGTGAAGAGTGTTAGCCGTGGTGAGTGAGGTGTGTGTGTGTGTGTGAAGCTGTGTGTGCATGGTGAAGCTCCCCTTCTCCTTTACAAGCTGAGAGGCCAAGAGAGGTGGGTGTATGGAGTCTTAGAGAGAGAGAGCTGGGTCAGCCCGTGTGTGTGGGCAGTGGTGTGTCAATGGAGATGTTCAGTGTGTGGCCTCTCCCCCCTCTCTCTCTCTCTCTACCCGTGTGTCTCTTTTCTACCCACTCTTACCTGCTCTTCTCCATCAAACCGAGGGAGCATCCATCTAACCCCCCCATTTTCTTCACATGGCTCACCAGCTTTCCATTAACAAAATATTCTTCTCCCCCCACCAAAACAAACATTATCATATATTCCTTGACCCTCCATTTTCTTCTCTTTTTTTATTTTTTTATTATATATATATATTTTTTGTTTTTAATTTTCTTTTGTTTATTTTTTATTTTCTTTTGTTTTAAAAATAGTTATCAATTATAAAACACACTTAAAAGATATGCACACACCTAATTTAATACACACACATAAAATTATAAAACACTACAATTTACCAAAATATTAGTGATGGCCAAAATGGGTGAGGTTTGGAATTTTGAAATTTCAATTTGATTTTTCTACTGATGGTGGTCAAAACAAAGTGCCCAAGTCTTAGGGCTGGTCAAAATGGGGTGTCTACAGGTGGCGGGGCTGCTGGAGCCTGAGGCAATCTTGCCTGTTCTTCTCTGGTTCTAGTTTCATCGACAAGGTCTCTCAGGTGGCCTTGCCTCACCAGATCTTCCAAACGTGCCTTTAGGGCTTTGTAGCCCTGCGTTGTATGTCCGTTTTCATTGTGATACGAACAAATTCTGTCCATGTTTCTTCCCATAAACTCCCCTGGTTCCCTTGCTGGTGTTCTGAAGTAGGGCTGGCTCCGAATTTTTCCTAGGACTTTCTGGATTGGAATTCGGAACACGGTCGTCACTGCTTGTTTTGCCCTCAACTCTATCTCCGTTTTGCTGAATCCGTTGTTACTTCGGCCTCGTTTTGGCGAGCTGTTCCCTTTTTCCTGTTTCACTTCCTTGTGGGCCGACGTATCTTCCTCGGCTCTGGCATACTTTTCAATTCTTGCCATGAGTTCTTCCATGCTTTTTGGCAATGTTTTTGCCAGAGATTTCCGCAGTGAACAATCTTCTTTCAGGCCGTTCTTGAAAGACACGATCGCTACCTCCTGGTTGCACTCAGGTATTCAGTTGAACACCTCGTAGTATCTTTTTGCATAGGCCCTAAGGCCTTCATCCTTGCTGATCTTTAAAGCCATTAGGGCGTCCACTCTTAATGGCTGTAACTTGTTCATTACAAACCTGGCCACAAACATCTCGGCCAGGCCTTCCCACGTCTTTACGCTTCCCTTCGGTAATTTATGGAACCAATCTGATGCAATCTCCTCAAAGGACGAGGGGAACACTTTGCAGAGTAAAGGCTCGTTTCCACTGTATAACGTCATTGAGTTTAAAAATAGTCCAACGTGGAAGTTAGGGTCTGACTTACCATCGTATATTTGAAACCTTGGCATGCTGAATCTTTTTGGTGCTTCAAATCTGTCCAGTTCTACCGAGAATGGTGTCCTCGGCTTGACGGGTGAGGTTACCTCGGCTTCAGCGTTCTGTTCCTTCTTTTTGAGGTAGTTTCTCAGGTCTTCTTTGCTCCTACCTGGCGCTCGGCTGTCTTTGGACTTCAGTCTCTTTGGCACACTACTCTCGGCCTCGTGATGGGCCCGTTTTGATCTTTCTCCATGGGTTGTATCAAAGCAAAGTGCCTGCCCTGGAATGTGCCGATGTCCTCTATGTTCCTGATCCTTCGTATGATACGTCCTCTGCAACTTCTCTCGTTTGGGCTCCTCTCGCTCGACCCCCTCAGAGGGCGGATGAGAGTGTCTTTTGCTCCTGGAGTGTTGTGGTGTTTCAGGAATTATTTTCCTTCCTTCCTTCTGTGTATTAGCTGCTGGGATTGGCGTGTCCTGCAGTGGGTATGGTGGCTGCATGACATTGTTTTGCATCATGAAGTTGACGACCGACTGCAGGTCGGCCAACTTGTCTGCTAATTCTTTTACTTCCTCGTCCCTCCGTAGGCACCTATCCCTTCATATCTGGAGGTTGTCTTCATTGTAGTATCCGCCCTGGTCTGTTTTCTTTGAAGTGTCGCCTTCCTGGACGACGTCTTTTCCCCCGTGCCCCTGGCCATGGGCTTCTTCGTTGTGGTTGTCTCCTCCGACGTCAAGGTCGATAGGCCCGCCATTCCCAGCAGGGGTGTCGTCCCCAACCTTTTCGTTTTGTGCGTTACTGGCCATCTATTCGTCTTTCATTCCCACAGACGGCGCCAAATTGTGTGAGTGATTTTCCGATCACACTGTTGTCCTTAAGAATTCAGCTGTAGAACACAAGCAGAATAGATGGCACCTTGCTGTCCTGCACAGAAAGAAAAGGCTCCGGCGGTAGTTCTTCCACCCGGGGGCACTCCGACGATCAAGTCAGTATATCTCTCAAAGATAATCAAGTATTCAACTCACAAGCTTGAGTATCTAAAAACATACCTTAGACCCATGGGGGTGCCTCTCTTTTATAGCCAATACAATCCCAGTCCCAATAGGAGCCTGGCCGTAATGGACTTAGGATTACTGCTAATCTGAGACTCCCAGTGGGATTAGGATAAACTCTCTAAGAGTCTTATCTTTACCCAAACTGAAGTCTTCTCCTAATCTAGGACTCTTGTCCATATTCAGGTTGAGTTCCCTCTTCATTCTAGGACTCTTGTCCCCTATCCGCTTATCTCGGATTCCGATATCTTCGGAGGTAACCTCGGCCTATCCGAGATGACCTCGGTACAACAGCCAAGACACGCGGCACCTCGGCTGACACATCGGCGTCACCTTGCCACGTGTTGGTACTCAGAAAATATATCCCCACAAAGGGTTATTGAAAAACATCTTATTTATTGTTAAGTGTTATTTCATTAGCTAGAAATCAAGTTTATTATTTCAAGAAAAATAGATCAGTTGAATTATAAGAACATTTTGTGCATATCTGCTTTTTAAATTATTGTCTTTACTTATGAAATTTGAGAAGATGATCTTTATTCATTATGATTATAATTTTATGACAGAATTTAGAACTTGATGCATTATTAAAAAATTTATATACTATAAATCAGTCTCGTGCATAGCACGGGTTTACCACTAGTTTTCAATGGATAACAATGTTAATTTTTTTGGATGGGCTTTTCAATTTTTTAATAGATCAATTTATTTTAAGTTAGTTTGGGTTTTTTTTAAATTTTTTTTAACGTAAAACATAGCTAATATATTATATTAAACCATAATAGAAGCGGCCCTTTTTTTGAGTTTATTTTGAGGAGTTCTCAACCATGACCTTGTTGGCCCATGCCAAGGGACGGCACTGTGGGTCAGTATCATATCTTGGAGACTTCATATTATTCTAAGCTTGGTTATTTTTATTAGTAAATTGTAAGATAGCAAGCAAATGTTTGTGGAAGCTGGTGAGGCTGCTTGCCTTTCTATGCAGTAATTTAATTAGCAGGGGTATTGATTCAAGTAAAGTCATTACTTTGGTTTACAATTGCAGGCCAAACAAATTCCCCCATTTGGAACATTGTCCAAAAAACTTGGAAATCAGTGTGTAATGGTCAACCAAGTAGTGCTGGTCCGGCTTCAAATCCAGTTGATTCCATTCCAAACACTAAAAATCTGCCATTTGTTATGATTTAGTGGTTGGTTACAAATCCATGAGGCTCTACCGTCAGAGTAATCTTGTAAATATAAAATAAAAATATAAAAAATTACGAAGTTTATTTAAATGAAGTGTGAGTCTCATCTAAAATTAATACAATTTTGTCAGTTTTTCATTTTGTGAATTTCTATAATAAAAAAAATCTCTGAGTCTTTATATTGTTAATTGTGTTTGAATCATGAATTTAGAGAGGAATTTATGGATGAAAAGAAAAAAAAAAAAAAAAAAAACTTATATTTATACTAATATGTTTCAAACATTGTTTTCTTTCAAAATTTTTTTTTTTCATTCATGGTTGTTCAGATTTATGTCCTAATCATGAGAACCAAACAATACTTTAGTTAGTTTGAACGTATGAAAGACAAAAAGAAAGTTACAGGTCTAATGTGAGAGACCTTTGTATTATCTTTATGTTTGTATCAAATCAAGCACTACAATGCTTGATGATGAGGCAATTGTTACAACATATAAACCATTGACTTATCCTGTCTTTTGATTACATCCATACTTTGTTATATTAACACCTCAGTTGACCTTGAGATAAAAGTTAAAAGTTTGTAATGTAAAAATAAAAGGGATAATTACATTCTACCCATGTGATTTTGCGCATTTACACATTATCTTCTTGATTTTTATAAATGTACTCATAAATCCTTTGTGGTTTGGAATGATGCGCAAAAATAATGAGATGTGACGGAATTAATGAAAAGACTAGAATGCCTTTATTTTTTTTTTCCAATTTTCTTATGAATGTCATTTTACTACCATAACTTTCTATCTTTTAAACTGGGCTACCTAACCACTCCCAATAGCATTACATCCACATAGCCACCATGAGGCACCATCTTCTCCACACAATCCCTCCTACCCAAGGCATATCCTAATGACACTACCGATTGTGGTTCTTCTATCTCTGTCTATCTCCTCTTTTTTTCTCACTCTCTTCATTTTCTTCATCATGATCTTCTTATTCTTTAATAGTAGTCTCTTTTGACCATCCTCTTCTTTGTTCTTTCTTCCTCCCATCAGCTCCAGACTTTATTCCTTAACCCCCTTTACATTTCTCTCTCTCTCTCTCTCTCACACACACACAATATATATATACACACACAGACATACCTCTCTATGTATATGATTAGTGTTATCTATTTGATTATTGGGTGGGTTTGATCTCTTTATAGTTATGAATTTTTCATATTTGACAAAAACTAGAAGATGGGTAGCTGTTTGTCTACTACTAAGCTGAGTGGCTTAAACAGCAACACCACCGCTGTCGCCATACCCATCATCATGACAGTCAACAAACATCACAAAGAGAACACCAAACCATCGTCAACGACAACAACCATAACAAATTCGAATCAACAAAAAACACAAGAGAGACATTCTCAACAACAATAGCAACAACACAAGAATTCTCAGCAGATTAAACTGAAGCGATCAAGCAATGTTATTTCCTGTGGAAAGCAAACTGATTTTGGGTACGATAAAGATTTTGATAAGAGGTACACGATTGGGAAATTGTTGGGACATGGGCAATTTAGGCCTTGTTTGTCAGAACCTATTTTAGTCCATCTTTTTATCATTTTTAAGTTACATCAATCAACATCTCCTCTTTATTTTTCTACACATCTTTTTATAAAAAGTAAAAAAATGCACTTATTTAGAACATCCCAAACCACCCCTTACTACCATAACTTTCTCTCTCTTAAATTCTTTTTTTTTTCAACCTTTATTAATGGCAAACAAATTCTCATCGATTATCAACGACATCACTGACTGTGGTTCCTCTCCCTATCACCACTATCGATTGATCAAAACCTTCCCCCACTCATCCACTCTCTCTCTCTCTCTCTCTCTCTCTCTCTCTTTGTATATATATATATATATATATGTGAAATCTACCACAAGGGAAGATCAGCTCCAGTTGGTGGTGGGGCGATCGGTTCGCCGTCGTAACCGAGTTGAAGCAAGGAAAGAGATGAGACAAACCAGTTCCCATCACATTTGATTCAAATTTTACATGTTTGTGTGTGTGTGAGAGAGAGAGAGAATGGGGGATAATCAGAAACTTAGGTAGGGGAGAGAGAGAGAAGGAAGGAGGGACTAGTTTTGTTTTTATATTGTTTGGTTGTAATCTTTAAAGTAGGAAATATAGGTCTAGAATGCTAAGAGATTGGGAGGGCAAATTAGTCAATGCAAGTCCCAATTTTGGCGCCAATCACTTAATCCTAGTGCAACACATGCTTCTCTGATACATTTGGCCCATGCACTGTCAAGTTTAGCGGAAAACGTCACTTTTGCACATCACTCCAAGCTATAGGGGATTTACGAGTACATTTATAAAAGTTAGGGAGGTAATGTGTAAATGCATGAAACCACAGGGGGTAAAAATGTAATTATTCCTAAATAAAAATACTAAAATTTATTTAAATAAATAAATATATATTTATAATTGTGTAAACTAATATCCTAAAGTAACACAATTCCCTAGTTTATGTTATTTTAGTTATGTCAAATTAGTCTCCTACTTAATTTGTATTTAAATAATTCCTTAACGTAATTTTTCTCCAAATTGAACAAGAATGCAACTCATTTCCAATAAATGCTACGTCCGATTACAACAAATTGTCCAAAACTACTAAATTTTTTTTTTATTCATCAGACTGCACCTCAATTGTCAAATTATCTAAAAATTTAAATATAAATTTATAAAAACATAGTATTTGCACCAATGTCTAATATATATGCATCTAAATGTTAAAATACATTTTCAACGTACGTAAAACATCAGTCTTGGAGATTGACATGAAGGTAGGAAGGTGTTTGATCTCTATTTACTAATACACATCAACAAAGTTGGATGATCCAAATTAATTTATAATGGTTACCTTAGAATGGCAAGCCATTAACATCAACAGCTTTGAGAAAGAAGTTGAGTCATTGTTTTGTAGGTGCAGAGAGATTTGGATGATTATGAATTGGAAAACATGTCACCGTTTGATTATCTTTTCAATGGGAGAGAGTGTTAGGCCAAGTTTGGCAACCCAAAAATAATCGATCTTTTTATCTTTTTTCCATCACATCACCTCTCTACTTTTCTGCACATCTTTTCATAAAAAGACAAAAAGTGCACTTATTTAGGTCATTCCAAACAACCCCTTAGTGCAACACATTTAGCATAAAACATAGATAAATGAGTGTGTGTGTTCAACAATGAAGATGGCTGAAGAAGAAGCCTCCAAAAAGGTGTAGAGAAAATGACCACAAAAGAATGCAACCAAACACCAATAAACGAATAGAAATCCCAACATCCAACACCATGGTCCATGTGAGATGGCCAGATAGTTCCTTATATTGGTGGCATTTTTTATCTCAATAAAATTCGTCTGTCTCATGCATTCTAATAATATTTTTAAAACGGAATATGATTGGCTCGTTTAACTTTGTTAATTGGTCGATCAGTCTAAAGTTTTTGTCCGGCCTTGCCTCATTGCATTCTAAATCTAAACCATTTGATCATGTTTCTAATTTCATGTGCCACATAATTCAATGGTTGACAGCACAATGAGACAAATATGTATGTATAAAAAATATATTAAAATATGTGAAAATATATAAAAATATGTATGAAAATTATATTATTTTGGTATTATTTGATCTTCAACAAATATTCATTGTGCAGTTGCTAGTAAAACATTTAGGAAAATGTCTCGTAGCTCAAATTTTGTGGCTCAAAAGTGACTCAAATGGCCAAAACGACGTCGTTTTTGGCCATTTTTATGTTATTCTGTACTCAAAACGACGTCGTTTTGGTCATTTGAGCCACATTTGAGCCACAAAATTTGAGTTACGTAGCATTGTCGAAACATTTATTATCTTTATTTTAAGGCCAAGGATAAAATATTCTTTTGATCTTTGCTCTTAGCTTAAAATTGTAATTTATTTATTTGAGCTTTCAAAATAATTCTATGGGTTCGTTTGAGAAGTGAGTTGACTTTTTGATTTTTTGGTTACTTTAGCATGGGGCTAAAATGCCTTGTTTGAAATTTTTTTTTTGATTTTTTTGACTTTTTATGAGAGAAAAAATATAATGATTATAGATTGGATGTGTTATTTTGTCTTATTAGGCTAAAAAAAAAAAAACAATTTTATCTTTTTATAACTAAAATAACCCCAAATCTAACCCAACTCTTTTTCCCAAACAAAGCTCATATAACATCATATGACAATTTATGTATCTTACGCCTCAAATCCAAGTAAGCTTTACCTACCAATTGGTTGGTGGTCAAGTGGCGATTGGAGCTTGACTTGGTAGGAAGGACCACGGTTCGATTCCCCGCATCGCCAATTGGGAGGGGATTTGAGTCTAACCATCCAAAACTACTCCCCGAATCCGGATTAGTCGGCCTAAGGGTCGGATACCGGGTGGTGAACCAAAAAAAAAAAAAAAAGAAGTAAGCTTTACCTAAAATTATGAATAACTTTTTATTTTAAATTTTAAAATTAACTCAACTAAGAGAAATACGACATTTAAGATTGTTTCTTTTAATGAATTTCTAGTACTTATTCAAATTCAAATTTGATTGAAAAAAACTCAAAATTCTTTTTCACTTTTTGACTCAAATCCATATCAAATTAAAATTTTCTAATTTTTTAACCCAATGAAGAGAAACGATTTAGCAAAGTCGAATTACCAACACATATTTTTCAAATTGACAATCAAATCTATTTAAAAAAATATACAATTTTAATAAAAAAAATCAAAAAATCACTATAAAAATTAATTTTCTTTTTATTTTTTTAAATGTTTAAAAAAAATAAAAAAATCAATTTCCAAAATATCCCTCAAGTTTACCACTTCTATTTTTGCACAAAAATAAAAACTGTTTTCTGAACTATTTATTATTGTGATTCTAAAAAAAAATAAAAGTCGTCGAATTCAGAAACAAATGAAAAAAATAAGTAACTAACAAATGAAAAAAGAACATTGGGAAATGCGATTAGATATGAATAGGGCAAATTACAAACACCCCCCTTGAGGTTTGGTAAAAATACAGATTCCCCCCTGAGGTTTGAGAAATTACATCCCGCCCCCTGAGGTTTACATTTTCATAACAAATTGCCCCCTAGGGTTTTTATTTTCATACAGATTTCTCCCTAATTTTTCCTAATTTATTATGAAAATTTAACCCTCAGGGGGAATTTGTAATTTCTCAAACCTCAGGGGGGAATCTGTATTTTTACTAAATCTTGAGGGGTGTTTGTAATTTACCCATATGAATGATAAGGTAATGGGGGCATTCTAGTCATTATGTATTTCTAACGAATCTATCTCATAATAGCGCCAGATTCCATTTCAAAAAAATTCAAAAGTCCAACAACGCTCTCTTCCACCGGTCGCTTGACCTTCGACTCACTGAGTCAATCTCAGATCACCAAAATTATCCAATCAAGTCTAGAGAGAGAGACACCACTGAGAGAGAAGCTTCACAGAGAGAGAGAGAGAGAGAGAGAGAGAGAGAGAGAGAGAGAGACAAAGATTGCA